>JACEFZ010024222.1:10000-228904 GCA_014155875.1 Cepaea nemoralis | reverse complement strand
GTGGGGGGAAGAGAGGGGGAGAAAAGGGAAGGGGAGGGAATTGTAAAGGGAAGACAGCTTGTGAATTGAAATGTAAAGAGAAAAAGAGTTCATATAGAACAAAAAAAGGAAGGAGAAAAGATGTGTATGCTGAGAGTAAATTCGCGTATGTTTCTTTAATTTCAGGAACAGTTCGAGAGAAGTCTGCTCCAACATTCATTTTTCCAGGTACATATTCAATCTGAAATGAATACGGTTGAAGAAGTAGCGACCATCTCATCAGTCTCGCATTCAAATTTCTTGAAGCTGCCAGAAACATCAAAGGTTGATGGTCACACTGCACAGTAAAGTGTTTCCCATACAGATAGACTTGAAATTTTCCCACAGCCCAAACTAAGTCCAAACATTCTCTTTCGATGGTAGAGTAATTTCTCTCTGCTGAGTTCAATTTTCTACTTGCATAGGCAACTGGAAATAGCACTGAGTGCTCATCTTCTTTCCTCTGAAGTAGGGTAGCCCCAATTCCAATGTTGCTTGCATCTGTCCGAAGTATGAATGGTCGTTTGAGATCTGGAAGATGAAGTACTGGTTTTGCTGTTAATGCTTTCTTAAGTTCTGAATAAGCATTCTCACATTCTGCCGACCATGTGACTTTCTCTGGTTCCCCTTTTCTTGTTAGGTTGGTTAAAGGAGCAGTGAGGGAATTGAAGTCCTTGATGTATCTCTGGTAGAATCCACACAGTGACACAAAAGACCTAACATCTTCTTTGTTCGTTGTAGCTTCTCAATATTTCCTTCATGAGGAGTCATGAATCCTTGAGACACCGTATGTCCAAGAAAATCAAGCTGATGGAATCCTATCTGACATTTCTTTGGTCGTGCAGTTAAACCAGTTTCTTTAAGGCGTTTGAAAAGACGGTGGAGTGCCTTAAGATGTCCCTCAAATGTCTGCGTAGCAATTAGGATATCATCCATGAAATTGCTGATTGCTGGATGTTGAAGTGGTTCAAGTAATTTCCTCATCATTCTGGTGAAAACACTGGGAGCATTACTCAATCCAAAAGGAAGAACGCTGAACTCATAGTGTCCATCAGGAGTACTGAAGGCCAACCATGGACAAACTTCCTGGTTTTACAGGAATCTGATGATATCCCTTACTGAGATCAATCCTGGTGAAGTATTTGGCTCTGCTGAGACTAGTGAAGAGTTGGTTTTGATCAGGCAGAGGTTCGGCCTGAAACTCCATTATAGCATTGAGCTGTCGATAATCGATGCACAATCTATGTTCTCCACTGGATTTTCGTAACAAAACCACACTTGCACTGTAAGGTGACTCAGACAGAGAGATGATTCCAGTTAAAACATTTGCTAGATCTCTTCTTTTAAAGCTGTCACTTTCGCATAAGAAACTGGGTAAGTTTTGTCTCGCACAGGGGTAGGGTCAAGTAACTTCATGTCGAACTCTACCAAATCTGTAAGTCCTGGCTTGTCAGTAAGTACATCTGCATAAGTAGCTAAGAGTTCTTGAATCTGCTGCTGCTGATCCTGGGTTAGTGTAGGACTGATGTCCACATCCCGATATAGTTTCTTTTGCTTGCAGAGTGTACTAAAAACCCATAGTGTTTCCATGGTCAACTTCTGTAGCCACTGCCAAAGCCATCAGATGTGCTGTCCCGGTGGTGGGCCTTTCATTATATTTCCTCAGGAGGTTTATATGAAAAATCTTCTGTTTTCCTCTGATGGAAATCTTGTAGTTAGTGCGAGAAATCTTCTCGGTCACTTCATAGGGTCCTTTCCAACCGATCTGCAATTTGTTCTGGCTAGTTGGGAGAAGTAACAGCACCTTCTCTCCAACTTCCAACTCTCGATCCTTTGCTTTCTTGTTGTAGTAACGTGAAATTCTACGTCTAGCTTGCCGTAGATTGTCTGACGCTAGTTTCCAACCATGCTGTAGACGTTGTTTCAACTCAGCCACATAGGTGGATGCAGTTACAACTGTCTCATCAACTTGATCATCAGTCCATGTTCGAAGTAAAGCTTCAAGTGGTCCCTTGATTGGTCGACCAAATAACAATGTTGCCGGTGCAATTCCAGTTGAGTGATGGGGTACCTCCCGGTAAGCAAATAATGCTGCAGGTACATATGTATCCCATGTCTCTGGTTTCTCATGCGCTAACTTTCTCAAGATGCTGATAAGGGTACCGTTAAATCGTTCCACTGTCCCATTCGACGCTGGGTGGTATGGTGACGTGTGAATCTGACGAGAATGGAAGAGTCTGAAAACTTCTTCCATCAGCTTCCCTCGGAACTGTGATCCATTATCAGTTAGGATTCTGAGTGTAAATCCTAATCTGGTAAAAATGCCAAGCAAAGCTTCAGCTACATGCTTTGAATCGCTTGATGGCATAGGCACTGCTTCGGCCCACATCGAGCAAGTGTCCACAAGAGTAAGTATAAAGCAGTTCCTTCTCTTCGTTCTGTTGAGAGGTCCCACTATATCCACTGCCACTCTTTCAAATGGTGTGCCAGTGATGGGCATTTCCCCTAAGGTTGCTGGTGCTGTCCAGTGTTTGGGGCAACTCTCTGACACTGGGGACATGACTTGACATACCTAACTATGTCCGCATTCATTCCAGGCCAGTAGTAATGTGTAGAAATCCTTTGCGTGGTAGCATTGATTCCCATGTGTCCACTGAATGGTAGACTATGGCCCATATCCAGAATTTGAGCTCTGTAAGAAGAAGGGACAACGTGTTGCGCATGCTCCTGTCCTTCTTTTCCTGCCCTTCTATGGAGAAGTCCATTCTTCATATACATTTCACCTTTATGTGGGGGTGAATGTGCTTTAGGCAGTTTATGAAAACATGCCGCTAAGGTGCTGTCTGCTGCCTGGGCTTGTTTCAATTCCTCTGGTTGAGGATTTGTCGGAGTAGTCGACGCAGCATCCTTCTTAGCTTTTTGTCTAGTCGTCATAGCCGAGACTATCAGAGGCTTGACAGGATCTCCTAAAAAGACGTATCGACATCCCAACATCACAGGGTAGATTGGGTCATCTAAGACCGCAGCTCTTATTTCGCCAGTCACATAACGAGAAATTATGTTTACCTTTGCCACTGGTAATGACATCGGAACTGTGCTTTTTAAAGGCCCCTGGAGTTCAATTGTTTCCTCAGTGACTTGATCAGGGTTCACTAACGAGGTAGAAACAATTGCATCAAATTGAAGACCAGTATCATAGAGACACGTGGTAATGAATCCGTTAAGTGTAACTGATTCTGCTACTGGAAGTCTGGTGTTGGTTTCTTTATGTTTATCCCTACATGGAGGGTCATCAGTGTTCACCTACCTCGCTTCCAGTTCTGCCATACATGCAATAGTATGAGGAGGGTTTCTACGCCGGCAGTCCTTCGTGTGGTGTCCTGTAATATTACATTTCAGACAATATTGTTTCCCCTCTCTCAAGGCATGTTGAGCTAAATTGTGGGTGGTGGTCTTCTTCTTATCTTTTTGCTTACTATTCCTGTTGCCATTATTTTCCTTGGGCTTCTGAGAGTTGTCATTTGAGGTAGCTACTGTCCTCGGACGAGTACCTCCAGATTCCTTCTGTGACTTTTCATACCTCTCTGCCATGGTAGTAATAGCATCCAGTTTTTCAGCACCATGTTGAGTAAGGAATGCCTTCATGTCAGCTGTCATCCTATCTTTCAACTGATCAATGATGAACATTTCCTGGAACCCTTCGCATGTTTCCTCAAATTTGCCTAATGTTCGCCACTTGTGTAAATAAGTTCTTAACCTATCAATAAACTGTGCATAATTTTCTCCTGAGTCTTTCCTAGCACTCTTAAATTTCTTTTTATAGCTTTCTGCATCCACTTCATATCGGGCAAGTAATGCCTGTTTGAGAACTTCATAGTTGTCAAGTTCCTCCGGACGCAGTCTGGAAAATACCTCATATGAAATACCGCGCAGTCCCTGTGACAATTTTATTCTCCATTTACTTTCCTCTAGGCCACACATAGCACACATCCGTTCGAATTGGTGAAGAAAACTTTCAATCGTGTCGCTATGATCTGAAAATGGTTCCAGAGGGAAAGCCATGGCACCTGTCTGTGAAGAGCTTGCTTCTGCAATTGCTTCGACAATCGGGCTAACCTTAGGTGCGGAGGTCGCTGGTTGGTTTCCTAACTCCATTCTCCTTAGCTCTATCTCATTCTCCATCCTTTTATCTGAAATTTCCTTTTCCATCCTCAACTTTTCGTACTTTTCAAATTCATCTGAGGTAAACTTAGCCAAATCGGGGCCTTGGAGACCACACAGTTTTCCCGTTTCAATAAACTGGGCTCTTAACTTAGCTGTGTCTGCCATGCTCTAATTATGCCTCTGGTAACAGTAGGTGAGATATGCTTATAGTCAACCCCACAGATATCTACTTTAGAGACTGAGCAAGCACTTTATTTTGAGTAGGCAAGATGAGTAACAGCTAATTAATTAAACTACAATTTGGTTACACAGTGTATATGGCATGCACATGCAAAGAAAAATATAATTTCCGTCGGCCAACAACTGAGTCATAAATATTAACCTCTACTTAATTATTAACTGTACTAGGGGTAGGGAATATGATGGTAATTGCTAATCTGAAATTAACAACTATGAAATCCCGGACCGTGCACCCACTTGTGGTATATTAGAATAGAAATGGGAGATCGCTGTCCCAAATTATCAGGGGACCTCTATTATAGGAAAACCAGGAATTGGCTCGTGAGATTCCCAAATGATAAAATAGGTTTTCCTGATAGGAGGTCACGCAGGAGAGCCCAGGGAAGTTACTGCTTTAAAGAGAAAGTAAGATCACTCTAATTAGAGGACAAGCGAGTTGTATCCCTGCCACCGGCTCTCTCTTGTTGGATCTGATCGTTACATGAAGTAACTCTATCACTCTAATATTAATTACAGGAAGTCACATATAACACTAATGAAATTACGGAACACAGTAGGAGACGTTTACATTAATGTAATAAAAGAAACGGGTTGGGGTTATGCACCATGGGCAATACACTTTACATAAATATTACACACTTGATATCTTTCTGCCTAATTATCTAACAAATATTACTATCCCAATGTCTGATCGTTGATACCAAAAATTCAAGAACATCCAACACAATTATAGCACACGTAACTACATATAATTGTTTGTATGTCTCTAGTTAAGATAAACAATGTTTATAAATGTTTATTTCCTGGACGAATCTGGCACTAGTTGATCTTGACACTGGGTATTCTATGGTTCATGATTCCTTGTAGAATGATCTCTGTAGGTATCAATATAGACTAATTGGACGTGCGTAAAGGTTGTTGTTTACTTGTGGAATAGTTGTTACGTAGTTTAAGAGTTGTGACGTAGTTGTTTATTAGTTGTTAGCCGCTGGACTTAAATGAGGATACATGGGGTGGTAATGCAACTTAGCTTCATCCTTATGTGGCGGAGTGGCAAATATAAGAACGCAGATTTCCTCCTTCACTGAGGAATCGCTCCACTTCGGCCAGGGATGATTTCCCTTCTTGGCATCATCACTTGTACCAACAGACCACCTCCCATATCTGTTGTAACATAATGGACAACATAATTGTACTCCTCCTTACAAAATATTTAGAAAACTCGACATCCTCAAAAAGTGTGGAACAAACACCCATATACTACTACTACCTAGAGATAAATCAGCCAGACCTTTGTCCGCTGACTATAGTGTCACTTACATGATTGGACTTAACCAATGTCCTACATGACATAGGCTTACCTCTAGCATGTTTGCCATGCACACCTGACTCTTGTGTGCACCAAGCAATCATACTCATTAATATAATTATTCGCTCAGTGGTCAATGTCTACTGATCTGACTCCGATTAAGAGTGACATCTCACTCTGGTCATTATGCATATGTCCTTTCCTCAGGATAGGGGGTAACATAAAATCATCACACACTCAATGTATATAATGTTCCAGATAATACGTATATATCATATAACATGCATGCGTATTTAGAGACACATAAAAATGACATTTAGATAATCACAAAGAAAGATTATCCTGATAAATTCTCTCGCCAATCCTAGGATAAGAAACATAAGACAATCCAAGGATAGCCTACAAGACATTTACAGTGTCTACAAATTATGGCAGTCCCCCTAAGAAAATGGAGATGCTCCATGATGTATTTCAGAATAGGTCTCTTAGTTAGACTTAAGTCACTAATCACTATCATGACCTAAAGACTGATATTAAACTGACGTTTCCTCGACACAAATAGGGTAGCTTTACTAGCATTTCTCACCTTTTTGTCTCCAGAGACTCGGTAATATTATCCACTGAAAATCACATCCCGTTAGAATCACTTTTACTAGAGAACTCCCTATACTGAATTAGCTACTCCTTATATAAAATCTATTATCCCCCCTGCCACGTTAATTGCGCACTTAGTCTACACTAGGAGGTCGGATAAACATGGTTATTCGGACATCCTTTATGTAAGGTAAATATCCGCGGACCTTCTCTTATTAGTTTGACGTAGTTAGTCTGTATTCCATTGCAGCACTATCTGCCGTAAAATAATATTTCTTTTGGGCGAATGACAACAAACTTTGGAATACTGGGCGTAATCTGTTATTCCAATTAATAAATCGCCGGTCGTTGTATTTACTGGGTGCTATGAATTTCCAGCCGTATGTGTTTTCACAATCATTGCATTGGTAATATAAACAGGCGTTGTCAACAATGTATAGAAAATAGGCTGTGCCTTGTCGGCGGTTCTCAAGCTGTAGTTATGGGGAAATTGAAAATGTCACAATGATCATGATGATAATGAGAACGATGTGTTGAACCTACTGTATGATGATGACGGTAATGATGATGAGAATGATGTATTGGACCTACTGTAAGATGATGATAATGAGAATTATGTGTTGAACCTACTACATGATGATGATAATACGAATGATGTGTTGGACATACTGCATGATGATGATAATGAGAGTAGATGTGTTGAACCTACTGTATGATGATGATGATGATGATGATTATGATAATGAGAATGAAGCATTGGGACCTACTGTATGATGATGATAATGAGAATGATGTGTTGGATCTACTGTATGATAATGCTGATGATGATAATGAGAATGATGTATTGGATCTACTGTATGATGATGATGATTATGATAATGAGAATGATGTGTTGGATCTACTGCATGACGATGATAATGAGAATGATGTGTTGGATCTACTGTAGAATGATGATGATAATGAGAATGAGAATGATGCGGTGGACCTACTGTATGATGATGATGATGATAATGAGAATGATGTTTTGGATCTACTGTATGATGATGATGATAATGATGATAATGGGAATGATGTGTTGGACCTACTGCATGATGATGGTAATGAGAATGACGTGTTGGACCTACTACATAATGATGATTATGAGAATGATGTTTTGGATCTACTGTATGATAATGATGATGATAATGATGATAATGAGAATGATGTGTTGGACCTACTACATGATAATGATAATGAGAATGACGTGTTGGACCTACTGCATGATGATGATAATGAGAATGACGTGTTGGACCTACTACATGATGATGATAATGAGAATGAAGTGTTGGACCTACTGTAAGATGATGATAATGAGAATGATGTGTTGGACCTACTACATGATGATGATAATGAGAATGACGTGTTGGACCTACTGCATGATGATGATAATGAGAATGATGTGTTGGACCTACTGTAAGATGATGATAATGAGAATGATGTGGTGGACCTACTACATGATGATGATTATTAGAATGACGTGTTGGACCTACTGCATGATGATGATAATGAGAATGATGTGTTGGACCTACTGTAAGATGATGATAATGAGAATGATGTGTTGGACCTACTACATGATGATGATAATGAGAATGAGAATGATGCGGTGGACCTACTGTGTGATGATGATGATAATGAGAATGATGTTTTGGATCTGCTGTATGATGATGATGATAATGATGATAATGAGAATGATGTGTTGGACCTACTGCATGATGATGGTAATGAGAATAACGTGTTGGACCTACTACATAATGATGATTATGAGAATGACGTGTCGGACCTACTACATAATGATGATAATGAGAATGACGTGTTGGACCTACTGCATGATGATGATAATGAGAATGACGTGTTGGACCTACTACATAATGATGATTATGAGAATGACGTGTTGGTCCTACTACATAATGATGATAATGAGAATGACGTGTTGGACCTACTGCATGATGATGATAATGAGAATGATGTGTTGGACCTACTGTAAGATGATGATAATGAGAATGATGTGTTGGACCTACTACATGATGATGATAATGAGAATGACTTGTTGGATCTACTACATGATGATGATAATGAGAATGACGTGTTGGACCTACTGCATGATGATGATAATGAGAATGATGTGTTGGACCTACTGTAAGATGATGATAATGAGAATGATGTGTTGGACCTACTACATGATGATGATAATGAGAATGACGTGTTGGACCTACTGCATGATGATGATAATGAGAATGACGTGTTGGACCTACTGTAAGATGATGATAATGAGAATTATGTGTTGGACCTACTACATGATGATGATAATGAGAATGTTGTGTTGGACCTACTGTAAGATGATGATAATGAGAATTATGTGTTGAACCTACTACATGATGATGGTAATGAGAATGATGTGTTGGACCTACTACATAATGATGATAATGAGAATGATGTGTTGAAACTACTGCATTAAGATGATGATAATGAGAATGATATGTTGGACCTACTGCATGGTGATGATAATGAGAATGATGTGTTGGACCTACTGTAAGATGATGATAATGAGAATGATGTGTTGGACCTACTACATGATGATGATAATGAGAATGATGTGTTGAAACTACTGCATTAAGATGATGATAATGAGAATGATGTGTTGAAACTACTGCATTAAGATGATGATAATGAGAATGATGTGTTGGACCTACTACATAATGATGATAATGAGAATGACGTGTTGGGCCTACTACATAATGATGATAATGAGAATGACGTGTGGACCTACTGCATCATGATTATAATGAGAATGATGTGTTGGACCTACTGTAAGATGATGATAATGAGAATGATGTGTTGGACCTACTACATGATGATGATAATGAGAATGATGTGTTGAAACTACTGCATTAAGATGATGATAATGAGAATGATATGTTGGACCTACTGCATGGTGATGATAATGAGAATGATGTGTTGGACCTACTGTAAGATGATGATAATGAGAATGATGTGTTGGACCTACTACATGATGATGATAATGAGAATGATGTGTTGAAACTACTGCATTAAGATGATGATAATGAGAATGATGTGTTGGACCTACTGCATGGTGATGATAATGAGAATGATGTGTTGGACGTACTGTATGATGATGATCATAAGAATGATGTGTTGGGCCTACATCTTGTTCCCTTGAAGAGATGTGGTCGTTATTTATAACAGGCGATTTTGAATTAGAGTGCGTTATTGTCTGGCATATCTCCTTAATTTCAACTTCACAACTTATGTGAGATGCGTTAAGTTGAGCTGAGTCAAGAAACGACATCACGACTCTCGGGATATTCCCATATGTATTCCGTCCTCATATGCACAGTCAACGAAGAGTCCCAATATTAATCGACAGCAGTCTGATTATGTGGCATTTCCTCGGAGTCCTGGTGTCAGTCAGATCCCCTGGTTACTGCCTGCAGCACCATTCTCTCCAACTTATATGAGTTCCGATCAATAAATTCAATTCCCCACCCCGCCCTCCGCTAATATTCAGATATGAATGTAATCTCCACCGTATAAATAAACTTGACAACAAACCCAGCTTCACTTTAGAAAATAGTCATCATTCATTGGATCTTTCCGTCTGTATCGTTGACAGACGATAGTTTGTTACATTGTGCTTCAAAAAGGCATAATAACTACAACTCAATCGCGGTAGCGAATGTGACTGATCAGACAAATTCGCGCTGTACATATTCGTCCATAATGGATGCATGAGAACACATGATCATTTTCACCATCACGCACCATCTTACGTCTCTTGCGAGCAGTGTGTGACCTATCTGCAATAATTTACTCCTTTGTCTTTGAAAATGAGAATGATGGTGTCATTTCAGAAAATGATGCCACTTTATAAAATGGTGTACGACCTTCACTTTTGCATAGGAGGCATGTTCCACAAAATTGATGGTCGTGAATTTGACCAGTTAGCGTCAGTGAGCACAGGCCAGTAAAACTTGTGATGAATATGGAGCATGTTCCGCAGGAGCAAAGACCTCTGAAGTTGCATAAATAAGTCACAGCACAGCACAACGAATCAGCGTTTTGTGATCTTCATCAGGAACAAGAAGGAAAAACTTGACATTATAAATTTAATTAAAAATTAAAACATAAACAGAAAAAGCATTGGTATCTCACATTTCTCTGGAATCACACACACCAAACACTAACTGTTTTCAGGTTGTTTTGCTATATCCTGTTGCAGCTTTTACTTCTTACACGGTTGGACATTTTTAAAGGACCACCTGTATCTAAAGATATTAAACGTTCCCCCTGATCTTCAACAGCCAGCGAAGAGTCATACTGCTAATCGTCTCAACTGCCATCTGACTGAAAGTTCTGCTGGTCTTCCCTCTTAGTTTTTAGATTCGCCCAGAACCCCTGCCCATACCCCCCCCCCCCCAAACACATACACCACACACACCCATATCAACATCTCCACATACTGGTTCTCAGTCAGTTCTCCGCTTTATCCACCTGGTCCCAGGCGCCCGACCATCTCTCCCTTCTCCATAGGTAAGAAGAAAAAGAAGAAGAAGAAGAAGAAGGAAGAAGAAGAAGAAGAAGAAGAAGCAGAAGAAGAAGAAGAAGAAGAAGAAGAAGAAGAAGAAGAAGAAGAAGAAGAAGAAGAAGAAGAAGAATGGAAAAAAAGAAAGAAAAAGAAGGAGGAGTAGGAGTAGTAGGTGGAGGAAACAAAAAGAAGGAAGAGTACCACAAGAAGAAGAGGAGCAGGAGGAAGAGGATGAAGAAGAAGAAGAAGAAGAGGAGGAGGAGGAGGAAGAAGAAGAAGAAGAAGAAGAAGAAGAAGAAGAAGAAGAAGAAAGGGGGAGGAGGAGGAAACGTAAAAGAAGAACCAGAAGAGGAATAAGAAGAAGAAGAGAGAGAAAAGAAGAAGGAAAACAACCAGCAGATGAAGAAGAAGAAAATAGTGAGGAAACAGGAGAACAACCAGAAAAAGAGGAGAAAGAGACAAGAAGAAGAAGGACCAGCATAAAAGAAAGAAGAGGAGATATTAGAAGAAGGAGATCAACCAGAAGAAGAGGTGGAGGATGAGGAGGGAGCAGTAAGAAGCAGAACAAGAAGAGAAGGGGAAGATGATGATGATTAGGAGGAAAACGATCGAGAAGAAGAAGAGTATTGTGACTAGATGAAGAGTGAACTCCCCTGCACAAGCAGAAAACGGGGGTAGCAGGGAGGGCAGGAAGTGTTCTAGCAGAAGCCAAGTCTTGGGCCAGAAGTACCTCTAATATTCTTTCACATTCTTCCTCGCATTTTGTGGATTTTCTACATTTCAGTGAGTAACCTTTGTATATTAATATCTTTAGTTGATGCTGCAGTGTCTGCGTGTTCATTTACTTACATCTGCAACCGTAGCTTCAACTAGGAAATCCGAAATTGCATTTCCGAGATAATTTATCTTGAGGTTAGCCAGTCAGACGTTCGTCAGGTCGGCGACTTGATTCCCGACTTTCTACAACTGGGCTAGATAAATGTTGTTTATCACAACGGTTCGCACATAAATGTATATTTGAGTACGTACTGATATTATAATATCTGTGTATACAGATTGTAAGCGTGGAGACAGTACACATCCTTCCTTAGCCGAACAATCAATTGGTAATAATATAATAAATATGAACATAATAAATATAAAATAATTAATAAATATATAATATAATATAATAATTTTATTTTTAATGTCTTGATCTGATTTATAATTGGGATATTAATAATAATATAATAATAATTATTGTATACAATGCTAATGAAACAGGAAAAGTATAAAACTATATAAACATCCATTACCTAAAAATAATATACACCATATTAATATTAATGCTATATCTATAGTCGGCACTCTTCCGAATTGCGGTCCCAAATAGATCCGCAGTGAATAGGTCAGGGGTTAAGGGTTAGGGTTAGTTGTTAACTAAACACTGACCCTAACCCTTACCCCTGACCTATTCACTGCGGATCTATTTGGGACCGCAATTCGGAAGAGTGCCTCTATAGTCTATAGTATAGTTCTGTCTCTATAATATAGTATTATTAGTAATTAATAGTATAGATATAATATATTATAAATAGTAGAAATTATAATGTAATGGATGTTTATATATAGTTTCATATTGTGTAAATATATTATCCTGTCTTTCAGAACATTTTGAAATTCATATAGTGCTGTCCATCAGATATTTCCTGCCATTTCTTACTTTCAGTATATGTACAGCTTTTCGATAAGAAACGTAAATAATTAATATTTTACCTTGCAATATTCATCTTGAATTGTATACCAGAATGTTTGTTTTACAATACAATGCTTAATTTACCTCTGCTGTACTGTAGGGCTATCTACTTTCCTATCTGATGTTCATGTTTCTGTGACTAGATTCCATTCCATTCTACCATTATCCCTACCCCATTCACCCTGAGAAGGGAAGTTGTGTCTTATCCTGCTTTTCTGAATTTTAATTATGATATATACTTTTGTGAAGTTACAGTGGCATAGTTGTTAGTGTGTTACCTGCCGAGACAGTGGTCCAGTTCAATCCCCAATAGATGCAGGTTATTTTTTCCTGACCAGTATGGCTCTGGTGCCAACCCAGTCTAATAAAAATAGGGACGAAACATTTGTCGTAGTTTTCTGAGCATTGTCTGGGAAGGAGCAGTGATCAGGAAGGGAAGGGGCCACCTCACCTCATTTGTCTTGGCCTAGAATATGTACCACACTGTAACCTTCCATGCAGGTTGTCAGAGGCGACGAAGAGGGGTTGGTCTTTGGGCTGGCTTCTTTATCCCCTAGAACTTTAGCTAAAAAATCCAATAGCTACAGATGTGGGGGCTGGGAGTGAGTGGGTTGAGGGCCTATTCCCCACTGGAGGATAGAGGACAACAGAAGAAGAAGAATAGTTTTGTATGATCTGTAAGTGTGTTGTTCTGCACTGTTTCTTCAAGTCTTTGGTGTACTACTTCCGACTTTGACCAGAATTTTTCTGGACCTTGATCTCATTTTCTAATGTTTTCTTCAATGCCAGTTTGCTTGTATTCGTTTGTTTTCTTCACCTGCCATCATGGATATAACCACATTTCAAGCGCTTCAGTATTGCCCTCACATTTTCTCATCATTCTCCAAGCTTTTTCAGTAGAAAACAGTGTAGAGTAAATGTAACACTTGATCACTCTTATTAGTTTTATGAATATACAAGCATAAACATCTATTATCTCATATAAATATACACATACATATATGGTTCTCCTCATTCCATTGCCCAGGCTTGTGCCCTGGAGAGGTAAAGGAACTGATGCTCTTTGAGCACAATCTGATTCAACAACCTGAGGGTAGGAGGCACAGGCATAAAATGCAGTCACTTTGCAGGACCAGCCTCATCTTACAGATGTGGAAACTGTGTCAGAGGTCACTCTCGCATTGGACTATACAGTCACCAGCGGTGCTGTCAGGTGCCTCCCCTGCGACACAACTCTATAGTCCTACAGGACTGAAAGAGGCTTACTACTACTGTATATCCAGAGCTAAAGTCAGGTCTTAGTCAGATATGACTGCAAATGATGACAGTAGACTTTACTATCTGCTTTCTGTTCGTGCTGAATGTAGGGCGGCGCTCACCAAACCCAACACCCCACATTGTACCAACGGTCTTTTCTAACGCCTTCAGTCCCAAGACTAATATGTGCCTGGTTCTGTCCTGTGAACCCTAGCCATCGCTCATTGTGTTCTTGTTCTTTTTTACATGTGGTTAAGAGCATAAGTTTAGTTGAGTTAAGAACCGACATCACTGCACTCAGGACATTCCCATACGTGCTCCGTCCCCTCGTTCAACAGCCAGCGAAGAGTCATACTACTAATCGTTCCCACCGCTATCTGATTAAAAGTTCTCCTGGTCTTCCCTCTCAGTTTTGAGATTCTTCCAGAACCCCTGCCGATCCCCCGCAATCTCATTCTTTCCACATATGGGTTCTCAATCTGTTCCTCCGCCTTCTCCACCTGGTCCCACAAGCGCATGACCACCTCCCCCTTGTCCATAGGCAAACTACCACCAAGAGGTGCATTCCCTGCTAGCCTATCAGCCTGTTCATTCCCCGTACCCCCGCATGGCCAGGGCAAAATATCCATACAATTCTCACAATCTGTGACCTCTGAAGCGACGAGAGCCATTCCACACGAAACATTCCTTTCTCCACCTTACTAAGCATACTCTTTGAATCCGTAATGAATACAACGTGTGTTGCAGTAGTCTCCTCTAGCCACCAGAATGCCGCTGTTACTGCCTCCACCTCCATTCTCATGCTGGAGGTCGTAGTCTCATATGCCAGACTCTCCTTTTTCAAGACTCGTCCATTAGCCTTTGCAATAAAGCCCCAGCCACTACGTCTGTTTCTCACCACTGACCCATCGGTGTAGATGACTATGTCACCTTGATGTGTGTTACTCTGGATCAGCTGTTGCACTTCAAACTCAGTGCGGCCCGCTGCCCATTCTCTGCACTCACGACCCAGTGTTATTATTACATTGTGCCAGTCCGTCATGTCTTCCGGAACTTCAACCCACTCTCTTTCACGATTGATGGTCTCTAGATCACACACCTGACGTATAGAAAGTTCTGCCTGTGCCATCCAGGACCTGCCTCGTCTTAGTCTATGACCCTTGACCATATCCATTGCTGCATGCAGCGAGTGATCCCTGTCTGCGGCAACTCTCAGGTACCATTTGGCCTGAAGGACCCTATGCCTATCCGTCATTGTTGGTAGCGCCAGGATATGCCTCATGCATATAATTGGTGTGTCCTTTGTGCACCCCAGGATTAACCGCATGGCAGCATTCTGTATGCGCTCCAACCTTTCAAGCTGGCTCTTTGATACTGTCAGCAGCCCCAAACCATACTCAATGACAGAAATTATTAACTGCTGAAAGAGCCTGTACAGCATCCTCTGATCTACCCCGGTTGCTGCCATAGCCCTCAATGCATTAAGTCCCCTACCAGCCTTCACCACCAAAGCCTCCACATGATCCTTAAAAGACAAACACCTGCCAAAGGTGACACCCAAGTACTTCAATTTACTCTCTCTACTAAGAGGACATCCATTCAACATAATACCTGGGACGTCTGCCTTGAAGATCCGGTTATCCAGGGAGTACCATACAACCGATGCCTTGTCTGGGTGTATAAGGGCCCCTGTGTTCCTGCACCACTCCGCCACCCTGTTTACTGCCACCTGTAAGTCTTTCGCCAAACTGGCCCTGTCTCTTCCCTGTCTGTACACCAGCACATGATCTGCAAATGTCAAGATTCTACCAACACTGTAGACTTTATAGATGCGACTTTGCTGGTATAGACATTAAAAAGCACTGAGGACATGGCCGATCCCTGCGGCAACCCAGGTGTAATAGTACAGGGATCAGAAGTCCAGGAACCCATGCGCATTACAACCTTACGCTCATAGAGGACCGCCGCAACCTATCTGACAAGGCAAGGGCAGACCTCCATGTCCAACAGTGTGTGTATCAACCGATCATACCTGACTCTGTTATACACATCCTCCAGGTCAAGAGCTACCTCCACTGTCTCCTGTTTATCCTGGAAACCCTTGTAGACATCAAATGCAAAAGTTGCAGCATTGGCCCAGGTGTCCTCCCCAGGCCGGTAACTCCCAAGTCCTTGGGGAAGCATACTTACATACAAGAAGAGCCAATTGGTCTATACAAATATGGGTGTAGCACCATATACCCACTGTGTTAAGGCGTGAAGAAGAGTAATTTACTTTGCATTTGTTCGCTTTGAACTCCGGCGTGGTCCACACATGTTCTACTGCTTCTAGTGCCCTGGACTGATTTTTGTGTCTGGATTAGCTTTCCCTATTACCAGTGTTGATCATCATCACGTGAATCTACTCCGACTTCTGAGGTACTTGTAATTTACATCCCCAAGTACGGGAAGTCAACATTTAAGCCCAACTGACCAGTATAGGGGTTAACCCTGCTATCTCGGCATCAGTACACAGGAAGTTTAAGTGCAAGTGCTCATATCCATTTGGCCATGCTGACCTCCTACCAGGAAATGTGGGGGAAGGGAAGGCGGTGGACTTGAGTTGACCACATCATCATCATCATGTGTATGCCGGTAAGCGTGGGCGGTCATGTTTTGCCATCTCACTTGATCACCACATCACCCGTACACATAAATGGTGTCCCATCACAGAAACACAGTAGCCACGCTAGCACAGTGGCCAGCATGCTTGCCTGCTGATGTGATGGGCATGAGTTTAAATCCTGATCCAGGCATATTTGTATAGTCAACCTGGACTTCCAGGTTCTCGGAAGCAGAGGCGGTTTGCATGATATTAACCATATGACTCATCACATGCTGGTTGGCCTGTACAAATATGGGCCGGCACCATAGACCCAGTGTGCCTTATGGCATGGAAGTGGGTCCTTTACTTTTACTGTGGAGAGAGAGTCTCCGTGGCAAAGTGGTTACGCCGTCTGCCTCACATTCCAAAGGTTGTGGGTTTGATTCTGGGCTGCGTTGTTTGGTTCACAAGTGCAATTTTCTCGGAGACTCCTGAAAGTATCGCTGGAGTTACAAGGTTCGTGCCATCCTGCGGAAAGAGACAGAGCTGCATGGGATAAAACCTGGTGCAATGAAATTGATCCTCTTGCCTTGTTTGCTTTGGAGAAACTGGTTTTCATGTGTGTATTCATACTCACTAGACCTTCTAATTAGCGATACAAAGGAGGGGCTAACTATTCATTCATTCAGTCGCATGTCCTTTGCAAAACCTTGTTCCTATAACAACCTTCTGGAAAACTTCTCGGTCATAAGTAAGATGTCCCACGTCCAATACACCCATCTGGAGATCATCTGCCACATCCTGCATTCATCTTCTCTTTGGCCTTCCTCTTCCTCTCTTCCCAGGCATATACCCCTCCATTATCGCTCTCTCCAAACTTTCATGACGTTCAAGTGACCTAAATATTTCAATTTTCTTTGTTTTATCATCTTTAGTAGTCAACCTTCTTCAATATTCAGCTCTTGTAATATGGATGCATTTATTATTTTCTGTTTCCAAGATTTTTATTAGAACCCGTCTATAAAATTTATATTCAAAGGTATTAATGCGCTGTTCAGCTTGTCTAGTAAATGTCCAGGTCTCACAGGCATATGTTGCTATGGGAAAGATGCATGCTCTTAAACATCTAATTTTTGTAGGTCTATTTGTCCCACACCACAATTTATTCAGTTGTTTTAGTTTTGAAGAGCAATAGATATTTGTCGTTTAATTTCTTTCATTGTGTCACCATTGTTGGTAATTAATAACCCATATATTCAAAATTTTCCACCACCTCCAATTTGTCCTCATTAACATATATTTCTTTCTCCATATTAGTTTTATCTCTATGCATTATCTTTGTTTTTGCTATGTTAAGATATAAGTTGTGGATTTACACTGTTCTTTTGGGTTGAGGTTATTAGTTTTTCTATACCATTCTGTGTTGTGGATAGTAATATAACAATGAATATCAACTTAAATAAAGAGATAATAAGCCACATACAATGAGTACTAGATCACTTTCACCTGTTCTGTGTAAAGTTTGGGAAGAAAGAGTGCTGAAGAAGGGAAGTGGTCACCCAACCTCATTATGCATTAACCTTCATGTTGAGCGTCCTAACTATTCACACCCCACTGTCTGTTGTGTTGGATCGTCACAAAATTTAGGCCATGTCATAATGAGGTGGGTGTGTCACTTCCCTTGCTTCCCAGTATTCATTTGGCAATGTTTTGTCTATGTGAATGTAACATGTATAATAGATAATTGATGTGTGAAAGATGAGTGGTTGGAAGAGCTGAATGTAGGATGGGCCTGCATGCCCAATTTGTGACCATTTGAAAATAGAGTTTGTTTGTTTGTTCCCAAACAAGGCACAGGCAATTGTGAAAATTGTTTAGTAGTCATTTTTATATGGCTTGATATCTCTGTATTTAATGTGATATTTCTGTATTTAATGTGATATTTCTGTATTTAATGTGTTATCTTTATTTAATGTGATATCTTTTTATTTAATTGAATATTCATTGTAAACCCCTCCTTATAATGGCTAATTATCAGTTTTAGTGTTTTGAACATGCATATCCTATCCACATTCTGTAATTGGTGTATTTACTTGCTCAACAAGGTTCTACAACTCCTGCTCTATTTCTGCCAGTAAAAATGTGTTATCTGCATATCTAAAGTTGTTTATTGACGTTTATAAATATCTCTTGAACCTCAAATCAACAAACTCACACGGCCTAGATGGTATCAGTAATAGAATTCTTCGTTGTGCTGCACCAGTCATTAGCGAGTCCTTAACGTTCATATATAACCAGTGCCTGGCCAAAAACTACTTTCCATCTGCATTTAAAATTGCTAAAGTGTTTCCGCTTATTAAAAATGGCTCAATCTATAATAGCGTTTTGGGTAATTATAGACCTATTTCCTTACTATCGTCGCTATCAAAACCACTAGAAAAACACATTCATAAAATAACGTTACACCATTTAATTAACAATGATCTAATAATTAACAGTCAATCTGGGTTTCGACCTAAATATTCTTGCCATAGTGCTCTAACAAAAATGACCGATAACTGGCACTTAAACATCAACAACGGTAGAATTTGTGGAGCGGTGTTTGTAGACTTTAAAAAAGCTTTTGATATGGTAGATCACGATATTTTAATTAGAAAACTAAAGCAAATGAAGACAAGCACCAACATGGTGAACATAATTACGTCATTTCTATCCGACAGGCAACAAGTCGTGTCCTTCAACAACTGTCTATCAAGACCCACACAGCTTAATATTGGTGTGCCTCAGGGCTCAATACTAGGTCCGCTGCTTTTTGCAGTTTATATTAATGATCTTCCTTTATATATCAATACAACTTGTGATCTATTCGCAGACGACTGTACTATATATACTAGTCAAGAAAACCGTAGTGAATTAGAGAATTCTTTACAAAAGGAACTTGATAATCTTACTAGATGGAGCAATGAAAACCGCATGCAAATTAACATCGACAAAACCAAATCCATGCTAATAACGACCAGACAAAAACTACAGACACTAGCCATAACTGGATCACCGCTCGAACTCCGCATGGGCACGTTACCTATAGTTAATGTGACTGAACATAAAACACTAGGGCTTTTAATAGACAGCCATTTGAACTGGAGCTCTCATGTTCACGCTCTTACCAAGAAAATAGCACAAAAAGTTTACCAACTTGCTAAAATTCAGCACTTCCTGGACGAAAGCACACGAAAAATATTCTATACATGCTATATCCAATCACATCTCGATTACTGTTCCACAGTTTGGGATGGTTGCCCTAAATCTAATTTAAAACGACTATGTTCTCTACAAAACCGCGCTATTCGTCTGGTTTCTGACATAAAGCACGTTGAAAGTAATAATTTGTACAGTCATCTAAGACTTCTACCACTACAAAAGCGCTTCCTTTTCAACAAAGCCAAATTAGTGAATAAAATTATATCTCAAAATACCCAGAGTATCTTCTGCCGCTGATTCAATCTAATGCAATGAACAGCAAGCGCCTAAATTTGTTACATGTCTCAAAGCCTAGATTGGACCTATACAAAACATGTTTCGCCTATTCTGGTGCTCACTTATGGAATGATCTGCCTCCAGATCTGAAAACTCCAATGAGTCCCTACACATTTAACCGAAAACTCTTTCAATACTTAATCCATACCGACTATATGCCACCATAATTCATTTACTGGTTTAATTGTTCAGTATAATTGTTCATTATAATTGTTTAACTATAATTGTTCACTATATATGTGTGTGCGTGTGGGAGCGAGAGAGAGAGAGAGAGAGAGAGAGAGAGAGAGAGAGAGAGAGAGAGAGAGAGAGAGAGAGAGAGAGAGAGAGTGGGTGTCAGTGAGAGGGAGAGAGTGAATGCGTGTGTGCGCACGTGCATGCGTGTGTGTGGAGAGAGTGATTGAGCGAGAAATGGTGGGGGAATGTGTCAGTGCATGCATTCGTACGTGTATGTGTGAGAGTGAGTGAGGGAGTGTATGCGTGCGTGCATGCGTTCATGTGTATGTGTATGTGTGAGAGAGTGTGATTGAGAGAGTGAGTGTGTGTGTGAAGGATTGTGTGTTAGAGAGTGAGACAGTGGGAGAGTTGATGTGTTAGTGTGTGTGTGTGTGAGCGCGCGCATGCGTGTGAGTGTGTGTATATGAAAGAATACAGAGAGAGAGAGAGAGAGAGAGAGAGAGAGAGAGAGAGAGAGAGAGAGAGAGCTCTGAGCAGATGCATGTCATGTAACACGCATGTTATGTAACACGGGAATCCATATGTTTGTGTATTCTCATCTGTCATATTATCAGTTAAATACCATTTGATTTTATCATGCATAATATAAACTCATGTTCATTACTGTAGTTTGAGTGAGTGAGTCAGTGAGTGTGAATGAGAGACAGAACGAGTGAGCGTGAGAGTGAATGAGTGAGCGGGAGAGTGAATGAGTGAGCGGGAGAGTGAATGAGTGAACGGGAAAGTGAATGAGTGAGCGGGAGAGTGAATGAGTGAGCGTGAGAGTGAATGAGCGGGAGAGTGAATGTGTGAGAGTGAATCAATGAGCAGAAGAGTGAATGTGTGAGCGTGAGAGTGAATGTGTGTGTGTGTGTGTGTGTGTGAGAGAGAGAGAGAGAGAGAGAGAGAGAGAGAGAGAGAGAGAGAGAGAGAGAGAGAGAGAGAGAGAGAGAGAGCATCACTATTTTTACGTCACATACATTTTATGTACACATTTTTCTCCATGTTTAACATTTTTATGAGACTGCTCATGACAAGTGTCAGTGTATGTGTGTGAGTAAAGTGTGGGAGTTTGTTCATACTAGTTTCAATACTAACGTGAGACATTTTGTATGCGTCTAGATGTGAGGAAGTGTGAGTGTATGTGGAGGATGTGTGTGAGTGTGGGGATATGTGTGGGTGGGGGGTGTGTGGGTGGGGGTATGCATTTGGATGGGTTGGGGTGTGTGGGTTTTGGTGGGTAGTGGTATTTGTGGGTGTTGGTGGGATGTGTGGATGGATGTGTGGGGGTGAAAGTACGGGTGTTGGAATGGGTGTGGGGGATGTGTGTATGGGTGGAGGATATGTGTATGGGACGGATGCAGGGGATGTGTGTTTATGTGGGTGGAGATGTGTGGATGGTTTGAGGAAGTATGTGTGGGAGGCGGGGTTGTGTGGGTAGGGGATTGTGTTGGGTGGATTTGGGATGGAAGGGCGGGTGGGGAGAAGTGTATGGTGTGTGGGTTTGAGATATGTGTGCGGTGTGTTGGTGGGGGATGTGTGAATGATGTGTGGGTGGAGGGTATGTTTGTGGTGGTATGGGTGGAGGATAGTATGTGGTGTGGGGGATGTGTGTGATGGGTGTGGGGAATGTGCGTATGGGTGGGGTATATGTGTGGGTGAGCAGGGGATTGTGGTGGTTGGGGGAAGTATGTGGGGGAGTGTGGGTGGGAGATGTGTGTATGTGGATGGGGAATGTGTGGGTGGGGGTGTGTGAGTGGCTTAGGGATGTGTAGGTGGGTGAGGGAGTTGTATGTGTCGGGGTGGGATGTGTGAGTGGGTGGAGGATGTGTGTGGGGGTAGGGGTATTGTGATCGAGAGATGTTTGGTTGGGAGTGGGTTGGTGGGGGTGTGTGGGTGCGTAGTGGAGGATGTGTGAGTGAGTGTGTGTTGGTGGACGGGTAGGGAATGCGTGTGTGGGTGGGGAGAGGTGTGTGGTGTGTTGGTTGGTGATATTGTGTGGGTGAGGTATGTGTGTGTGGGTGGGGGATTTTTGTGGTGTGTGAGTGGGGGTATGTGGGGTGGATGGGTAAGGGTATCTGTGTGGGTGTGGGTGGGATTATTTTGTGGTATCTGGGTGGGGGATATGTGTGTGGTGTGTAAGTGGGGATGTGTTGGTGAGGGATATGTGTGTGTGTGGTGCGTGGGTTGGGAATAGTGCGTGGTAGGGGGTGTATGTGATGTGCGGGTGGGGGATTGTGTGGTGGGGGATTAGGTTAAGGCATGTGTGGGTGGGTGGAAGTTGTATGTGTGGGTGGTGGTGTGTGTGTGAGTGGATTGGGGATGTATGGGTGGTTAGGGAGATGTGTGTGTGTGGGGGGGGGGGGGGGTAGGGACATGTCAGTTGGTGGGGATGTGTGTGTATGGTTTGGGGATGTGTGAGTGGATGTGCGATGTGTGGGTTGGTGGGGGATTGTGTGTGTGGGTGGGGAATATGTTGTCGATGGAGATGTGGCTGGGGGAAGGGTGGTTTGAGGTGTGGGTGGGGAGAGGATGTGTGGGGTAGAATGTGGATGGGCGTGGGATGTGTGGGTTGGTGGGGGAATGTTTGTGGGTGGCGAGTGTGTTTTGGTTGGGGGATCAGGTGAGGGCAGTGTGTGTGGGTGGGGGATGGGTCGGTTGGTGGGGTATGTATGTGTCCCTTGGTGTGTGTGTCGGTAGGTGGGGGTGTGTATGTGTCCCTTGGTGCGCATGTGTGTGGGTAGGTGGGGGTGTTGTGTGGGTGGGGTGATGTATGGATAGGTGGGAGATGGGCTTCATACCATGGTAATTAGCCTTGTTTATGTTTACAACATTCATTTCACAATGTTTATTTTTCTTCCTATGCAAATGTATAATGCTCTTGATGAACGAAAGACGAGTGATTGGAAGGGCCGAATGTAAGACGGGCCTGCGCGCCCAATTTGTGACCCTAATAAAGTTGATTTGATTTGATTTGATTTATTGTTCGTCTGTTGATGTTTAGTGCAGGCATTTCTCCAGCTTGGCTGAAACATGTTGTTCTGCATTTGAGCTGAAAAGGCATGATAACAACACACACCACTGTATTCTTGTTTTCAATTCGATGTGTGTGTACGGTTATTTGTAAAATATCTTTGTGTGTATACTCATTCTTTTAAATATCTAAGTGTGTCAAGAGGTTTATCACGCTCATGTTTAAAATTCCTGTACTATGAAGGCGGGGTAGTGGGTTGATTCCACACACCACTCACTTGGATTTTAATGTTGATTTCTCATTCAGAAAGCAATTGCAAACTGCAGGACGTAAAACTGCTTAGTAAATCAGCCAGAATGGGGCTGGCTGTGATTACAAGGAGGAGGAATAAACTGAACAATTTGGTGACAGTTGGCAAAATTGATGGGAGAAGAACAAGGGTAAGACAAAGAGATAATACCTGGATGGCTTGGATACATGGCGTAATCGGGATGAGACTGGTGATTGTGTGAGATGACTGCCCACGCCTGTCAGCACAGCACATGATGAGATGAGGACAGCAGAGGAAGAACATGATGGATAGTTTGGCAGTTTGGCCTGGAGGATGGTTGGTAGTAGGACTTAACTGGTAGCCAATGTTCACTGTTAAGAAAGTTAGTTGCATACCGTTCACAGGACATTGCAGTCAACACCAGCATTTTCTGCTGTTGTGATCTCTTGGCAAGTTTACTTTCAGTAGTTTGCCATTGCTTTCTGAATGACCGGCACCCATACCATTTCCTAAAACACCAACGCAAGACGGTTTGCTGCCAAAGTGTCTACAGCTGTGTTTCGAATGTGAGTATGCGGGATTACAAACTGCGTCCATAACCCCTTCACCACGGAACCGGCATGCTCATTGTGGGACTACATTAATATTTAACAACCATATTCAGTATAAGAAGACATTCACATTTCCCAGCTATGTTCACATATGTTTCAATAGTATTCACTATTTGTTAATATTCACATCGGCTAACACAGTTCACTATCCAAAGATCAGGAATAATAAAGACAAAAGAGAAAATGATTGCAGATAGTCACAAACTGAGCGTGTGAGACGTCAGTTGGTACGTGATGGTGGAAATGACCACGTTTTCACAGTATCCATTGTGGATGAACATTTACCACGCAAATTGGTCTATCAGTCACACTCGCCACCCGCCATCATCATCATGTGCCATGCTGATAAGCGTGGGCGGTAATGTTTCGTTATATGTTCATGTTGGGTTGTAGTTATTGAATCACACAATGTACCAAACTATCGTCTGTCATGACGGCGAGGGTGCCATTAGGTCCCTGCCACGGGTTGTATTTATTATGTAATTTCTGAACCACAATGTAACAAACCTATCCTCTGTGTAGACGGCAAGAAGCCAGTATTACCCCCCCCCCCCCCCCCTTTTTTTCCCCCCTCTCACAACAGTGTTCACTGTAGTATTACATTCATCTGCCACCATAGTACTGTACTAACGTATCATACACACTGTCCTTGTATCTGGCTCTGGGCCAGCCGTTGAAATCAAGTTTTTGTGGCATATCGCTACAGCCGGGGTATGGGGGTAGGGCACTCCAGACCGTCAAGTGACAGCTGTATAGCTGTATTTTACATAAAGTTTCTGTGCTCACTGCACAGTGGGGACAGCCTGGTGGATACAATGGTTCCATTGTGTTATAGGTAAACCAACCTCTGAAGTCGGAGTGGGTTCGCCTGATGGGGAGGGACCTGGTAATAGGGACAGCTAATCCACAAGCAAAATTCGGTCCAGTGCTACAAAAAGTAGCGTGTATGGACTACACGCTTGAATACTATAGTTTGGTCAGCGTTATGAGAAGAAATAAATTGGAGAACAAGGGGAGGGCAGAGAAGTAAATACTTGGATGGCTTGACCGCGTGGTGTGGTCGCGACAAAAACACTGAGCTGATCCACGACTCTGGTGATCGAGTGAGATGGAAAAACATGACGCCCACGCTTACCGGCACGGCACATGATGATGGTGATGATGATGATGAATTTTTTAAAAAGCGAGCAAGCGCAAAAAAAAAAAAAAAAAAAAAGATAAACCATAATTTACAGGGTTTAAAAGTTAAGAGTATCGACTTTATTGCATCAGATTTTATACCATATGGCTGGGTCTCTTTCCCCAGAGCAGCCTACCGAAAGCGTCGCACAAAGCACGAACTCTGTAGCTCCAGTGACGACCCGCAGGAGTCTCCGAGAGAATTGCAATCGTTAACCGAACGACGTGGCCCGGAATTGATCCTACAACCTCCGGACCGCGAAGCAGGCGGCGTTTCCACTTCGGCAGATTCCGACCAAAAAGTAAAGGACCTTATAACACTGCTGCGTGTATATGGTCTCCTGCCCTTTGTCAGCCAAGTGGAGCATGTACATGGAGTCAATTCGGGCCAGTCGTGGCTTTCTCTGCTCCGTCCGTGTCCACTCTATATTATTTTTGTGAATATTATTATTTACGGAGTCAACTCGGGCCAGTCGTGGCTTTTTCTGCCCCCTCCGTGGCCACTCTATATCATTCGTCTCTTCACTCCTTTCAAGGAGGCATGGCGTAGGTGCGAGACAGTCTTAGACATTCTACAAAAGGACAAAAGCAGCTTCAAGGCCAGATAACTAATCTGAAGAAATAAATCAACAAACTTATACTGACACAGAGGCTAGGCAAAGAAAACCAAGAACAGGACACAGGCAACAACACAAGACTATCGGAAGAAATGAAAGAAATTCAGCGTAGCATCTAGCAAGAGGTGTAACGCCTAGCCCAGATAAAGAAAGCAAACGAAGAAATGCAGCACGTGGGCAGAAAGATAACTTACTAGAAAGGGAGCTGGACGGGAACGGGCCAGCAAAAGCAAAGCCCAAACCCACAGATCAAGCTAAGGCCAACAGATCATCTACAAAGACCAACAAGTCTTAATTAAGGCACGCCAGAGTCTACCATTTCAAAAATCCAGGAGACGAATGCAAGCTGATGGCAGAGATAGGACAGATTTTCCGAGAGATGGAAAAAAAAAAAGAAGAAAGAAACAACCCCGAGGGATGGATCCTGCTAAGGAAGGGCTACTCCCGGAGCAGCTTGGATCCGTCACTGACAGACTGAAGAGCACAGTGGAAACCGCACGATCTGACACCACAGGCATGACATCTACCATACGAGAACACGTAATTTAAACAACGCGAAATAAAAGAATATAGGCCCGCAAAATCCGTACCTCAGTTATAACCAAAGCCGCATAAGGCAGGTTGAACGAGGTCAAATTTTTTATATGTGTTTTCTCAAACGAACGAACGAACATTTCTCCCCCCCCCCCCCCCCCCCCCCCGATGTGTTTTAGATATCCCTTTATTTTGTTGGCCCTGTGATCTGTCTGTTTGTCTGTCTATCTATGTATCTTTCTTGTCTTTCTGTTTAATCATGTGTCCGCATATCCATTACACTGCCTACCTTTCTGTACTGTCTCTCTGTCTGTTTGTTTAATCATGTGTCCGCCTATCCATCAGTACACACGTGTCTGTCTGTCTGTCTGTCTGTCTGTCTGTCTGTCTGTCTGTCTTACCGACAATTCTAGCCTACATGAACGTCTTCAGTTACTGCCACTCCACAAACGTTTACTTTTTAATAAGGCCAAACTAATTCACAAAATCCTATTTCAAAATGCTCCACGCTACCTTTGGCCATTGTTTAAATATAATGGAAGACAGCGAACGACTAAACATACTTCATGTCCTTAAACCCAGGATCGACTTATACAAAACAAGCTAGCGTACTCTATCGCTCAGTTGTGGAACAATCTTCTACAAGAAATCAAAGACACCACTAATCACTATACATACAGTCGCAACCTGTTTGAACACTATCTCAGTACAGCGCCGCCTCTCTCTCCCCCCTGCCCTCGTAAAGTAATAGAAAAATATATTAATAATAATATCTCGAATGACAACTAGCATAATGGGTGTAATAGGTTACACCTACCTCAGGTAATTATAACGGCCATGTTAAATATTGCTTTAGTGAGTCATGTATTACTGATTATTTTCCATGCGTTTTAATGCATATTGTTTCTGTTGTCTAAGATTAGCTTCGTAAGTGATGTATGAATGAAATAAACGTATGAGAGGAAAGAGATAAGAAGGACATAATGTCAGATGGGCTTGCGTGCCCAATTCTTAACCATTTGAACATAAAAGTTTGTTCATTCGTTCTGTCCGTCCGTCTGTACTGTCTTTCTGTCCGTCCATCCATCTGCCTGCCTGTTTAGTC
Source organism: Cepaea nemoralis (assembly GCA_014155875.1). Lineage (NCBI taxonomy): Eukaryota > Metazoa > Mollusca > Gastropoda > Stylommatophora > Helicidae > Cepaea > Cepaea nemoralis. The sequence goes on along the minus strand of JACEFZ010024222.1, from coordinate 201,377 downwards.
CTTCTGTGTAACCATGTGTCCGTTCGCCCATCCACCCTACTACCTACCCACTTGTCTGTTTGCTTGTCCCTTGCGTATATTACCATAACCACTATTCACCACAAGGTCAACATTTCCTACCCTCCCATTGCTCTGCTCTCCCCCACACATCACCCGTTATCTAACACACATTCTAGGGAACTGCGTGCTGCTATTAACGATCAGGTCAGCCTCACATTACCAACCCCCTCCCGACACACTCTGGAATTACCAGGTAGACCGCGCGGAACTGTGGGGTTTGCCGTCACGCGTGTACTTCTGCTCATTCCCACAGGCGCAATAGCACTTGCTCACCGTGGATACATGCCATTTGAATAATCTTTCAGCGAGTATATATGTAATCTCAGACCGGGATATTTAATCCAAAAACTAGCATGAAGTATTTCTTCTTCTTCTTCTTCTTCTTCTTCTTCTTCTTCTTCTTCTTCTTCTTCTTCTTCTTCTTCTTCTTCTTCTTCTTCTTCTTCTTCTTCTTCTTCTTCTTCTTCTTCTCCTCCTCCTCCTCTTTTTCTTCTCCTTCCGACTCCTCCTCTTTCTAGTTCCCTCTCCGCATTCTTCTTCTTCTTCTTCTTCTTCTTCTTCTTCTTCTTCTTCTTCTTCTTCTTCTTCTTCTTCTTCTTCTTCTTCTTCTTCTCCGCCTCCTCCTCCTCCTCCTCTTTTTCTTCTCCTTCCGACTCCTCCTCTTTCTAGTTCCCTCTCCGCATTCTTCTTCTTCTTCTTCTTCTTCTTCTTCTTCTTCTTCTTCTTCTTCTTCTTCTTCTTCTTCTTCTTCTTCTTCTTCTTCTTCTTCTTCTTCTTCTTCTTCTCCGCCTCCTCCTCCTCCTCCTCTTTTTCTTCTCCTTCCGACTCCTCCTCTTTCTAGTTCCCTCTCCGCATTCTTCTTCTTCTTCTTCTTCTTCTTCTTCTTCTTCTTCTTCTTCTTCTTCTTCTTCTTCTTCTTCTTCTTCTTCTTCTTCTTATGCCTTTAAGACTTCTTACGGATCGTAGCCTCACAACCAGGCATGGCAAGCTTCTTGTGGTTGGTCTATGGCTGGTTAAATTCTGGCTGAATGTGTCTACATATGAAACAGCCAGCCCCACTTCCATCATCCTGTAGTCGCCCTTTACGACCTGCCTAGGACGTCGCCGTTTACCTCACCATGTGTATTCCCCAAAAGACACTTCTGGTCATGTGTATGTTTACATGTGGGGGACGTTTCTGTTACAAGCTGATCTGAAACAGTGAGCTTCAAATTACTACCATCATTGTTAACAGATTCAGTACGAAACAAAAGTAGGTTTGTATCAAACAATAATGGATGGCGGAAAATGGGAAGCTGGGGTGTGTCACAGTCATTAAAATGGTACCACACATATTGTATTATAACGTAATGACAACATTTTGGCGATATATAAGCCCAAGACAGATACGGAAAATCGTTTAAGACGGTTAATCATCCCATGGCACTTTATCAGTTAAAAGGCTGTCTGTACGCTGATCACGAAGGAATAAGAGAACTGACATTTAGCTTGCAATATTTATCCGATGGCTCTAGGTGGTTGTGTCATTCCTGCAGTATGGCGCGATACGCCCGGCAATAAATTGTGCAGTCTATCGTTTGTGTCTTCCTGATTCAAATTCACTACGGGAAAACAGTGTTGAATTTAATTTGGTGTTTATTCCTTTTCATACTTCACTTCGACACCGCAAGGTACAAGAGGAACAAGATGAGCTGAGATGAGATTTATTCCTGCTCACCCACTTGAACTAACGTACTTATCTCACTTATACTTATGGCTAGCCTCTTGTGTGTGTGTGTTTGTGTGTGTGTGTGTGGAGGGGTTGCAATTTATGTGTGTATGTATGTGTGTGAGTTTATATTATATATGTATGTGTGTGTTGGTGGGTAGGTAGGTGGAGGTTGGTATGAATATGTGTGTGCGTGTGTTTTCGTGTGGATGGATGCATGCGTGTATGAATGTGTGTTTGAGTGCGAGTGACCTTTGTTAGGAGACCTAATTCTTGGACCAAGCAGTGTTGCTGTCGAGGCGAGTTGTCCGATCCTGTGGTGTGACCTCTGCCAACTGCTGGCGCAGTGTCCTTTCGTGTTTGGTGAAGGAGTGGCTGTTTGTACTTTAGCTGACAGGACAACAAAGCAGACATTGTACTTTAGTTGGCAGTACAACAAAGCAGACATTTGAATTCACCAAGCATGGATATGTGTGTGTATGACCTCTAATGCAGAGTGTTTGTTTAGTTATTCCCCATTTCCAAGTCCAGTCCGGCCAGTCTGATTATGAATGCCTGCATTATTTATTGCTTGTTGTCGTCAATAAGGGATTGGCGTCTTACAAGCTTTAGGAAAGGCTCTGTGTGTTTGTGTGGGAAAAGGCCACCCCCCCCCCCCCCGGGGGGGGGGGAGGGTGTATACATGTGACAGAAACTGGTGTGCGAGTTTTAAGTATTAGACCTACATTAGTGGTGTGCGAGTTTGAAGTATTAGACCTACATTAGAGGCCTCATGTTTTCTTCTTCTTCTTCTTCTTCTTCTTCTTCTTCTTCTTCTTCTTCTTCTTCTTCTTCTTCTTCTTCTTCTTCTTCTTCTTCTTCTTCTTCTTCTTCTTCTTCTCCTCCTCCTCCTCCTCCTCCTCCTCCTCCTCCTCCTCCTCCTACCATTTCATCTCACAACTAATACGAAGTAAATCCTTTGTAGACCTATTCGCGATTGGTTGGATTGTGCATGTGAAGTTCTCTATGGGATGAGTTAGCCAGCCTCATGCCAGGCTTGCTCAGTCGCCTCCTATGACATGCATGATAGACTGCGGTGTGTCTGTTCTTTCCTTCTCTTATGGACCCTATTCACACGCGATTCCCATTATCATCATGTTCCATGTCAGTAAGCTTGGCCCATCAGAGTGAGCCACCTCCTACCATCACCAGCGTCTGGGACCAGCTTTCTTGTCTCGTCCTGATTAATGCCTGTTGCCAAGCCATCTAGCTGTTTATATCTTGGTCTTCCTCTGGCTCTTTTCCCATTAAGTTTGCTTGTTGTCACTGTTTTCAAGCTTATTATTCTCGCAATATACCTAACAATTCTCGACTGTCTACATGTAATTTCTCTACTCAATGTTCAGTATTCATTGTTGCATTTGCTTGCTTTGAAATCAAGCATAGTCCATACACATGCAACTACTTCTAGTGTACTGGACTTATTTTTGCCTATTGATTACCTGTCCCTATTACCAGTGTCCCTCGCCATCAGGCGAACCCACTCTGACTTCTGACGTTCTTGTAATTTATGTCCCAAGTCAAGGACGAGAAGTCAACATATTACTCCAACTGACCGGTGTTGGGGTTGAACCCGCTACCTTGGCATTAACACAACAGAAGTTTAAGAGCATGTGTTCTTATCAATTCAGCCATGCTAACCCCCAGCTGTCTCATTTTAGATCTTAATGTACTAGGAATTTACAAAGCTGGTTTCCCCTTGTTTCCTGGTTGTTTGTCAACCGTATACCACCGCTAACATTTGTCTACAGAGGTGAATCCTGCAAGGTCATAGTAGGGAGGAGGGAAGTTATGACTCCTTAGATCACTTGTGATCAGTTTACAACCATTATGATATTTCATTGTAGGAAACAGGGAAGTTATGACTCCTTAGATCACTGGTGATAAGTTTACAACCATTATGATATATCATTGTAGGAAACAGGGAAGTTATGACTTCTTAGACACTGGTGATCAGTTTACAACCATTATGATATTTCATAGTAGGGAGGAGGATAGTTATGACTCCTTAGACACTGGTGATCAGTTTACAACTTTTATGACATATCATAACGAGATAAGCTAATCCATTCTCCTCCTCACCACTTTTGTTTTCTGGGAATATCTAAGCCTGTTTTTATACAACTACAATTTATTCTAAAGTCTTGTTGAGAAACTGGCTCCATGATGTAGGGGTTACAGATACAGTTCATAATCTCGCATACCATGGCCGAAACACAGCTGTGGGTGATTTGGCAGCAGATCGCCTTGCGTTGATTTTTTAAGAAAATGGTATGAGCGCCTGTTCAGTAAGCAATGGCAAACTACTGAACGTAAACTTGCCAAGAAATTACAAACAGCCAAAAAATGCTGGGATTGATTGTGATGTCCTGTAAAGGATATGCAACTAACATATTAAGAAACAGGTGGAAACAAGAGGACACACTAGACAAATCTGCTGACTAGACACATAATTTTCTGTAGTCTGTGTGGTGTAGACACAATTTTCCATCATTTGTTGTGTAGAAACATACTTTCCACTATCTGTGGTGTAGACACAATTTTCCATCATTTGTTGTGTAGAAACATACTTTCCACTATCTGTGGTGTAGACTCATATACCTCCAGCAATGGGAATATTGGATCTAAAATAATATGACGGAATCACCAGTGTAAGCTCATGAAGAGGAGAGAACGAAACAACTTCTAGTGAATCAAGAGGTGAGGGAAAAAACGCTGGATAGGATGGACACACACTGAACGAATGAACTTTATTTTCAGAGGATTCAGAATTGGGCACGCAGGCCCATCTGACATGCCCTTCTTATCTATCTGCTCTTATACATTAATTCATTTATACCTCACTTATGGAGCTAATCTTAGACAGCAAGAGAAATAATATGCATTATAAACACATGGAAAATGTGCAGTAATCTGGGAACATGACTCACTGGGAAAACCTGAGGATAGTATAACTAGGCACTTCTTTGTCCAGAACCCACAATGTACATGAAATAGTGGGAGTGCTAAAAACACATGGAGAAGACAATTAAAACCAGAGATGAACTGTGTGGGGAGGACATGGAGGAAGCAGCAGGAGATAGCCATAGATAGGACGGTTTGGTGTAAGTTGGTTGTAGGACTGTTGGTGTAAGTTGGTTGTAGGACGGTTTGGTGTAAGTTGGTTGTAGGACTGTTTGGTGTAAGTTGGTTGTAGGACTGTTTGGTGTAAGTTGGTTGTAGGACTGTTTGGTGTAAGTTGGTTGTAGGACTGTTTTGGTGTAAGTTGGTTGTAGGACTGTTTGGTGTAAGTTGGTTGTAGGACTGTTTGGTGTAGTTGGTTGTAGGATGGTTTGGTGTAAGTTGGTTGTAGGACTGTTTGGTGTAAGTTGGTTGTAGGACTGTTTGGTGTAAGTTGGTTGTAGGACTGTTTGGTGTAAGTTGGTTGTAGGACTGTTTGGTGTAAGTTGGTTGTAGGACTGTTTGGTGTAAGTTGGTTGTAGGACTGTTTGGTGTAAGTTGGTTGTAGGACTGTTTGGTGTAAGTTGGTTGTAGGACTGTTTGGTGTAGTTGGTTGTAGGATGGTTTGGTGTAAGTTGGTTGTAGGACTGTTTGGTGTAAGTTGGTTGTAGGACTGTTTGGTGTAAGTTGGTTGTAGGACTGTTTGGTGTAAGTTGGTTGTAGGACTGTTTGGTGTAAGTTGGTTGTAGGACTGTTGGTGTAAGTTGGTTGTAGGACTGTTTGGTGTAGTTGGTTGTAGGATGGTTTGGTGTAAGTTGGTTGTAGGACTGTTTGGTGTAAGTTGGTTGTAGGACTGTTTGGTGTAAGTTGGTTGTAGGATGGTTTGGTGTAAGTTGGTTGTAGGACTGTTTGGTGTAAGTTGGTTGTAGGACTGTTTGGTGTAAGTTGGTTGTAGGACTGTTTGGTGTAAGTTGGTTGTAGGACTGTTTGGTGTAAGTTGGTTGTAGGACTGTTTGGTGTAAGTTGGTTGTAGGACTGTTTGGTGTAAGTTGGTTGTAGGACTGTTTGGTGTAGTTGGTTGTAGGATGGTTTGGTGTAAGTTGGTTGTAGGACTGTTTGGTGTAAGTTGGTTGTAGGACTGTTTGGTGTAAGTTGGTTGTAGGACTGTTTGGTGTAAGTTGGTTGTAGGACTGTTTGGTGTAAGTTGGTTGTAGGACTGTTTGGTGTAAGTTGGTTGTAGGACTGTTTGGTGTAGTTGGTTGTAGGATGGTTTGGTGTAAGTTGGTTGTAGGACTGTTTGGTGTAAGTTGGTTGTAGGACTGTTTGGTGTAAGTTGGTTGTAGGATGGTTTGGTGTAAGTTGGTTGTAGGACTGTTTGGTGTAAGTTGGTTGTAGGACTGTTTGGTGTAAGTTGGTTGTAGGACTGTTTGGTGTAAGTTGGTTGTAGGACTGTTTTGGTGTAAGTTGGTTGTAGGACTGTTTGGTGTAAGTGGTTGTAGGACTGTTTGGTGTAAGTTGGTTGTAGGACTGTTTGGTGTAAGTTGGTTGTAGGACTGTTTGGTGTAAGTTGGTTGTAGGACTGTTTGGTGTAAGTTGGTGTAGGACGGTTTGGTGTAAGTTGGTTGTAGGACTGTTTGGTGTAAGTTGGTTGTAGGACTGTTTGGTGTAAGTTGGTTGTAGGACTGTTTGGTTGGTAAGTTGGTTGTAGGACTGTTTGGTGTAAGTTGGTTGTAGGACTGCTTTGGTGTAGTTGGTTGTAGGACTGGTTTGTGTAAGTTGGTTGTAGGACTGTTGGTGTAAGTTGGTTGTAGGACTGTTTGGTGTAAGCTTGGTTGTAGGACTGGTTGGTGTAAGTTGGTTTGTAGGACTGTTTGGTTGTAAGTTGGTTGTAGGACTGTTTGGTGTAAGTTGGTTGTAGGACGCTTTGGTGTAAGTTGGTTGTAGGACGGTTTGGTGTTAGTTGGTTGTAGGACTGTTTGGTGTATAAGTTGGTTGTAGGACTGTTTGGTGTAAGTTGGTTGTAGGACTGTTTGGTGTAGTTGGTTGTAGGATTGTTTGGTGTAAGTTGGTTGTAGGACTGTTTGGTGTAAGTTGGTTGTAGGACTGTTTGGTGTAAGTTGGTTGTAGGACGGTTTGGTGTAAGTTGGTTGTAGGACTGTTTGGTGTAAGTTGGTTGTAGGACTGCTTGGTGTAAGTTGGTTGTAGGACTGTTTGGTGTAAGTTGGTTGTAGGACGGTTTGGTGTTAGTTGGTTGTAGGACTGTTTGGTGTAAGTTGGTTGTAGGACTGTTTGGTGTAAGTTGGTTGTAGGACTGTTTGGTGTAAGTTGGTTGTAGGACTGCTTGGTGTAAGTTGGTTGTAGGACTGTTTGGTGTAAGTTGGTTGTAGGACTGTTTGGTGTAAGTTGGTTGTAGGACTGTTTGGTGTAGTTGGTTGTAGGATGGTTTGGTGTAAGTTGGTTGTAGGACTGTTTGGTGTAAGTTAGTTGTAGGACTGTTTGATGTAAGTTGGTTGTAGGACTGTTTGGTGTAAGTTAGTTGTAGGACTGTTTGGTGTAAGTTGGTTGTAGGACTGTTTGGTGTAAGTTGGTTGTAGGACTGTTTGGTGTAAGTTGGTTGTAGGACTGTTTGGTGTAGTTGGTTGTAGGATGGTTTGGTGTAAGTTGGTTGTAGGACTGTTTGGTGTAAGTTGGTTGTAGGACTGTTTGGTGTAAGTTGGTTGTAGGATGGTTTGGTGTAAGTTGGTTGTAGGACTGTTTGGTGTAAGTTGGTTGTAGGACTGTTTGGTGTAAGTTGGTTGTAGGACTGTTTGGTGTAAGTTGGTTGTAGGACTGTTTGGTGTAAGTTGGTTGTAGGACTGTTTGGTGTAAGTTGGTTGTAGGACTGTTTGGTGTAAGTTGGTTGTAGGACTGTTTGGTGTAGTTGGTTGTAGGATGGTTTGGTGTAAGTTGGTTGTAGGACTGTTTGGTGTAAGTTGGTTGTAGGACTGTTTGGTGTAAGTTGGTTGTAGGACTGTTTGGTGTAAGTTGGTTGTAGGACTGTTTGGTGTAAGTTGGTTGTAGGACTGTTTGGTGTAAGTTGGTTGTAGGACTGTTTGGTGTAGTTGGTTGTAGGATGGTTTGGTGTAAGTTGGTTGTAGGACTGTTTGGTGTAAGTTGGTTGTAGGACTGTTTGGTGTAAGTTGGTTGTAGGATGGTTTGGTGTAAGTTGGTTGTAGGACTGTTTGGTGTAAGTTGGTTGTAGGACTGTTTGGTGTAAGTTGGTTGTAGGACTGTTTGGTGTAGTTGGTTGTAGGATGGTTTGGTGTAAGTTGGTTGTAGGACTGTTTGGTGTAAGTTGGTTGTAGGACTGTTTGGTGTAAGTTGGTTGTAGGACTGTTTGGTGTAGTTGGTTGTAGGATGGTTTGGTGTAAGTTGGTTGTAGGACTGTTTGGTGTAAGTTGGTTGTAGGACTGTTTGGTGTGAGTTGGTTGTAGGACTGTTTGGTGTAAGTTGGTTGTAGGACTGTTTGGTGTAAGTTGGTTGTAGGACTGTTTTGTGTAAGTTGGTTGTAGGACTGTTTGGTGTAAGTTGGTTGTAGGACTGTTTGGTGTAAGTTGGTTGTAGGACTGTTTGGTGTAAGTTGGTTGTAGGACTGTTTGGTGTAAGTTGGTTGTAGGACTGTTTGGTGTAAGTTGGTTGTAGGACTGTTTGGTGTAAGTTGGTTGTAGGACTGTTTGGTGTAAGTTGGTTGTAGGACTGTTTGGTGTAAGTTGGTTGTAGGACTGTTTGGTGTAAGTTGGTTGTAGGACTGTTTGGTGTAAGTTGGTTGTAGGACTGTTTGGTGTAAGTTGGTTGTAGGACTGTTTGGTGTAAGTTGGTTGTAGGACTGTTGGTGTAAGTTGGTTGTAGGACTGTTTGGTGTAAGTTGGTTGTAGGACTGTTTGGTGTAAGTTGGTTGTAGGACTGTTTGGTGTAAGTTGGTTGTAGGGACTGTTTGGTGTAAGTTGGTTGTAGGACTGTTTGGTGTAAGTTGGTTGTAGGACTGTTTGGTGTAAGTTGGTTGTAGGACTGTTTGGTGTAAGTTGGTTGTAGGACTGTTTGGTGTAAGTTGGTTGTAGGACTGTTTGGTGTAAGTTGGTTGTAGGACTGGTTTGGTGTGAAGTTGGTTGTAGGACTGTTTGGTGTAAGTTGGTTGTAGGACTGTTTGGTGTAAGTTGGTTGTAGGACTGGTTTGGTGTAAGTTGGTTGTAGGAAGTTTTGGTGTAAGTTGGTTGTAGGACTGTTTGGTGTAAGTTGGTTGTAGGACTGTTTGGTGTAAGTTGTTTGTAGGACTGTTGGTGTAAGTTGGTTGTAGGACTGTTTGGTGTAAGTTGGTTGTAGGACTGTTTGGTGTAGTTGGTTGTAGGACTGTTTGGTGTAAGTTGGTTGTAGACTGTTGGTGTAAGTTGGTTGTAGGACGGGTTTGGTGTAAGTTGGTTGTAGGACTGTTTGGTGTAAGTTGGTTGTAGACTGTTTGGTGTAGTTGGGTTGTAGAGGACTGTTTGTGTAAGTTGGTTGTAGGACTGTTTGGTGTAAGTTGTTGTAGGACTGTTTGGTGTAAGTTGGTTGTAGGACTGTTTGGTGTAGTTGGTTGTAGGACTGTTTGGTGTAAGTTGGTTGTAGGACTGTTGGTGTAAAGTTGGTTGTAGGACTGTTTGGTGTAAGTTGGTTGTAGCTGTTTGGGTGTAAGTTGGTTTGTAGGACTGTTTGGTGTAAGTTGGTTGTAGGACTGTTTGGTGTAAAGTTGGTTGTAGGACTGTTTGGTGTAAGTTGGTTGTAGGACTGTTTGGTGTAAGTTGGTTGTAGGACTGTTTGTGGTAAGTTGTGTTGTAGGGACGTTTGGTGTAAGTTGGTTGTAGGACATGTTTGGTGTAAGTTGGTTGTAGGACTGTTTGGTGTAAGTTGGTTGTATGACTGTTTGGTGTAAGTTGGTTGTAGGACTGTTTGGTGTAAGTTGGTTGTAGGACTGTTTGGTGTAAGTTGGTTGTAGGACCTGTTTGGTGTAAGTTGGTTGTAGGACTTGTTTGGGTGTAGTTGGTTGTAGGGACTGTTGGTGTAGTTGGTTGTAGGATGTTGGTGTAGTTGGTTGTAGGACTGTTTGGTGTAAGTTGGTTGTAGGACTGTTTGGTGTAAGTTGGTTGTAGGACTGTTTGGTGTAAGTTGGTTGTAGGGACTGTTTGGTGTAAGTTGGTTGTAGGACTGTTTGGTGTAAGTTGGTTGTAGGACTGTTTTGGTGTAAGTTGGTTGTAGGACTGTTTGGTGTAAGTTGGTTGTAGGACTGTTTGGTGTAAGTTGGTTGTAGGACTGTTTGGTGTAAGTTGGTTGTAGGACTGTTTGGTGTAAGTTGGTTGTAGGACTGTTTGGTGTAAGTTGGTTGTAGGACTGTTTGGTGTAAGTTGGTTGTAGGACTGTTTGGTGGTAAGTTGGTTGTAGACTGTTTGGTGTAAGTTGGTTGTAGGACTGTTTGGTGTAAGTGGTTGTAGGACTGTTGGTGTAAGTTGGTTGTAGGACTGTTTGGTGTAAGTTGGTTGTAGACTGTTTGGTGTAAGTTGGGTTGTAGGACTGTTTGGTGTAAGTTGGTTGTAGGACTGTTTGGTGTAAGTTGGTTGTAGGACTGTTTGGTGTAAGTTGGTTGTAGGACTGTTTGGTGTAAGTTGGTTGTAGGACTGCTTTGGTGTAAGTTGGTTGTAGGACGGTTTGGGTGTAAGTTGGTTGTAGGACTGTTTGGTGTAAGTTGGTTGTAGGACTGTTTGGTGTAAGTTGGTTGTAGGACTGTTTGGTGTAAGTTGGTTGTAGGACTGTTTTGGTGTAAGTTGGTTGTAGGACTGTTTGGTGTAAGTTGGTTTGTAGGACTGTTTGGTGTAAGTTGGTTGTAGGACTGTTTGGTGTAAGTTGGTTGTAGGATCTGTTTGGTGTAAGTTGTTGTAGGGGACGGTTGTGTGTAAGTGGTTGTAGGACTGTTTGGTGTAAGTTGTTTGTAGGACTGTTTGGTGTAAGTTGGTTGTAGGACTGTGGTGAATAGTTTGGTTGTAGAGACTGTTGGTGTAAGTGGTTGTAGACTGTTTGGTGTAAGTTGGTTGTAGGACTGTTGGTGTAGTTGGTTGTAGGACTGTTTGGTGTAAGTTGGTTGTAGGACTGTTGGTGTAAGTTGGTGTAGGACTGTTTGGTGTAAGTTGGTTGTAGGACTGTTTGGTGTAAGTTGGTTGTAGGACTGTTTGGTGTAAGTTGGTTGTAGGACTGTTTGGTGTAAGTTGGTTGTAGGACTGTTTGGTGTAAGTTGGTTGTAGGACTGTTTGGTGTAAGTTGGTATGTAGGACTGTTTGGTGGAAGTTGGTTGTAGGACTGTTTGGTGTAAGTTGGTTGTAGGACTGTTTGGTGTAAGTTGAGTTGTAGGGACTGTTTGGTGTAAGTTGGTTGTAGGACTGTTTGGTGTAAGTTGGTTGTAGGACTGTTTGGTGTAAGTTGGTTGTAGGACTGTTTGGTGTAAGTTGGTTGTAGGACTGTTTGGTGTAAGTTGGTTGTAGGACTGTTTGGTGTAAGTTGGTTGTAGGACTGTTTGGTGTAAGTTGGTTGTAGGACTGTTTGGTGTAAGTTGGTTGTAGGACTGTTTGGTGTAAGTTGGTTGTAGGACTGTTTGGTGTAAGTTGGTTGTAGGACTGTTTGGTGTAAGTTGGTTGTAGGACGGTTTGGTGTAAGTTGGTTGTAGGACTGTTTGGTGTAAGTTGGTTGTAGGACGGTTTGGTGTAAGTTGGTTGTAGGACTGTTTGGTGTAAGTTGGTTGTAGGACTGTTTGGTGTAAGTTGGTTGTAGGACTGTTTGGTGTAAGTTGGTTGTAGGACTGTTTGGTGTAAGTTGGTTGTAGGACTGTTTGGTGTAAGTTGGTTGTAGGACTGTTTGGTGTAAGTTGGTTGTAGGACTGTTTGGTGTAAGTTGGTTGTAGGACTGTTTGGTGTAAGTTGGTTGTAGGACTGTTTGGTGTAAGTTGGTTGTAGGACTGCTTGGTGTAAGTTGGTTGTAGGACTGTTTGGTGTAAGTTGGTTGTAGGACGGTTTGGTGTTAGTTGGTTGTAGGACTGTTGGTGTAAGTTGGTTGTAGGACTGTTTGGTGTAAGTTGGTTGTAGGACTGTTTGGTGTAAGTTGGTTGTAGGACTGTTTGGTGTAAGTTGGTTGTAGGACTGTTTGGTGTAAGTTGGTTGTAGGACTGTTTGGTGTAAGTTGGTTGTAGGACGGTTTGGTGTAAGTTGGTTTGTAGGACTGTTTGGTGTAAGTTGGTTGTAGGACTGCTTGGTGTAAGTTGGTTGTAGGATTGTTTGGTGTAAGTTGGTTGTAGGATCGGTTTGGTGTTAGTTGGTTGTAGGACTGTATTGGTGTAAGTTGGTTGTAGGACTGTTTGGTGTAAGTTGGTTGTAGGACTGTTTGGTGTAAGTTGGTTGTAGGACTGCTTGGTGTAAGTTGGTTGTAGGACTGTTTGGTGTAAGTTGGTTGTAGGACTGTTTGGTGTAAGTTGGTTGTAGGACTGTTTGGTGTAGTTGGTTGTAGGATGGTTTGGTGTAAGTTGGTTGTAGGACTGTTTGGTGTAAGTTAGTTGTAGGACTGTTTGATGTAAGTTGGTTGTAGGACTGTTTGGTGTAAGTTAGTTTGTAGGACTGTTTGGTGTAAGTTGGTTGTAGGACTGTTTGGTGTAAGTTGGTTGTAGGACTGTTTGGTGTAAGTTGGTTGTAGGACTGTTTGGTGTAAGTTGGTTGTAGGACTGTTTGGTGTAAGTTGGTTGTAGGACTGTTTGGTGTAAGTTGGTTGTAGGACTGTTTGGTGTAAGTTGGTTGTAGGACTGTTTGGTGTAAGTTGGTTGTAGGACTGTTTGGTGTAAGTTGGTTGTAGGACTGTTTGGTGTAAGTTGGTTGTAGGACTGTTTGGTGTAAGTTGGTTGTAGGACTGTTTGGTGTAAGTTGGTTGTAGGACTGTTTGGTGTAAGTTGGTTGTAGGACTGCTTGGTGTAAGTTGGTTGTAGGACTGTTTGGTGTAAGTTGGTTGTAGGATGGTGTGGTGTTAGTTGGTTGTAGGACTGTTTGGTGTAAGTTGGTTGTAGGACTGTTTGGTGTAAGTTGGTTGTAGGACTGTTTGGTGTAAGTTGGTTGTAGGACTGTTTGGTGTAAGTTGGTTGTAGGATGGTTTGGTGTAAGTTGGTTGTAGGACTGTTTGGTGTAAGTTGGTTGTAGGATGGTTTGGTGTAAGTTGGTTGTAGGACTGTTTGGTGTGAGTTGGTTGTAGGACTGTTTGGTGTAAGTTGGTTGTAGGACTGTTTGGTGTAAGTTGGTTGTAGGACGGTTTGGTGTAAGTTAGTTGTAGGACGGTTTGGTGTAAGTTGGTTGTAGGAGTGTTTGGTGTGAATTGGTTGTAGGACTGTTTGGTGTGAATTGGTTGTAGGACTGTTTGGTATGAATTGGTTGTAGGGCTGTTTGGTGTAAGTTGGGTTGTAGGACTGTTTGGTGTAAGTTGGTTGTAGGGCTGTTTGGTGTAAGTTGGTTGTAGGACTGTTTGGTGTGAATTGGTTGTAGGACTGTTTGGTGTGAATTGGTTGTAGGACTGTTTGGTGTGAGTTGGTTGTAGGACTGTTTGGTGTAAGTTGGTTGTAGGACTGTTTGGTGTAAGTTGGTTGAGGGCCCATGTTCTTGTGATGGAGAAAGGGCAGAAGTAGAAGAGGAACAGTGTTTAATGATATTCTTCGGGATGGCAGTTATATTTTGCTAAATTTACTCCACAGAAATGAGCATCCTGGAGAAGGCCAAGAGTATGGATGTGCCTGATATTGACCTGGATAACCTGGATGATCTGCTGAATGCCCTGTCTGCTGAGGAGCTGGAAGAGCTGAATGGAGACTTTGACCCAGATGTTAGTTCTGGTTTATTTGTCTGATATCATTCCACTTGCTAGCTCTGACTTCTGTTATTGTTGCAAGCTTGTAGTTTTCTAAAGTTTGTTGTCAACTTTAGATGTTAGTTGACTTTGCCTAGTAATTCTAGGAGATCATTGTATAGGTTTGACTCCTTGTAACAGCCTTGATTGGCAACTGGTCTTGGGTTAAAGTTAGAGCATTGCTTTGCTGATCCAGCAGCTTCTGCAGCTTGTCTTGTTCCAGACGTATTGGTATTGGTGTTACGTTTTCTTTGGAGTAAACTAGGCAGACCATGAGAGGGATAATGCTGCATGGGCAACATATGGTCTCTACAATTCAGCCCTGGCTGTGTGCTATGAAGAGGTTATTATGCCTTTTGTTTTAAAGCAAATTGTGGTAAACTATCCCTCTGTCAAGACAGAAAGGTGCCGGGGAAAGGGGGTGCCAGTAGCAACAGAGCCCATGACGCTAAAAACAGGAGCAGAACTCTCGATCGGAAACTCTGAAGATAACTAAGAGACTAGCGCATCACGTCAGTTTTGTTGATCAATAGTTACGGCAGTCAGATCATGGATGCCAACAGGGAAACAGCACGTTAAAATTGTCTAGAACTTGGAAAAGGATACTGACAAGCAGGACAACATCATTATGACCAATACAGATTGCAGTGGACAACGTACAGAGTTGGAAAGATATATGAGCCCGAAAGAATAGACTGAAGGCAACAGATCCAAACGGGACTGGGTATCTCACGGCAAGGTCAAACCTATTCCTGATAAGGAATGACAGAAGAATGGCGGCATGAATCATTAGAGGTCTAGTGGTTTCAACGATCTATTACTCATCAGAGACACGGTGTATGTATATTATGGATGTTTAAGGATCGTTTGAGAATTACACGAGAATAATATAATTTTTCCGGTCTTCAGTCCTTGTGATTACCGTTGAGTTTTTCCTGCTTCGAGATTTGTTGAAAATGTGTCACACCCTGGACACCTTACCTGTTAACGATTTAGATTGAATTTTGTTGAGACACTTTTCAGCAGGGGGGATGGATGTGCATGCGTGGATGAGAGAGAGAGAGAGAGGTTATATAAACGGTATAGGCAGTCCCAAGGCTATTGACGTGTGAACTGTTAGGCCTTGGCATATTCTAGCCCATGGGTAATGAGGTGAGGTGGACAGTTACCTTCCTCACTACCTCTCCCTCCCAGGACATTCTGAACATTGTCAGGTGCCTATTCTGTGAGGTCGGGTCCCACCCCCGAGCCATACTGACAGGAACACTGGTACCTATTCTGTGAGGTCGGGCCCCACCCATAAGCCATACTAGTAGGAACACTGGTACCTATTCTGTGAGGTCGGGTCCCACCCCCGAGCCATACTGGCAGGAACACTGATACCTATTCTGTGAGGTCGGGTCCCACCCATAAGCCATACTAGTAGGAACACTGGTACCTATTCTGTGAGGTCGGGTCCCACCCCCGAGCCATACTGGTAGGAACACTGGTACCTATTCTGTGAGGTCGGGTCCCACCCATGAGCCATACTGGTAGGAACACTGGTACCTATTCTGTGAGGTCGGGCCTCACCCATGAGCCATACATGTAGGAACACTGGTACCTATTCTGTGAGGTCGGGCCCCACCCATAAGCCATACTGGTAGGAACACTGGTACCTATTCTGTGAGGTCGGGTTCCACCCATGAGCCATACTGGCAGGAACACTGGTACCTATTCTGTGAGGTCGGGTCCCACCCATGAGCCATACATGTAGGAACACTGGTACCTATTCTGTGAGGTCAGGTCCCACCCATGAGCCATACTGGCAGGAACACTGGTACCTATTCTGTGAGGTCGGGTCCCACCCATAAGCCATACTAGTAGGAACACTGGTACCTATTCTGTGAGGTCGGGTCCCACCCCCGAGCCATACTGGCAGGAACACTGGTACCTATTCTGTGAGGTCGGGTCCCACCCATAAGCCATACATGTAGGAACACTGGTACCTATTCTGTGAGGTCGGGTCCCACCCCCGAGCCATACTGGTAGGAACACTGGTACCTATTCTGTGAGGTCGGGCCCCACCCAAAAGCCATACTAGTAGGAACACTGGTACCTATTCTGTGAGGTCGGGTCCCACCCCCGAGCCATACTGGCAGGAACACTGGTACCTATTCTGTGAGGTCGGGCCCCACCCATAAGCCATACTAGTAGGAACACTGGTACCTATTCTGTGAGGTCGGGTCCCACCCATAAGCCATACTAGTAGGAACACTGGTACCTATTCTGTGAGGTTGGGTCCCACCCATAAGCCATACTAGTAGGAACACTGGTACCTATTCTGTGAGGTCGGGTCCCACCCCCGAGCCATACTGGTAGGAACACTGGTACTTATTCTGTGAGGTCGGGCCCCCACCCATAAGCCATACTAGTAGGAACACTGGTACCTATTCTGTGAGGTCGGGTCCCACCCCCGAGCCATACTAGTAGGAACACTGGTACCTATTCTGTGAGGTCGGGTCCCACCCCCGAGCCATACTGGTAGGAACACTGGTACTTATTCTGTGAGGTCGGGCCCCACCCCCGAGCCATACTGGTAGGAACACTGGTACCTATTCTGTGAGGTCAGGCCCCACCCATAAGCCATACTAGTAGGAAACACTGGTACCTATTCTGTGAGGTCGGGTCCCACCCCCGAGCCATACTGGTAGGAACACTGGTACCTATTCTGTGAGGTCGGGCCTCACCCATGAGCCATACATGTAGGAACACTGGTACCTATTCTGTGAGGTCGGGCCCCACCCCAGGCCATACTGGGAGGAACACTGGTACCTATTCTGTGAGGTCGGGCCCCACCCATGAGCCATACTGGCAGGAACACTGGTACCTATTCTGTGAGGTCGGGCCTCACCCATGAGCCATACTGGCAGGAACACTGGTACCTATTCTGTGAGGTCGGGCCTCACCCATGAGCCATACTGGCAGGAACACTGGTACCTATTCTGTGAGGTCGTGGCCTCACCCATGAGCCATACTGGCAGGAACACTGGTACCTATTCTGTGAGGTCGGGCCTCACCCATGAGCCATACTGGCAGGAACACTGGTACCTATTCTGTGAGGTCGGGCCTCACCCATGAGCCATACTGGCAGGAACACTGGTACCTATTCTGTGAGGTCGGGCCTCACCCATGAGCCATACATGTAGGAACACTGGTACCTATTCTGTGAGGTCGGGCCTCACCCATGAGCCATACATGTAGGAACACTGGTACCTATTCTGTGAGGTCGGGCCTCACCCATGAGCCATACATGTAGGAACACTGGTACCTATTCTGTGAGGTCGGGCCTCACCCATGAGCCATACATGTAGGAACACTGGTACCTATTCTGTGAGGTCGGGCCCCACCCCCGAGCCATACTGGCAGGAACACTGGTACCTATTCTGTGAGGTCGGGCCCCCACCCATGAGCCATACTGGTAGGAACACTGGTACCTATTCTGTGAGGTCGGGTCCCACCCCCGAGCCATACTGGCAGGAACACTGGTACCTATTCTGTGAGGTCAGGTCCCACCCATGAGCCATACTGGTAGGAACACTGGTACCTATTCTGTGAGGTCGGGTCCCACCCCCCGAGCCATACTGGTAGGAACACTGGTACCTATTCTGTGAGGTCGGGCCCCACCCAAAAGCCATACTAGTAGGAACACTGGTACCTATTCTGTGAGGTCGGGTCCCACCCCCGAGCCATACTGGCAGGAACACTGGTACCTATTCTGTGAGGTTGGGCCCCACCCATAAGCCATACTAGTAGGAACACTGGTACCTATTCTGTGAGGTCGGGTCCCACCCATAAGCCATACTAGTAGGAACACTGGTACCTATTCTGTGAGGTCGGGTCCCACCCATAAGCCATACTAGTAGGAACACTGGTACCTATTCTGTGAGGTCGGGTCCCACCCCCGAGCCATACTGGTAGGAACACTGGTACTTATTCTGTGAGGTCGGGCCCCACCCATAAGCCATACTAGTAGGAACACTGGTACCTATTCTGTGAGGTCGGGTCCCACCCCCGAGCCATACTAGTAGGAACACTGGTACCTATTCTGTGAGGTCGGGTCCCACCCCCGAGCCATACTGGTAGGAACACTGGTACTTATTCTGTGAGGTCGGGCCCCACCCCCGAGCCATACTGGTAGGAACACTGGTACCTATTCTGTGAGGTCGGGCCCCACCCATAAGCCATACTAGTAGGAACACTGGTACCTATTCTGTGAGGTCGGGTCCCACCCCCGAGCCATACTGGTAGGAACACTGGTACCTATTCTGTGAGGTCGGGCCTCACCCATGAGCCATACATGTAGGAACACTGGTACCTATTCTGTGAGGTCGGGCCCCACCCCAGGCCATACTGGGAGGAACACTGGTACCTATTCTGTGAGGTCGGGCCCCACCCATGAGCCATACTGGCAGGAACACTGGTACCTATTCTGCTGAGGTCGGGCCTCACCCATGAGCCATACTGGCAGGAACACTGGTACCTATTCTGTGAGGTCGGGCCTCACCCATGAGCCATACTGGCAGGAACACTGGTACCTATTCTGTGAGGTCGGGCCTCACCCATGAGCCATACTGGCAGGAACACTGGTACCTATTCTGTGAGGTCGGGCCTCACCCATGAGCCATACTGGCAGGAACACTGGTACCTATTCTGTGAGGTCGGGCCTCACCCATGAGCCATACATGTAGGAACACTGGTACCTATTCTGTGAGGTCGGGCCTCACCCATGAGCCATACATGTAGGAACACTGGTACCTATTCTGTGAGGTCGGGCCTCACCCATGAGCCATACATGTAGGAACACTGGTACCTATTCTGTGAGGTCGGGCCTCACCCATGAGCCATACATGTAGGAACACTGGTACCTATTCTGTGAGGTCGGGCCTCACCCATGAGCCATACATGTAGGAACACTGGTACCTATTCTGTGAGGTCGGGCCCCACCCCCGAGCCATACTGGCAGGAACACTGGTACCTATTCTGTGAGGTCGGGCCCCACCCATGAGCCATACTGGTAGGAACACTGGTACCTATTCTGTGAGGTCGGGTCCCACCCCCGAGCCATACTGGCAGGAACACTGGTACCTATTCTGTGAGGTCAGGTCCCACCCATGAGCCATACTGGTAGGAACACTGGTACCTATTCTGTGAGGTCGGGTCCCACCCCCGAGCCATACTGGCAGGAACACTGGTACCTATTCTGTGAGGTCAGGTCCCACCCATGAGCCATACTGGTAGGAACACTGGTACCTATTCTGTGAGGTCGGGTCCCACCCCCGAGCCATACTGGTAGGAACACTGGTACCTATTCTGTGAGGTCGGGGCCCCACCCAAAAGCCATACTAGTAGGAACACTGGTACCTATTCTGTGAGGTCGGGTCCCACCCCCGAGCCATACTGGCAGGAACACTGGTACCTATTCTGTGAGGTCGGGCCCCACCCATAAGCCATACTAGTAGGAACACTGGTACCTATTCTGTGAGGTCGGGTCCCACCCATAAGCCATACTAGTAGGAACACTGGTACCTATTCTGTGAGGTCGGGTCCCACCCATAAGCCATACTAGTAGGAACACTGGTACCTATTCTGTGAGGTCGGGTCCCACCCCCGAGCCATACTGGTAGGAACACTGGTACTTATTCTGTGAGGTCGGGCCCCACCCATAAGCCATACTAGTAGGAACACTGGTACCTATTCTGTGAGGTCGGGTCCCACCCCCGAGCCATACTAGTAGGAACACTGGTACCTATTCTGTGAGGTCGGGTCCCACCCCCGAGCCATACTGGTAGGAACACTGGTACTTATTCTGTGAGGTCGGGCCCCACCCCCGAGCCATACTGGTAGGAACACTGGTACCTATTCTGTGAGGTCGGGCCCCACCCATAAGCCATACTAGTAGGAACACTGGTACCTATTCTGTGAGGTCGGGTCCCACCCCCGAGCCATACTGGTAGGAACACTGGTACCTATTCTGTGAGGTCGGGCCTCACCCATGAGCCATACATGTAGGAACACTGGTACCTATTCTGTGAGGTCGGGCCCCACCCCAGGCCATACTGGGAGGAACACTGGTACCTATTCTGTGAGGTCGGGCCCCACCCATGAGCCATACTGGCAGGAACACTGGTACCTATTCTGTGAGGTCGGGCCTCACCCATGAGCCATACTGGCAGGAACACTGGTACCTATTCTGTGAGGTCGGGCCTCACCCATGAGCCATACTGGCAGGAACACTGGTACCTATTCTGTGAGGTCGGGCCTCACCCATGAGCCATACTGGCAGGAACACTGGTACCTATTCTGTGAGGTCGGGCCTCACCCATGAGCCATACTGGCAGGAACACTGGTACCTATTCTGTGAGGTCGGGCCTCACCCATGAGCCATACATGTAGGAACACTGGTACCTATTCTGTGAGGTCGGGCCTCACCCATGAGCCATACATGTAGGAACACTGGTACCTATTCTGTGAGGTCGGGCCTCACCCATGAGCCATACATGTAGGAACACTGGTACCTATTCTGTGAGGTCGGGCCTCACCCATGAGCCATACATGTAGGAACACTGGTACCTATTCTGTGAGGTCGGGCCTCACCCATGAGCCATACATGTAGGAACACTGGTACCTATTCTGTGAGGTCGGGCCCCACCCCCGAGCCATACTGGCAGGAACACTGGTACCTATTCTGTGAGGTCGGGCCCCACCCATGAGCCATACTGGTAGGAACACTGGTACCTATTCTGTGAGGTCGGGTCCCACCCCCGAGCCATACTGGCAGGAACACTGGTACCTATTCTGTGAGGTCAGGTCCCACCCATGAGCCATACTGGTAGGAACACTGGTACCTATTCTGTGAGGTCGGGTCCCACCCCCGAGCCATACTGGCAGGAACACTGGTACCTATTTTATGAGGTCGGGTCCCACCCCGAGCCATACTGGCAGGAACACATAATCAGCTTCTGCTGGGCATTGAATCCGAAACATTGTCATGACAGGCAAGTGCATTGGCCACTGTGCCACCATTGTGATAATGGTCTTGCTGATTCTGCTTTTATATTTATAGAAATCTGTGTGGCAAAAGTGGTTCAGCTGTCTGCCTCGTGTTGTGAAGGTTGTGAGGTCGAGTCTGGACTCTATCATTAGGTTCATGCTTGCAGCCTTCTCAAAGACTTCTGGAAGTGGCTAGAGCTGTGGAGTTTGTGCTCTGTGTGTCGCTTTTGATTACCCTGCAGAAAAAGACCAAGTTATATGTGATAAATAGGTCAGCATGGCCGAATCAGGGATAAGAACACGTGTTCTTAAACATCCAGTGTGCTGATGCTGAGGTAAGGGGTTCATTCCCTACACCGGACAGTTGGTCTAAAATATTGACCTAATGTCCTTGGCTTTGGGGACGTAAATTACATATACCTCTGAAGTCAGAGTGCGTTTGCCTGATGGCGATGTAGACTGTTAATAGGTAAAGTTAAGCCACAGCAAAATTAAATCCAGCATTACTAGAAGTAGTGTGCCTGGATTACGCTTGAGTTCAAAGCGAGCGAGCTATAAAAAAATATGTGATAGAACTTGTTGCAATGAAGTCGATAATCAGGCCTCTAAACCTCAGTTTAAACCTTTATTTATAATTTGTCATTAAACTTAGGACAAGCATCCATGATGAAGCAGCCGAGCCATCTGCTTCGCTTTCTAAAGATCACGGGTTTGTTATCAGACTGCTTCAAGGAACCCTTGTGTTCATTGTGGAGCTGTGGGCTTCATGCTTTTTGTGATGGCTGCTTGCTATTCTGCAGAGAGAGAGAGAGTGAGTGTTGTGGTGTAAAACCAAGTGCACTGGCATGATTCTCTTCCCTGTAACCTTTTTTAAACCGGTTTTCACAAAATGACTTATTTTACAAGCATCATTAGCCATTGACAACTTCAACTGTAAAAATGTGTCCACAATTTGACCATACCTGTTCCAGAACTCTCTGCTCCCAGCTTCCCAGCGTAGCAAAAACCAGACCGCCAAGACGCCCACGGGGCCCTTCAGCCGACAGAAACTGCTGAACTTCCTGGAGGAGAAGGCCAGGCAAGAGAAAGACTGGGAGAACACAGTGCCTTTTACAAAAGAAATAAAAGGTAATTTGAGCTGGAGCATACATTTTTAGCCTTGGTGCACATATTTTTGGTCCAGTGCAGGAATAGATATTAAAATGGTGAATTTTATATGATGGTCAAATGTAGTCTTGCGGTTTTAATGTTCGTAGCTCATGAAGTTTAGGGCTGGGGTAGTGTAGTGACTAGATGCTTGCCTACTGGCCAAGTGGTCAGAGGTTCGATTCACATTTAAAAAATGGACCTGGGCTTGCAGGTTGGCCCAGCCTAAATCTGTGCCAGGAAATGGCTTGGGAAGTACAGGTGGCCATCGGGATACTGACCACATCAGCCACCTGGTGTCAGTTGGTCTCGACAAACACAGGTTTAGCACCATATACCCAATGAACCTTACGGCATGTTCTAGAGACCTTTACTTTGTCTTGCCACAGCTAAGAGAAAGTTCTTGTATGTTCTTGTGTTTTTCCACAGCTAAGAGAAAGTTCTTGTGTTTTTCCACTGCTAAGAGAAAGTTGTTGTGTTTTTCCACAGCTAAGAGAAAGTTGTTGTATGTTCTTGTGTTTTTCCACAACTAAGAGAAAGTTCTTGTATGTTCTTGTGTTTTTCCACAGCTAAGAGAAAGTTCTTGTGTTTTTCCACTGCTAAGAGAAAGTTGTTGTGTTTTTCCACAACTAAGAGAAAGTTCTTGTATGTTCTTGTGTTTTTCCACAACTAAGAGAAAGTTCTTGTATGTTCTTGTGTTTTTCCACAACTAAGAGAAAGTTCTTGTGTTTTTCCACTGCTAAGAGAAAGTTGTTGTGTTTTTCAACAACTAAGAGAAAGTTCTTGTATGTTCTTGTGTTTTTCCACAACTAAGAGAAAGTTCTTGTGTTTTTCCACAGCTAAGAGAAAGTTCTTGTGTTTTTCCACTGCTAAGAGAAAGTTGTTGTGTTTTTCCACAACTAAGAGAAAGTTCTTGTATGTTCTTGTGTTTTTCCACAACTAAGAGAAAGTTCTTGTGTTTTTCCACAGCTAAGAGAAAGTTCTTGTGTTTTTCCACAACTAAGAGAAAGTTCTTGTATGTTCTTGTGTTTTTCCACAACTAAGAGAAAGTTCTTGTGTTTTTCCACAGCTAAGAGAAAGTTCTTGTATGTTCTTGTGTTTTGTTTATTTGTTTGCTCGCTTTCAACTCCAGCAAAATCCATACTACTTCTAGTGCACTGGACTGAATTGTGCATGTGGATTAGCTTTCCCTGTTACCAGTGTCCCTCACCATCAGACGAACCCACTCCAACTTCAGAGGTACTTGTAATTTATGTTCCCAAGTCAAGGACGCAAAATTAAAATTTTACTCCAACTGACCGGTGTAGGGTTTGAACACGCTACCTCGGCATCATCACACTGGAAGTTTAAGAGTGAATGCTCTTTCTTATTCATTCGGATGTTGACTCTAATGCCTGTGATGGCTTGACTGTCTTCAGAAGAGACACTGACACTGATATCTGTGATGGCATAGACTGTCTTCAGAAGAGACACTGATACCTGTGATGGCATAGACTGTCTTCAGAAGAGACACTGATACCTGTGATGGCATAGACTGTCTTCAGAAGAGACACTGACACTGATACCTGTGATGGCATAGACTGTCTTCAGAAGAGACATTGACACTGATGCCATACCTGTGATGGTATTACTGTCTTCAGAAGAGACACTGACACTGATGCCATACCTGTGATGGTATTACTGTCTTCAGAAGAGACATTGACGTTGATGCCATACTTGTGATGGTATTACTGTCTTCAGTAGAGACACTGACACTGTATTACTGTCTTCAGAAGAGACATTGGCGCCACACCTGTGATGGCATTCCTCCAGAAGGATGGTAAATAAAGACCTGGCCAAGGATGACATCTCAGTGACCTGTGTCTTCCGTCTTCATCACTCCATCAGAATGAGGTTTCTTATTGTGATTGAGGTGAAGTGACTTTGATATCACCTATAGCTCAAACAGATGTGGTATGATTCACAGCCTTGACAGTCTGGATGTTTACAAAATAGAAAACCTTAGGATATACCCTCCCTTTGGGTAGTGCATTGAACAACTAATCTTTTCAGATAATGGTGACAAACTATAATGACATGTTTGCTTGTTGTGCATATTACAAATTGCCAAAATGTTAGTGTAGAGGAGTTGTCTTAAGGACAATACTGCTGACAATGATTACTTGAAGCAAAGGCTTGAAACAAAGGTACAGACAAGAATCTGGCAGATGTTCAGATGAAAGGGTCAAGACAGTGTCACGGCGGGAGCTGGTATAACATTTATTGCCAGAGGATGTACATCGTATATGCTAAGATACTTGTAGTCACAATAGACAGTCGTGCTTATACACCTCTCGATCATAGGCGGTACAATTGCTAGCCATCAATCATGTCAACACAGTCCAACCGTAGGAATCTTTCTCACACTGTACTTTCCCTGTGCCGCTGCGTGGTACAACTCAGTAGGTCAGCTTATTACTCTGTCTTGTACACATTGGATGAGAACTCACTCTTTCTTCCAGCTGCCAACACCACTAAACAGTTCACACTTTTCTCAACTAACTACTGGAACATTTTCCATCATTCATTCTAGTTTGCAATTGCACACTCGCGTCATCCGAATATGAACAGAATGTCACTTACACATGATTGTGTGATGTAAGATATTGATTGATAGTGTCACGTGTGAATAGTATGCGAGCTGATGTCGAAATATCATTGTTCTAGTGCTATGTGTTGTCCGTCCTTTTTACATCTACTATGTGACTTGTATGATCAATCGCTAAGCTTGTATGGCTTGTCACTAAGCTGCCTCGTGTCTGAAAGAGCGGCACTTTCTTTCCTGATTCAAAACAACAACTGTGGTCATCAGCTGTCCTCAGGCTAATCCAAGTTTTTGTCACTAGAGCTTTCTGGCTAGCAGCTTGACTAGCTTTATGGGTCTGTCATGTATTTATGTCTCACTGTAGTCTGTTTCAGTTGAACAGTTGTGTAACTGTCTTAAACTCTTTACGTCTTGTCTTCCGGTCATAATTAACTCTAGATTGACACAAATCATTCAGCACTTGGGAATAAAAAAGAATATGCTGAAAATATCTATACCCTTTCTAAATCTCAAATTGAGGAACACCTACACACGATAACAAAGTATTGTTTAGTGTAAGTGGTCAAGTTATACACATATTAGGATGTGGAGTTCATGCACTGAGTTAAGATGCTCCTAGTTTCACCCATGGAAGGAGATTAGAGCACTTTATGGTAGTATACTATGTGCAATGAGGGTGATCCCTCACAAAACAACCAATCAAAGACCACAGACAGGAGTTGATCTCTTGCGTTGCTTAACCTTTATGCTTGTGTGTCTAGATGTTTCCTTTATATCCACATGGGCTTTTTCTCTTAGGGAAGAAATTCACTCCTAAAGAGCCAGAGAAGACAACAATTAATGACGATGATGCCTCCGTGGAAACCGAGTGGGATGAGATCTTGACTGCTGCCAGTGAGGAAGAGTTGGTGGATCTCGCTGGTAAATGCCCGATTTTCTTCTTTCAACTCATAATTAATAGGGTGAGCTGTAGTATGTTTCATTTTTGTGCCAGGGCATGCTGGTGTAAGAGGAAATGATCAAGCTGATTAGATTGTAGACTTGGCTGCCATGGGGTGTGGGTACTCTCTAGCTACGGTCTCCCTTTTACCATGGCCAAGACATATGATCTTCCTCTTACCATAAGGTAGATGCCTACCATCTACCTCCCACCTCCCTTTTACCATGGCCAAGACATATGATTTCCCTCTTACCATAAAGTAGATGCCTACAATCTACCTCCCACCTCCCTTTTACCATAGCCAAGACATTTGATCTCCCTCT
Source organism: Cepaea nemoralis (assembly GCA_014155875.1). NCBI lineage: Eukaryota > Metazoa > Mollusca > Gastropoda > Stylommatophora > Helicidae > Cepaea > Cepaea nemoralis. The sequence goes on along the minus strand of JACEFZ010024222.1, from coordinate 175,674 downwards.
TACCATAAATTAGATGCCTACCATCTACCTCCCTTTTACCGTGGCCAAAACATATGATCTTCCTCTTACCATAAAGTAGATGCCTACCATCTACCTTACCATGGCCAAAACATGATCTCCCTCTTACCATAAAGTAGATGCCTACCATCTATCTTACCATGGCCAAAACATGATCTCCCTCTTACCATAAAGTAGATGCCTACCATCTACCCCTCCCACCTCCTTTTTTACAGTGGCCATGACATATGATCTCCCTCTTACCATAAAGTAGATGCCTACCATCTACCCCTCCCACCTCCTTTTTTACAGTGGCCAAGACATATGATCTCCCTCTTACCATAAAGTAGATGCCTACATCTACCTCCCACCTCCCTTTTACCTCCTACTGTAAAATACAACTACTTACCTATCTCCCTAGAGAAAGAGAGAGAGAGAGAGAAATAATTTATGTAAGAGTAAATATTTGTTTGTTTGTTTGTGATTGTGAGTTGATATATATATATGTGTATGCGAGGGAGTATGTATGTGTGAATTATTGAGTGGGTCTACAACTTTGAGAGTTTGTGTAAATGGTGTATGTATGTATGATTAAACGAACAAACAAATAAACATACTTTATTTTCAAAGGGCTAAGATTTGGGCACGCAGGCCCGTGTGACATTCTGCCCATCTTATATCTTTCCTGTCATACATTATTTCATTCATACATCACTTATGAAGCTAATTTTAAACAACAAAACAGTATGCATTAAAATGCATGGAAAATAATCAATAATACATGAATGTGTGTATGTAGGTATGTATGTCTTTATACATGTGTGTGGGTGGGTGAGTGGGTGGGAGTAGGTGCAGGGAGGTGCATATGGGATGGGGGGGGGGGGGGATTGCCTGCATGCCTGTCTCATAACATGGCAAAATGTATTGTTTATGTTTACAGCATTCATTTGGCTATGTTTTTTCTATGTGAAAGTAACATGCACAATAGATAATGATGTATAAAAGATAAGTGGTTGGAAGGGCCGAATGTACGACGGGCCTATGTGCCCAATTTGTGACCCTTTGAAAATACAGTATTTTAATTTGTTCGTTCATTCAGTCATTCTCCCATTATCTCTGTAAACTGGATACCCACAACCCACCTACCTGCTAGCATATTTACATATTTTGCATGCCAAATTACCCAAGGATTAATCTGATATGCAGTCTCCATCACTCTTCCACAGCTGTCCTGGGGTTTCACAGTATGCTCACACAGACACAGTATTATGCCTCTCTGGAAGAGAGGGAGCTCCACGAGGGAGGCTTCACGGGTAAGTTGGTGCATGCTCTATCTACTCTCAGTCCTGTTTTCATCTTTTCATCTGTTTTCACCTCCACCTCTTTTCATGTTTCCACCTGTTTTCATGTTTTCATCTTCTCATATGTTTTCATCTTTTCATATGTTTTCATCTCCACATGTTTTCATCAGTCTCTACCTGTTTTCATCTGTTCCCACCTCTTTTCATCTGTTTTCACCAACTTTCTTCATTACCTGTTTCCACTTGCTTTGACCTGTTTTCAACTTTTACCTGTTTTCATCTTCACCTGTTTTTACCCGTTGCTGTGATGTTGGAGCCGCAACTGAACTGAACAACTGAACTTTATCAGATTCATGGCAACACTGTATTGACTATCAGTAAAATCAGCCTCTTACTTATTTCTTTCTCTTTGTAATACTTTACCTATAGTTCTTTGCATATTTACTTATATCTGTGTGTATAAGTACAGTGTCTTTTTTTAAATTTTAGCACTGTCTGGACATTCTGTCCATATATTTTTTAGTTCATCTAATTGTTGACTTGATATTAATAGTTTGTGTGTAGATTAGATATATGCAGTTAATGTAATTGTTCATTTGATATTGATAGTATGTGAGTAGATTAAATATTTACAGTTAATGTAATTGTTATCTAAATATTAGCAGTTAATTTGTAGAATAGATCTTGGCGGTTGCTGTATAGATTAGATATCAATAATCTAATTGTTCATTAAATATTGACAGTTAATCTATTTGTTTATTAGATATTGACAGTTATTCTATAGGTTAAATATTGGCAGTTACTCTATATATTAGATTCATGTTCGTTATCTCACTTTGCTAAGGAAAGTAATCACCCTGAATTTCTTTGTTTAAAATATAAACAAAGAAATTGAGTCAAAATCCAACATCACAGCACTTGGGGAAATTCCCATACATGCTCCATCCTTTTCTTCAACAGCCGGTGAAGAATGCCAATACTAATGGTACCAGTAACAGTCTGATTATGTCTGGCCTTTCCTGCGTGTCAGCCATATTCTGTGGCCACTCCCTGCAGCACCATTCTCACCTAACTGTGATGATCTATCTGTTCTTCTGCACTATACACACGGTTCCAAATGGCCCCAACCACATCTGCCTTATCATGCACCCATACCCCACCCAGTGATGCAGACCCAGCCAATTTGTCAACCTGTTAAGTAAAGTAACCACACTGAATTATTTTATATAAACTCCAGTGCTTGCTGATAATCTGTTGATTAAATTCTCCTGACAGGGCACGCTCAAGCCCAGAAGTTGAAGGTCATCCCTGATGAAGCTCCAAACATGACAGACGTGGAGGGGAGCATAAAAAAACTTCGGGACAATGACAAGGAATTGAAAACTTTGAATCTCAATAATATTAAGGTATTAAGCTATATGCCCAGCTTTTTTGCAAGGTGGAAAACATACTGATAAAAAAAAAAAGATGTAATTTGCAGCAAGAAAAAGTGTGTTGAAGTGCTACTTAGAACCTGTACTTTTGTATGGGTGTGAAGTGTGGACAATGAGGAGACACACTGAAAAACATCTGATGGCTGTGGAAATGTGGTTTTTCTGTGGAAAATGCAAAGAATACCATGGATAGACAGAAAAACCAATGACCAAGTCCTACAAGAAACAATTGAAAACCATAAACTGATTAGAGAAATTAAACATAGATAGTCACAACTTTTTGGTCACATGACAAGAAATAAATTGGAGAACTTGGTGACAGCTGGCAAGATCGAGGGGAAGAGAACAAGGGGAAGGAAGAGAAGTAAATACCTGGATGGCTCGACCAAGTAGTATGGCACATGATGATGATATGCCCAACTGTAGCTGAGTGGGCAACACTACTGAGTTGAGTCTTAATCCTTTCAAGGATGTTGTACTTGTCTTTCAGATATTCTTACTTGATCTTGTAATGGAAGAAGCTATCTGTCTGCTTTTCAACACTACTATATGGTACAGAAGCCTGGACAATGAAGAAGGAGTTAGAAAGTTGAATTGAGACCCAGGAGATGTGGATATACAGGAGAATATGTTGTATTTCATGGAAGCAAAAATAGAGGTACTAGAAAAATTGGGAATGAAAAGAGAGTAGATGAAAGAAATAAAAAAGAGGCAAGTGAAATATTTCAGCCACGCTAAAAGACATAACACTCTTATAAAAACCATACTGGAGGTTAAGGTTGAAGTGAGCAAGAGTATACAATGATACAAGTGGGAAGATAACACCAAGAGATGGACAAACAGCAGTCTGACAGAATGTAGTCAAGGCGAGAGACAGACAGTGTTGGAGATCCATTGCAGCCAATCTTCATTGTGGAGATGGTATCTGATTGATTGATGAGTCTGTGTCCCAACATCCTTGCATGATTGATTGATGAGTCTGTGTCCCAACATCCTTGCATGATTGATTGATGAGTCTGTGTCCCAACATCCTTGCATGATTGATTGATGAGTCTGTGTCCCAACATCCTTGCATGATTGATTGATGAGTCTGTGTCCCAACATCCTTGCATGATTGATTGATGAGTCTGTGTCCCAACATCCTTGCATGATTGATTGATGAGTCTGTGTCCCAACATCCTTGCATGATTGATTGATGAGTCTGTGTCCCAACATCCTTGCATGATTGATTGATGAGTCTGTGTCCCAACATCCTTGCATGATTGATTGATGAGTCTGTGTCCCAACATCCTTGCATGATTGATTGATGAGTCTGTGTCCCAACATCCTTGCATGATTGATTGATGAGTCTGTGTCCCAACATCCTTGCATGATTGATTGATGAGTCTGTGTCCCAACATCCTTGCATGATTGATTGATGAGTCTGTGTCCCAACATCCTTGCATGATTGATTGATGAGTCTGTGTCCCAACATCCTTGCATGATTGATTGATGAGTCTGTGTCCCAACATCCTTGCATGATTGATTGATGAGTCTGTGTCCCAACATCCTTGCATGATTGATTGATGAGTCTGTGTCCCAACATCCTTGCATGATTGATTGATGAGTCTGTGTCCCAACATCCTTGCATGATTGATTGATGAGTCTGTGTCCCAACATCCTTGCATGATTGATTGATGAGTCTGTGTCCCAACATCCTTGCATGATTGATTGATGAGTCTGTGTCCCAACATCCTTGCATGATTGATTGATGTACAATTTTCATAGGATGTTCTCATACCCTGGATTTTGTTCTCCAGTATTTTCAGTCACGGACCTTAATTTGTTATATTGTGACCAAGACAAGATAATTATCGTTGATTGTTTCTTCCTTATATGATATTCAATAGCTATCTATTATCTCCAATTTCTTTAAGAATTTGTTTGTTGTTCAATAGCTGTCTTATCTCCAGTAAGAATTTATTCGTCCGTCGCCCTACTACTGAGTGAGTGCATGGGTGACACTGTGAGCTGTGAAATTCGCGGGGAATGCTTTTACATCTGTCCTGAACAGTGACCTGCATGTTCGAACAATGGCTACTGGCTGTTGCTGAATAGACTAATTTGCCTTTTCGGTTCACGGGTGCATTTTACAGGAGACTCCCGGGGGTCGGCGCTGAAGCTGCGGAGTTCGTGCTTTATGCGACACTTTCAGCGGGTTGCCCGGCGGTGAAAGACCGAGCCATGTGAGAAAACCCGGGTTAGTGAGGTCTTTCTGGTGACTGTCGAGTCCATCGGCGATGAACTGTGGTTTCGTGGATTAATTTTGTGGTGGCATTCTGGCAGCAGCATTATGCACAGTGTACCTGTGCAGGCTGTTGGATTGCCAAGACTCCTGCCTATTCCACTTTTCACATTGGACAGTGGGGAGCATTTTGTGTGATATTGACTGGCACAGGAACGGAGCATAATGGGGAAGACCCGTTGCCGTGAAGTTGGAACCTCGACTAACTAACTAAGAATTTATTCGTTGTTCAGTAGCTGTCTATTTTCTCCATTGTTCTAAGAATTTGTTTGTTGTTCAATATCTATCTGTTTTCTCCAATTTCTTTAAGAATTTGTTCTATGTTCTATAGTTGTCTACGCATTGGAAAGGCAGCCACAACACTTTCCAGGCTAACTAAAAGAGTTTGGGAGAATAATAGACTAACAGAGTGTACACAAGTTCAAGTATATAAAGCTTGTCTTGTTAGCACACTACTCTATGGGTCTGAATCCTGGACCTTGTACTCACGACAGGAAAGAAAGTTGAATTCCTTCCATTTGAGATGTCAGAGATGTATCCTGGGCATGTCATGGAAAGACCACATAACAAACAAACACGTACTGGAAAGAACAGATATTACCACAGTGCACTTCCTCCTCAAGTAGAGACCCCTCAGGTGGCTGGGCCATGTATCTCGAATGGAGGATGAACGTATTCCCAAAGATCTCCTATATGGAGAACTAGCCACAGGGAAGAGGCTAACCAAAAGACCCAAAATGCGATATAGGGATGTGTGTAAACAAGATATGAAAACCCTCAGCATAGATCCAGACATGTGGGAAAGAGTTGCAACAGACAGATGTTCCTTGAGAAGAGATGTACGAAACAGACTGGTGCTCTTCCAGCGCAATCTGATCCAACAAACTGAGGATAGGCTGCACAATCATGAAATGCAGTCACTTACTGCGGGACCTGCCTCGTCTTATAGATACGGAAACTGTGACAGAGATTGTCACTCTCGCATTTGACTATACATTCACCAGCGGTGCTATCAGGTGCCTCCCAGTGGCACAACTCTATAGTCCTTCAGGACTGAGAGTGGCCTACTACTGCTGCTGCTGCCGCCACCGCCGCCGCCACCACCTGTTTTCTCCAATTTCTTTAAGAATTTGTTCATTTAATCTCTATTCAGTCCAGTTTACTCTTTGTTTCCTGTAATAGTTTGTCTCTGAAATTCATTTTGTGAACATAGCCCACCATTGGAACATCTGTTTTCAATTTGTTTGCATTTTAATATCATATTTGTAATAATTCTTTCCTATACTTGTTACTCATTTGTATTTTAACACAAGTTGTTTAGCAAATCTTTCTGGCACTTGTTAATTGTGTATATTTTTACATTCAGAATCTTTCGTTGGAGAGGTTGATTGAAGTTTGCGATGCCCTGAAGAACAACACAGTCTGTGTGCGATTTGACATGGCCGGTGTTGCGGCAAACGATAAAGTTGCCAAGGTAATTAGCTTGTGTCTGCTTGTGTTAGGTTGTGTTAGATTGTGTCTGCTTGTGTTAGGTTGTGTCTGCTTGTATCAGATTATGTTAGATTGTGTCTTGTATCATATTGTGTCTGGTTGTGTCAGATTATGTTAGATTGTATCTGCTTGTGTTAGATGTGTCTGCTTATGTCAGATTATGTTAGATTGTGTCTCCATCCATCATGTGCCATGCTAATAAGCTTGGGCGGTCGTGTCTTGTCATCTCAAGTCTTCCCTTCGATCTTGCCAGTTGTAACCAAGTTCTCCAATTCATTTCTTCTCGTAACATGCCCAAAAATTTTTTACGGTCTACGTCTAATGTCTCTAATCAGTTTGCGATCTTCATGTCTTTTTTGAAGGACTTGCTCATTGTGTCAGATTATGTTAGATTGTGTCTCCTTGTGTTAGATTGTGTCTGCATGTGTCATATGTGTTAAATTGCATTTGCTTGTGTTAGATTGTGTCTGCTTGTGTCAGATTGTTAGATTGTGTATGCTTGTGTTTAATTGTGTCTGCTTGTGTCAGATTATGCTAGATTGTGTCTGCTTGTGTCAGATTGTGTTAGATTATGTTAGATTGAGTCTGCTTGTGCCACATTGTATTAGATTATGTTATATTATGTCAGATTATGTTAGATTGTGTCTGCTTGTGTCATATTGTGTCTGCTTGTATCACATTGTGTCTGGTTGTGTCAGATTATGCTAGATTGTGTCTGCTTGTGTCAGATTGTGTTAGATTATGTTAGATTGAGTCTGCTTATGCCACATTGTATTAGATTATGTTATATTGTGTCAGATTGTGTTAGATTATGTTAGATTGTGTCTGCTTGTGTCAGATTGTGTTATTGTCGGCTTCGTGGTTTAGAGGTTATGACTTTTCTCAGTAATCTTGTATACTCTCGTCGGTGACGTGATGACGGTGAGAATCAGCAGTGGTTTGAATCGCATCGGTAACTTACGGGGTATATGAGCCGGCCACTCAGAAAGCAATGGCAAACTACTGAGCGTAATCTTGCCAAGAAATCAACAAACAGCTGAAAGATTCTGGTGTTGACAGCATTGTCCTGTAAAGGATATGCAAAAAAAAAAATTGTCACTTTATGTTAGATTTTGTCTGCTTGTGTCAGATTGTGAGTGTTTGTGTCAGATTATGTTAGATTGTGTCTGCTTGTGTCAGATTATGTTAGATTATGATTGTTTGTGTCAGATTATGTTAGATTGTGTCTGCTTGCATCAGATTGTGTTAGATTATGAGTGTTTGTGTCAGATTGTGTCTGCTTGTGTTAGATTGTGAGTGATTGTGTCAGATTATGTTCAATTGTGTCTGCTTGTGTCAGATTGTGTCAGATTATGAGTGTTTGTGTCATATTATGTTAGATTGTGTCTGCTTGTGTTTGCTTGTGTCAGATTGTGTCTGCTTGTGTCAGATTGTGTCTGTCAGATTGTGTTTTCCTGTTTCAGATTTTTTATTCTGAACAATTATTCTTACCATGCCTAACTCATCTGGTGTTGTTTACAATCAATTCCACTTACCCACCGTCACCACTGTCTCCCATAGGCTCTGGCTGAAGCTCTGAGGGAGAATTCCACACTGAAGACAGTCAATGTTGAGTCCAACTTCATCTCTCCGGAGGCAATTGTGGAACTGATCAAGGCAGCTAATGTCCACCAGTCACTCCTGGAGCTGAGGGTGGCCAATCAGGTAGGGTTAGGAGTTGTCGTTGTCCTTGTTGTCGCTTATTTGTTGGCCAGAAAAGATCAAATTTAGGACGATGTACTATGGGCAGACTGGTGGTAGTGGTTTTGTCTGAACTCTGTTGTTCAAGGTCATCATAATTATCATCACCACCACCATCATCATCATCATCACCATCATCATCATCATCACCACCATCATCATTATCATCACCACCATCATCATTATCATCACCACCACCATCATCATAATCACCACCATCATCATCATTATCATCATTACCACCATCATCATCATCATTGTTACCATTATATTCGTTATCGTCGTCATGTAGCAGGTCCTCTGCAGAACATCGCTGTCATCATGGCACGGCAGAAAGCCTCTCCATCCCTGGCCAGTTCCCCTGCCTCATTTACCCTCGTCCCCAAGGTGTCTGCCATGTCCTGTATCTGTCTTCATGATGGTTTGCCCCATAGTAGTGTCTTTCCTGCCCTCAGACACTAGGAGGCCTAGTTGAGATTTGTCCTTGGAGTTTGGGGCTATGGAGGCATATCTTCAACTCTCCAGTAGTTGTTTGAGGTAGTCACTCTTATACAACATGAAGAATTTGGAGAGCAGTGACTACTAGGTTTTCATCCCACACTGATGTTGTTCCCACAAGTGAGGTCTCCAAGTGTGGATGCAAGGCTTTGGTGCTGAATGTCTATCATCATCATCATCAAGTGCCATGCCGATAAGTTTGGGCAGTTATGGCTCGCCATCTCACATGATCACCTGTCTTGAGTCAGGTCTGTGTGCTTGTTCTAAGTATGCCATATGGCCAAGCCATCCAGGTATTGATCTTTTTGCCTTTCCTTTGCTCTTTTACCATGAATGTTTGCCAGTTGTCACTAAGTTTGCATATTCATTTCTAAGTTTATTTCTCCTCATCATCACCATCTGTCATCACCGTGGGATTTACTGTGACCCTCTTTCTATCTTGAAGCATAAGGACATGGGACTTTGACAGGCTCCTCCACAATGAAGACCATGAGCCCCAGGGGTTTGTTGTATATCCTTTACAGGATGCAGCAGTCAACCCCAACATTATTTGGCTGTTTGTGATTCCTTGGCAAGTTTACGTTCAGTAGTTTGCCATTTCTTTCTGAATGACTGGCACTCATACCTTTGTATGGAAATACCAATGCAAGGCGGTCTGCTTCCAAATCACCTGCAGCTGTGTTTAGAACCTGGGATTACATTTGTAACCCCTTCGCACTGGCATCCTCGGGGGTAGCAACCATTAAAGTGTAGAACCCTTGTTTTACACGCATTGAGACTTATTGGTCATATGGTGCTAGCCACATAATTGTATAGACCAATCAACACTCCAGGGCTGGTGTGTTCAGTACCACATAATTGTACAGACCAATCAACACTCCAGGACTGGTGTGGTCAGTACCACATAATTGTACAGACCAATCAACACTCCAGGGCTGGTGTGGTCAGCCACATAATTGTACAGACCAATCAACACTCCAGGGCTGGTGTGGTCAGTACCACATAATTGTACAGACCAATCAACACTCCAGGGCTGGTGTGGTCAGTACCACATAATTGTACAGACCAATCAACACGCCAGGGCTGGTGTGGTCAGTACCACACAGACTGCTTTTACTTGCCATGACATTTTCTGGTACCCATTGTATTCTGGCTCGATCTGAGAACCCAGGTTCTCAAATATCTGATATGCTTATGCCGAAGTAAGGGGTTCAGTCCCTACACCGGACATTTGGACTAAAATGTTGATCTGTCATCCTTGACTTGGGGACATTAATAAGTACCTCAGAAGTTAGAGTGGGTTCGCCTGATAAGGCGAAGGGCACTGTTAATAGGTAAAAGTTAATCCACACACAAAATTCAGTCCAGTGCTACTGGAAGTAGTGTGTATGGACTACACTTGAGTTCAGAGTGAGCAAGCACCAAATAAAAAAAAATTAAATAAATCTGAATGCAAATTGGATCTCACAACCACCGGGCCAGCAGACCAGTGTGATAGTCATGGCAGTTGAGAGGTGAAGGTTGCTCGTTCATTCATTCCACTGTACTTCATTCATTCCACTGTACTTCATTCATTCCACTGTACTAACAACTCATTCTATCACTACCCATGTGTTGTCCTTGGGAAGGGACATAACTCTTTGTGGCAATTGGTACCGGGGCGTTCTTGTGAGGTGGCCAAACCATTTAATCTGGTTTTTTTTTTTATGAAGTGCATGACTGGTTTTAGACCTAGCCATCTTTTATTTCCTCATTCCTAATTCTGTCTCTTACAGTTACTCCTGCAGCTCTACTAAGGCATCTCATCTCTGTTGTTATGATTTTGTACTAGTTGCGTCCATGTTTGTCACTGGTAGCATCATGCCAGATGGTGTAGGCATTCATGCATCTCCACACATCTCAATGTTCAGGATCAACTCTGTTATGATATTCCTACATACCACCATCCCGGTCCATCTCACTCTAGTTTCTGTCTGTCCAGTCTGTCTTTCTGTCTAGTTTCTCTGCCTCTTTGTTGCTAATCTTTCTGGTCATCATGACTTCTCAATGCCTTTCTTGTCATTACATTACCAAAGAACATTGTTTGTCTCCTTATATTTGTATGAGGGAGCTTTAAATGAAAACCTGAAATGTGTGATAGACATGACAATAACCATGCCATTGTCATTTAACCTGTCAACATTGTTAAGGATGTCAAGAGGGTTAAGGACATGACATCATGGTTAAGATGACCATGGTGTTGTCATAAGGACAGTTTAAAGATGGCCACCCCACTTTTGACATGCACCAAAGAGGAGCAGCATTCTGTTATCAGTTTTTAAAAAAAAAATCAGTGTAAGGGTGAAACCTATAGAAATTCATCAGTGAATGAAGGTCCAATATGGTGATGCATGCTTGTCAGTCCAGCAAGTGTATAAGTGGAGTAGGAAGTTTCAAAACTTTTCGGTTCGATGAAGAGCTACAGAAGGTGGTGCACGAGTGGTTACACACGTGACCAAGAGAATTTTTTTTGTACAGAAATCCAAACACTTATTGGTGCTGGAGGACTTGCATTGAATGCTGTGGTGACTGCATAGAAGCAATACATTTGTTCTTTACTTTTTCAGAATACATTCACCTAAAATAATATTTAAGGTTTTTTTTTTTTTGAAGCCCCCTCATGTATAATGATCTACTTTAATTAGCCTTTTCCAAGAAGATGAAAAATTATGGAATTTTAACAGAATGTTTTTATTTTCATCTGACAATATTCTTGCCATGATAACTAGAAACCTGAGGTACTTGGCAACCAAGCAGAGATGCAGATTGCCAAACTGGTCAAGGAGAACAACAAGCTGCTGAGGTTAGGTATCCAGTTGGAGTACCCCGATGCCAGAATCAAGGTTCATGACAAGTTGAAGGCAAACCTTGATGCCTGTGAGTTGGAAAGTCTTGTCACTTATTTCTTCATGATCCTGCTGCTGTACTCTTCCTCCTTAACCTTCTACTGTTGTATTTTTGTTAGCTTACCATATCTCTTTTACATTTTCCTCTTTTACATTTTCCTCCTCTTTCTCCATCTTTGTCAGCTCATTGTCTTGTTTCGTTTTTGTTCTCTTCATTCTTTTCTTCCAATTCTTTCTTCTGCTGCTCGAATTCTTCCTTTCTGCTTCTTCCATCGCTCTTGCTCATGCTGTTTCTTCCACTCCTCTTCTTTCATCTCTATCTTTTCATTTTCTTGTGTCTTCCTTTTGCGTCTCATCTTTTTCTTCCTCCGTATCCCCAGCCCTGACTCTTCCTTCCAGCTTCTTTTACAGCTTTTCCTTCTATTCTTTCTTCTCCTTCTCCCCCTCTTCCACTTTCTTATCTTGCTTTTTGTTTTATTTCCAATAGCCTTTTTATTATTCTATTTTTTTTTGTTTTCTGCCTTCCTTTCTTTACATAGTTACATTTTTGCTCCTCTTCATCTGTTTTCATCTCCATCTGATCCAGTTCTTTACTCTTCATCTTTTGTTTTGCTGTCTTGTTTGTTACTTTACTTCTCTATATCTTCATATCTGTTTCATTTTCTCTTTGCATGTGTGTGTTTTTGTGTTATAATGAATGTGTGTGTCTGTGTTTGTGAGAGAAAACAAAATGTAACCATAAAACATTGATTATAGAGACAATGGCTGCAGTCATTGATGAAAATAGTCACTGCTTTAAAGGAAAGCAATGGCAAACTGCCTTCTTTACAGATGCTTAGAAAATCATGATTCAGCAACTTGACCTAAGTCTTGGCTCTGTTGATTATGCAAAGGCTTTTAATAGAGAAATAATGTCGACATTATAAAGATGCTTACAGATCTCCAAATTTTCTATAGAGTATTACATGCCCACATTAGATCTCCTGATTGACAGAAAAGACCTTACACATGTAAAGACCATATATTGGAAACAACATGATGCTATAAAAATTGATAGTCGCAGTTCCAACGGGTGGTCCCCATTATGCTCCGTTCCTGTGCCAGTGAATATCACAAAAAATGCTCCTCACTGCCTATGTGAACAATGGAATAGACAGTATCGGCAAGCCAACAGCCCGCACAGGCTACACTGTGCATAATGCCGCCACCAGAATGCCAACACAAAAGTCCTCCACGAGAAATACAGTTCATTGTCGATGGAAACGGCAGTCACCAGAAAGACTTCATTGACCCGGGTTTTATCCCATATGGCTCGGTCTCTTTCCGCAGGGCAACCCGCCAAAAGCACCGTACAAAGCACGAACTCCATAGCTCCAGTGACGGCTCCCAGGAGTCTCCTGAAAAATGCACTCATGAACTGAAAAGGCAAACCAGTCAATCCAGCAACAGCCGGCCGCCATCGTTCCGAACATGCAGTTCACGCTACAAACTGCGAACAGATGTAAAAGCATTCCACGCGAAAGTTCACAGCTCACAGTGTCGCGCCATGCACTCACTCAGTAGCAGGGCGACGGAACCATAGCCTCCTTAGTCGCCTCTTACGACGTGCATGGTAGGCAACAGTGTTACTATTCTTTGCTCCCCCGTAAGGGCCCCGGCAACACACGGACGAAAAAATTGATAATGAAGCAGGTCAGTACCAGCCAATCAGGAGAGGTGTGTGACAGGGATGCAGGCCAATACCAGCCAATCAAGTGAGATTTGCAACAGGGATGCAGGTCAATACCAGCCAATCAAGCAAGGTTTGGAAATAGGAGGCAGGTCAATACCAGCCAATCAAGTGGGGTTTGCAACAGGAATGTGTAATGTCTTGAAACATTTTCCCCCCTGTATAGTAACATGGACGGACAGAAAAATGAATGCGACAGTCATCAAGATACAAATGAAAAGTATAAATTAATTAGAGAAATAAGATATCAGCAATCAAAATTTTTTGGGCACATTATTTGAAGAAATAAACCCGAAAGCTTAGTGACAACTGGCAAAGTTGATAGGAGAAAAGCCAGGGAGAGACAGAGATAAATACCAGGATGGCCCAGTCACATGGCATAATCAGGCAAGAACAAAAGACCTGATTCTAGACTCTGGTGATCATGTGAGATGTCAAACCTTGATCATCCGCGCCCATCAGCATGACACATGATGATGATAAACTATGTTATCATTTCCTTTAGATATGTTTTTTAAGTAATATAAATTGATTTCTTCTACATTGAAGATTCACTATTTTTGTTTAGTACAACAGTGTCTCTACTTGTCTTTTTATTTCAGTGAGGAAAAAGCGCATAGGCAAAGAAGATGGCCAGTCATAGACATGTCTGAAGCCCAGACCACCCGTTTTGTTCAACAAGTAGACACTCTATATATTTTTATATTTCTTATTTATTATTGATCTGTTTTTAGTTGTGTATTATAGCAAATTTCTCTTATCTTCCCTTAGACCAATTTTGCTTATCTCCTTGTTACTGACCCCATTAAGAAATCTACTGGTCTCTCCTTAGTTTGCTTAACTCCTTGTCGCTGACCCCATTAAGAAATCTATTGGTCTCTCCTTAGTTTGCTTAACTCCTTGTTACTGACCCCATTAAGAAATCTACTGGTCTCTCCTTAGTTTGCTTAACTCCTTGTTACTGATCCCATTAAGAAATCTACTGGTCCCCCTTAGTTTGCTTATCTCCTTGTTGCTGACCCCATTAAGAAAGCTACTGGTCTCCCCTCACCACTGCTGCTTGTCTTGTTGTATAAGAAAATGCACCAATTGTTTTGTCCTTTGCTAAAAGCAATGGTTTACTTGTCTTCCCACCTGTCTTGCTTCTTACAGTTAGTTGTATGTCCTCTGCAGTCAACCCCAGCATTTATTGGTTGTTTTTGTTTTTTTCATTCGCTTTGAACTCGTGTATAGTCAACTGCTTTTTGCATGTGTGCTAGCTTTCCATATTACCAGTGTCCATCGCCAACAGGCGAACCCACTCCGACTTTTGAGGTACTAGTAATGTACATCTTCACGTCAAGGATAAGAAGTCAACATTTTAGTCCAACTGACCAGTGAAGTATTTGAATCCGCTACTATCACCATCAGTTTAAGAACAAGCGCTCTAATCTATCCAGCCATTCTGACCTCCAATTGGCTGTTTGTGATTTACTTGGCAGTTTTATTTCAGTAGTTTGCCATTGCTTTCTGTGCGGCCAATGTCTTCCACCATCAGATGCAATCTTAAAGCTGTCTACTTCCACATCACTCGTGGCTGATATTGAACCCGCGGCTGGTTATGTTGGGCAATTAAGAAACTTGTTTCTCTATCCCTACAGCCACAGACAACAGGTCTGGCTTGTCACTTGGGATAATAACGATGTTTGTCTCCTCATTGTAAGAAGGTGTGTAAGGAGGAGGTGTACCGCAGTGGTTAGCTCACTTTCCTGCTAGCCTGGCGGTCGTATGTTCAAATCCTCTTTGATGCATTTTTGTTTTAAGTGATCTTATCCCCCAGGTCGACCCAGTTTAGGGGTACCAGGGACTTTCCTAAACAAGCCAAATGGTGTGCTATTGACCACACCAATGATCGAGTTCCAACTGCCCTACAAATATTTATCTACCACTTTATACCCATGACCCTCATGGTGTGAAAAGTGGTGCTTAAGTTGTGATGCTTGTCTCCTCTTGTGATTTTCTGTTTGTTTCCGATCTGAACCATTATCATCTGGCTGTCTTGACAATCACTGTTTCTGGTCTTTTCTAGTAGTCTTGATGCATGTGCATGTAACGTATGTCGTAAATATTGTGTAAACAATTTTTTTGTAAATATCTGACCTTAAATCTGCCATACTTTCAGTTTTACTGTCCTAAATTTCTAAAAAATTTGTAACTTGTGAAGTTTGGATTGTAATAACTGTGATAGTAGACAACATAATTTTTTGTTTTAATTGTTTGTAAAGTACCCCAGCTGTATGATTACTGGAATAATCATATTATTATTGGAAACACCTGGTGTCAACAACATCCAAGAAGATCGTAGGCATGGAAGAGTCCTGACAATAAGATCAGACTCCAAATTGACTACATCCTCATTAACAGAAGATGTATACGTGCTTTAAAACTATACCAAATGCAGATTGCTAGAGTGATTGTAGATTAGTTACAGGCAATATAAATATAAAAATACAGTCGTAGAAGAATGCAGACTATTACAGTGATCATAGATTAGTTACAGGCAATATAAATATAAAAATACAGTCGTAGAAGAATGCAGACTATTACAGTGATCATAGATTAGTTATAGGAAATGTAAATATCAAAATTAAGAAATGTCAAACATACATCAAGAACCATTACATTTCATTGATGTGCTGAAGAATGAGGGGATAGATTAGATACATTGTCTGATCTAGAAATTCTGTTTCAAGATGTCAGTGAGAAATGGGAAATATTGAAAAGCTGAGTCAGCCAGGCTACAGAAACAACTATCCCAAAAATAAAGATGATGGGTTGTAAAAAAATGATTGACTAAAGACATCTTAAAACTCATGGAAATAAGAAGAAATAGCAAAAATAACCACAAAAAGTTAATAGATGTTAGGGAAAATTATGCAAAGAGGCAAAAGAAGCATGGCTTAAGGAAAATTGCCAGGAAATTGAAAAATAGCGCAACACCTTAAATACCAAGTTAATGCATGAAACAATTAATGACCTCATTAACAAAATAGCAGACACATTAATGAATTGCCCAGAAACTGAAGAAAGCAAAATCATGGACAAAGGTAAGATTTTAAATACATGATCAAATGTGAAAGACCTTTGTAACGATTCATGCGAGGAAAATTATGCTATTCCATGTAATAATTAAAGAACACTAGTTTTGCATAATGCCTCCAAATCTTTTATCACTATACGGTGAAAATAATATAAGAAATTTAGTGGATATGAGGAAAATAACCATCGGAGGACATATCATCAACACTATAAGATGTGCAGATGAGACAGTATTGATTGCAGACAATGAACTGGATCGGCAGCATTTGGTAGATGTGGTGTTGTGCACATTGAACAACTAGGGTTAGAATTAAATTGTAAGAAGACACAGATTACGGTCATTTCTTAGAAGAAAGAAATACCACAATATAATGTAATAAATGGGAAAATTCTTAAACAAGTGAATCAGTACAACTATCTTGGAACAGTCACGGCATCCGAGGGAAGGTGCCTTGTAGAGACTAGAACAATAATTGCTATGGCAAAGGCGGCCACGTGCAAGGTGACTACATACTGACCAATAAAAAGTCAGCAGTAGTGAGAAAATCTGTTGAAGTATCATCATTATTATGAATGAATCACCAAATAATGAGAATTAGACAGCCAGCTGGACTAGAACATGATAATGAGTAACAAAATGGATGTTGCGACCAAAAGCCTTCATCAGCACACAAACAGCAAGCTTTATCATCATCATCATCATGTGCCATGCTGTTAAGCGTGGGGGGGGGGGGGGCATGATTCCTCAGAGTCTTGGATCAGGTCCGTGTTCTTGTAACAATCAAGACATATGAACTGATGAATTTTGACATTCTAGGCATCTGTGAAGAAGGTAGTTTGCCATTGCTTTCCTTCTTGGCAGTGACCATACTGGTCAATGTCCATAGCCATTGTATCTATAAAGAGATTTTCTGTCTGCAATTGTCTCTATAAAGAGTTCCTCTGTCTGCCATTGTCTCTACAATGAGTTCCTCTGTCTGCCATTTTAAAACTTGAGAGCATAACCAACAACTATCTGTCGGCTGCTCTCCAGCTCCATCCACCATACAGTGCAATATAGAACCTATGCTGCTGTATGGATGTGAAGCATGGACAATAAGCAGGCAAGCTGAGAAACATCTAATGGCAGCGGAAATGTGATTTCTGGGGACAATGCAGGGAATACCATAGATGGACCGACGATTCGGAAAGTTCAATGAGAAACAAACAAAGATTGTAAACTGATTTACACGGTCGATCTGGGAGCCCAGGTATACTGCTCTTCGAAAGGAATTTGAATCCGTGACTACTGGGTTGGCAGGTAAGCTTGCTAGCCTGCATTATTACAGACTCCCTCTTGATTTGAGGTTTGTGAATATTTGATGAATATGCTTAT
This sequence comes from Cepaea nemoralis, assembly GCA_014155875.1. Classification (NCBI taxonomy): domain Eukaryota; kingdom Metazoa; phylum Mollusca; class Gastropoda; order Stylommatophora; family Helicidae; genus Cepaea; species Cepaea nemoralis. Next base: position 157,863 of record JACEFZ010024222.1, on the reverse strand, counting down.
GTAATCTATGTGGCCATTGTTCAGCATGAACCTTTGCCAGGTATCATTTATAAACTATGTTTAGACAATCTGGCAGTCATTGGTTTTGATAGCTTCAGCTTGCCAGCTGGCCATTAGTATTGTGGCCAGGTGCACATAGCCTTTGTTTGATATAAATTGTCAAGAAGAATGTGATGCAAGTTTTTACACATGTTCATACTATATTCCTGTTGGGCTAATTATTTAATGCAGCGCAGGTGAAAACAATAGTCAAATGTGTTGTTTTTAAGGGAGCACTTTCTAAACTGCTTATATTCCACAGCTTTGGTTGCAAAGTTTACATTTTATTATCCAAGATCGTGAACAGTTCTAGATGCCTTGCTTGTGTTTCATTTCTTCTGTGGTCAAACTTTTTATCTGGTTTATTACTTGATGTTATTATCCATGTTTTTAAAACATTCTGTTGAATGTTTGATATAATCAGACATGAATTCAAGAGTGGAAGGATATGCTTGGTTCACTCGTTAGATATCTGACCTAGTTTGGATGTAAGGACGATTTTGACACCAGGTCCTGGTATTGCTTCAACAATACACTAAACCATACTATAGATATCTGACCACATCCAGTTGTGGACATTTTTATTTGGTGCTCACTCGCTGTGAACTTGAGTGTAGTTCATACACATGCTACTACTTCTAGTGCACTGGACTTATTTTTGTGTGTGGATTAGCTTTCTCTATTACCAGAGTCCCTCACCCACTCTGACTTTAGAGGTGCTTGTAATTTACATCCCCAAGTCAAGGATAAGAAGTCAGCAGTTTAGTCCAACTGATCAGTGTAGGGATTGAACCCGCTAGCTCGGCATCAGCACAGCGAATGTTTAAGAGCGAGTGTTGTTATCCATTCAGTCATGCTGACCTCCCAATTGTGGAAATAAACGGCATTGAGGAAGGATAATGATCACCCCATCTCATAAAGCTTAGTATAAATCTTTAACAATGCTTCATGGAGTGCCATGACCAAGTACGTCCTTTGTGAACTGCTAGCTGAAATGATGTAAGCAAGCTTACTTGACTGCCATACATTTCTCTATAATATATATGCTCTGTGCTGAGACAAAAGTATGTGCCCTAAGGGCTAAAAATTTGTGCACCAGTACCTTTACCCAGCTTTCAGAGAATATTGTTCCTTAGCAGTTTTGTACTACTGTGGTTTTGTGAAAGTGCATTTAGCTGTTTACACAGGAATGACTTAATAACTTTGGGATGAACTGTGTTATATCTTGTTTGCCGTCTTGCTGTTGCTTACCCAACTGATTTGCTGTTAGTTCAGTTCTTGTTTTGCCTTGCATGTCTTTAGTGGTTTCATTCATGAATTGACAACAGAAATGAGAACAAGCTTGTGCGTTGTTGGTTATTTCATATTGTTTTGTTAAAGGTCTTGGCTGTCGAATTGGAGCAAAGGCTTCGGCTTTTTTGTTAGAGCAAAGGCTTTGGCTGTTTTGTTGGAGAGAAGATTTCAGATGTTTTGTCACAGCAAAGGCTTTGGCTGGCTAAACTACTAGGAGAAAATTAATCTGGGAATCGTCGTTATTTCATACATATTGTCAGATGGGAATGACCTTAGACTTGTAAAAAACATATATTGAAAACAACAAGCTGCCATAAGGATTGATTAATGAAGTAGGTCAATATCAGCCTATTAAGAGAAGTGTGAGATGGGGATATGTCATGTCTCCAGATCTTTTTTTTCTCATAAAACAGTGAAAATATTTTCAGAAATGTAGAAAATATAAAAGGATTCATCATTGGAGGAAGAAACATCAATAACAAGAGATATGCGGATGAACAGTATTGATTGCAGACAATAAGCAGGATCTGCAACATTTAGTAGATGTGGTTGTTGCACACAGTGAACAACTGGGGTTATAATTAAATTGTAAGAAGACACAGATTATGGTCGTCACTAGGAAGAAGGAAATACCAAAATGTAATATATAAGTAAATCGGTACAGTTATCTCGGAACAGTCATAACATTTTATGGGAGATGCCTTGAAGAGATTAGAACATGATTCGCCATGGCGTAGGTAGCCTTTTGCAAGATGAAAAACATACTGACCAATAAAAGATGTCATTTGCAACGAGAAAAAGAATGTTGAGGTGCTACATAAGAACCTGTACTTTAGTATGGATGTGAAGTGTGGACAATGAGCAGATAAGCTGAAAAACATCTGATGGCTGTGAAAATGTGGTTTCTGAGGCAAATGTATTGAATACCATGGACAGACGGAAAACCGATGACCAAGTCCTACAAGAAACAAATGAAAATTGTAAACTGTTTAGGGAAATTAGATGTAAACAGTCACAATTTTTGGGTCACGTTATGAAAAGAAAGAAATTCGAGAACTTGGTGACAACTGACAAGATTGAGGGAAAGAGAACAATAGGAAGGCAAAGAAGTAAATACCTGGATGGCTTGGCCGCATGGTATGGTCGAGACAAGAACAGAGAGCTGTTCCTCGATTCTAGTGATCGAGTGAGATGGCGAATCATGACTGCCCATGATTAACGGCATGGCACATGGTGATGATGATTGTCGGAACAAAGACTTTGTCTGGCTAAACTAAACTGAGGGGAGCCAGAGTAGCATGGAGACTACATGATAACCTGATGGCCCTGTGCTCTTGGGTTTAAATCTGCATGCTGGAAAATTTATTTTAAATGACCAGAGGTCCTGAAATAGGTGCCAGGAAATGGCTTGGGAAGTAAAGGCAGCCGGTGTGATACTGTCCAAGTGACCCACCGAGAGCGGATTGGACTATAGAAATATGGGTCAAGCACTATGTGCTCAATGCGGGTAAGGTAAAGGGTGTTTTACTTTTGAAACTGGGCACATAAATACGGGAGTTCTCCTTCAGTGTTGCATACAGCTGCTGGTAGGTGAAGATCTCTCCTTCAGTGGTGCATACAGCTGCTGGTAGGTGAAGATCTCTCCTTCAGTGGTGCATACAGCTGCTGTCAGGTGAAGATCTCTCCTTCAGTGGTGCATACAGCTGCTGGCAGGTGAAGATCTCTCCTTCAGTGGTGCATACAGCTGCTGTCAGGTGAAGATCTCTCCTTCAGTGGTGCATACAGCTGCTGGCAGGTGAAGATCTCTCCTTCAGTGGTGCATACAGCTGCTGTCAGGTGAAGATCTCTCCTTCAGTGGTGCATACAGCTGCTGGCAGGTGAAGATCTCTCCTTCAGTGGTGCATACAGCTGCTGGCAGGTGAAGATCTCTCCTTCAGTGGTACATACAGCTGCTGGCAGGTGAAGATCTCTCCTTCAGTGGTGCATACAGCTGCTGGCAGGTGAAGATCTCTCCTTCAGTGGTGCATACAGCTGCTGGCAGGTGAAGATCTCTCCTTCAGTGGTGCATACAGCTGCTGTCAGGTGAAGATCTCTCCTTCAGTGGTGCATACAGCTGCTGGCAGGTGAAGATCTTTCCTTCAGTGGTGCATACAGCTGCTGGCAGGTGAAGATCTCTCCTTCAGTGGTGCATACAGCTGTTGGCAGGTGAAGATCTCTCCTTCAGTGGTGCATACAGCTGCTGGCAGGTGAAGATCTCTCCTTCAGTGGTGCATACAGCTGCTGTCAGGTGAAGATCTCTCCTTCAGTGGTGCATACAGCTGCTGGCAGGTGAAGATCTCTCCTTCAGTGGTGCATACAGCTGCTGTCAGGTGAAGATCTCTCCTTCAGTGGTGCATACAGCTGCTGGCAGGTGAAGATCTCTCCTTCAGTGGTGCATACAGCTGCTGGCAGGTGAAGATCTCTCCTTCAGTAGTACATACAGCTGCTGGCAGGTGAAGATCTCTCCTTCAGTGGTGCATACAGCTGCTGGCAGGTGAAGATCTCTCCTTCAGTGGTGCATACAGCTGCTGGCAGGTGAAGATCTCTCCTTCAGTGGTGCATACAGCTGCTGTCAGGTGAAGATCTCTCCTTCAGTGGTGCATACAGCTGCTGGCAGGTGAAGATCTTTCCTTCAGTGGTGCATACAGCTGCTGGCAGGTGAAGATCTCTCCTTCAGTGGTGCATACAGCTGTTGGCAGGTGAAGATCTCTCCTTCAGTGGTGCATACAGCTGCTGCAGGTGAAGATCTCTCCTTCAGTGGTGCATACAGCTGCTGTCAGGTGAAGATCTCTCCTTCAGTGGTGCATACAGCTGCTGGCAGGTGAAGATCTTTCCTTCAGTGGTGCATACAGCTGCTGGCAGGTGAAGATCTCTCCTTCAGTGGTGCATACAGCTGTTGGCAGGTGAAGATCTCTCCTTCAGTGGCGCATACAGCTGCTGGCAGGTGAAGATCTCTCCTTCAGTGGTGCATACAGCTGCTGGCAGGTGAAGATCTTTCCTTCAGTGGTGCATACAGCTGCTGGCAGGTGAAGATCTCTCCTTCAGTGGTGCATACAGCTGTTGGCAGGTGAAGATCTCTCCTTCAGTGGTGCATACAGCTGCTGTCAGGTGAAGATCTTTCCTTCAGTGGTGCATACAGCTGCTGGCAGGTGAAGATCTCTCCTTCAGTGGTGCATACAGCTGTTGGCAGGTGAAGATCTCTCCTTCAGTGGTGCATACAGCTGTTGGCAGGTGAAGATCTCTCCTTCAGTGGTGCATACAGCTGCTGGCAGGTGAAGATCTCTCCTTCAGTGGTGCATACAGCTGCTGGCAGGTGAAGATCTCTCCTTCAGTGGTGCATACAGCTGCTGGCAGGTGAAGATCTCTCCTTCAGTGGTGCATACAGCTGTTGGCAGGTGAAGATCTCTCCTTCAGTGGTGCATACAGCTGCTGGCAGGTGAAGATCTCTCCTTCAGTGGTGCATACAGCTGCTGGCAGGTGAAGATCTTTCCTTCAGTGGTGCATACAGCTGCTGGCAGGTGAAGATCTCTCCTTCAGTGGTGCATACAGCTGTTGGCAGGTGAAGATCTCTCCTTCAGTGGTGCATACAGCTGCTGTCAGGTGAAGATCTCTCCTTCAGTGGTGCATACAGCTGCTGGCAGGTGAAGATCTTTCCTTCAGTGGTGCATACAGCTGCTGGCAGGTGAAGATCTCTCCTTCAGTGGTGCATACAGCTGTTGGCAGGTGAAGATCTCTCCTTCAGTGGTGCATACAGCTGCTGGCAGGTGAAGATCTCTCCTTCAGTGGTGCATACAGCTGCTGGCAGGTGAAGATCTCTCCTTCAGTGGTGCATACAGCTGCTGGCAGGTGAAGATCTCTCCTTCAGTGGTGCATACAGCTGTTGGCAGGTGAAGATCTCTCCTTCAGTGGTGCATACAGCTGCTGGCAGGTGAAGATCTCTCCTTCAGTGGTGCATACAGCTGCTGGCAGGTGAAGATCTTTCCTTCAGTGGTGCATACAGCTGCTGGCAGGTGAAGATCTCTCCTTCAGTGGTGCATACAGCTGTTGGCAGGTGAAGATCTCTCCTTCAGTGGTGCATGCAGCTGCTGGCAGGTGAAGATCTCTCCTTCAGTGGTGCATACAGCTGCTGGCAGGTGAACATCTCTCCTTTAGTGGTGCATACAGCTGCTGGCAGGTGAAGATCTCTCCTTCAGTGGTGCATGCAGCTGCTGGCAGGTGAAGATCTCTCCTTCAGTGGTGCATACAGCTGCTGGCAGGTGAACATCTCTCCTTTAGTGGTGCATACAGCTGCTGGCAGGTGAAGATCTCTCCTTCAGTGGTGCATACAGCTGCTGGCAGGTGAAGATCTCTCCTTCAGTGGTGCATACAGCTGCTGGCAGGTGAAGATCTCTCCTTCAGTGGTGCATACAGCTGCTGGCAGGTGAAGATCTCTCCTTCAGTGGTGCATACAGCTGCTGGCAGGTGAAGATCTCTCCTTCAGTGGTGCATACAGCTGCTGGCAGGTGAAGATCTCTCCTTCAGTGGTGCATACAGCTGCTGGCAGGTGAAGATCTCTCCTTCAGTGGTGCATACAGCTGCTGGCAGGTGAAGATCTCTCCTTCAGTGGTGCATACAGCTGCTGGCAGGTGAAGATCTCTCCTTCAGTGGTGCATACAGCTGCTGGCAGGTGAAGATCTCTCCTTCAGTGGTGCATACAGCTGCTGGCAGGTGAAGATCTCTCCTTCAGTGGTGCATACAGCTGCTGGCAGGTGAAGATCTCTCCTTCAGTGGTGCATACAGCTGCTGGCAGGTGAAGATCTCTCCTTCAGTGGTGCATACAGCTGCTGGCAGGTGAAGATCTCTCCTTCAGTGGTGCATACAGCTGCTGGCAAGTGAAGATCTCTCCTTTAGTGGTGCTGGCAGGTGAAGATCTCTCCTTTGGTGGTGCTGGCAGGTGAAGATCTCTCCTTTAGTGGTGCTGGCAGGTGAAGATCTCTCTTTTAGTGGTGCTGGCAGGTGAAGATCTCTCCTTCAGTGATGCTGGCAGGTGAAGATCTCTCCTTCAGTGGCGCATACAGCTGCTGGCAAGTGAAGATCTCTCCTTCAGTGGTGCATACAGCTGCTGGCAGGTGAAGATCAATCTATTGAGAGACTGACGGAGCTAATCCAATGTGGTATGAAACCACAGGGTTCACCATCAAGGAAGATGGTATTCTACCAGTACTGTCCAGAAAGTTGTGGCTAACTGCTAAATTGCCAAGATACAAATCATGAAAGCCAAAAAATGAGGCCACAGAACTGGAGTAGGATTGGGTCTCAGTCCCCCCTAGTGGGCTGTGATGAGAGCAGTTCTCTGCAAAATTGCTGCACGTTGATGTTGATGTTTTGCTGTCTCAAGTTTGGTTGTGGTCGTGTGCCCAGATGTTCTTACTTGTGTAACAGTGTACTTGCCGGCACCATGGTGAAGGGGTTACAGATGCAGTTCGCAATCCCATATACCCGCGTTTGAAACACAGCTGTGGGCGATTTGGCAGCAGACCGCCTTGCGTAAATTTTTTATGAACTGGTATAGATGTGTCAGGGTCTTAAACTTGGCTCGCTCACCTAACAGTGTGAGACAGTACAAATACAACGTGATTTGACGTAAGACTCAACGACACACCGTTCGATGGATTTATTCACATATTAAATACGGAACGATGTTCACAACAAGATATATACTGGATGTTTCAATATACACTTACACAATACAGCTCACAACGTCTCACTCTCAAGATGTCCAGACACTCGACTTTCAGCACAGATACCACACAACGCCTTTCTCTCTTCACACGTCTGTCCGAGTCCCCAAGCTGTCTGCCGCTAAGGCGCAACTCGCCTCTCACCTCAGGTGACGTCACGAGGCATGCGTGCGTTTAGCGTCGTCCTTGCTTGACCGCTGGTCGCTTGTCAGCCAGCAGTCTTGCAGGCCGGTAACCACTATTCGCCTGGCGGCGTAACGAAGTTACGGCGTCCCTTCTGGGCGCTAAGTCGCCTGGCGGGCGTAACGATGTCACTGCATCATCGTCCCCTTTCTGGACTCTGACAGATGCCGGTAATTGAGAAAGTAATGGCAAACTACTGAACGTTAAAATTTGCCAAGAGATCACAACAGCAAAAAATGCTGATGTTGACTGTGACATCCTGTAAAGGATATGAAACTAACTAATACTTTATATACTTAATCGAAACAATCACAGGAAGAAAGAACAAATTAGCAAAATTTATTTCCAATGAATCACAAACTAGGCACGCAGGCCTGTCTTACATTCAGCCCCTCCCTTACTCTCATATGTCTCAGTTATCAAATATTAAGTATTATGCATATTTATGCAGAAATGCTGATTTCCTGGTCTGTTAAAATAAGCAGTCTAAACATTTTTAAAGAGGCTGAGACACAACACACAACTTATCACAAACTTCAGAAAGACTCAGTTGCCATTTGTTGGCCACATATAAGCATGTTAGTTAGTCAACAGATCATCTTCACTGCACATCAAACCATTCAGTCAACAAGTGCTCAGATCTCCTCAGTAAACCCTGCAACGTGTAGTGGCTAAAGACACTAGTTCCGTGTTGGTTTATTAATCTTCTTTCGCTTCCTGCATAGTGTTCTTGTTTGGCCACAACTCTTTTAACTTGCTGTTCTCGCAATCTGACCATGGTTGTAGACTCACAGTCAACACTTGGTTCTCACAAACGACTTATTTCTCATAGAGCATTTGGTATATGAGCCTGGTCCATGCCTCATCCGCCCTCCACACTAGCCTTACCTGCAAGCCTGCTCATTTTGTTGTACACCTGCATGCCCTGGCATGAAAATTAAACTAATCTTTGCCAGCTGTGACCACTCCAGAAGCAACAACCTCTCGGACCCACTCCATCTCTATCTTCCTGAGCATACTCACTGAGTCACTAAGGAAACATGCCTGAGTGAAGGTCTGTGTCTCGAGCCATGTCATTGCTTTACTTACTGCCATGACTTCCATAGTCAGACTACTTGTGGTCAAGGCAAAAGCACCAGAGTCTTCCTTCACAATTACCCCCCAGCCTGAGCCATATAAGCCCATGAACTTCTCACAAACATGTAAATGACAGCATCACCCTTTAAAGAATTCTCGAAGATTAAAGTCTGTTCTTACGCCTCCACAGCAGCCGGATTTTCTTGTCTGCATTTTCTGTCACACAAAATGCTCCTCACTGTCCCATGTGAAAAGTGGAATAGCAGTCCCGACAAACCAACAGCTCGCACAGGTTGCATAAGGACTCTGTCATGACAGCCCGCCACTAAAATTCAGTTCATCGTCGATGGAAGCAGTAGTTACTAGAAAACCAGCAGTTGCACACACATTGCTACATAAGGTAAAACCAGCTAGTTCATTAACAGCCCTCCCGCCATTTTTTTAGAATATGCAATTCATAATTCACATGGCTAAAGTCTTGCGAACGTGGTTCGTAAGCCGGGTACCAGGTGTTCGAAGCTCAGCTGCGAACGATTTGCACAGCAGAACGTGTCGTGTTGTGTTATAACATGCTGGTAAGGGAGCCGGTCGTTCAGAAAGCAATGGCAAACTACTGAACGTAACACTTGCCTAGTACATCAACAGCAGCTGAAAAATGCTGGTGTTGACTGCAACGTCAAGTAAGGGATACGCAACAACAAAAATTCACAATACAAATCACTGCAGACAGATGTGAAAGCATTCCACATGAAAACTGAGAGTGATTTTTTAACAAATCTTAGCCTCTATGCTAAGGTCAGCATGGCTGAAAGATTAAGATCATTCCCTCTTAAACTTCCTGTGTGCTGATGGCCGGGTAGTTGTTCACTCTCCTGATCATTTCACTTAAATTTTGACTTCTCATTTAGCATGCAGTGACAAACTAGTGAACGTAAATTTGTCTTGAAAATTAACCTGATGTTGAAGTGGAAAAGAGTCTCTTACTTCACTTTCAACTCTTAAAAGCCTTATCAGTCATCATCATAGAGTGCCTGGCCAGCTGGTGTGGGCGATCATGCCTCTCCACAAATTACGATCTCGACGTCATGGCTCAATTCGTGTGTTGACTCCCTTCCGTGCCATAACACAAGACTGAAGATCTCTCCTTAGTTGTTTCAAGAATCTTCTCTATCTGTCTTCCTCTATCTCTTTTTCCGCAAATCTGTCTGGTTGCCACATGTTCCAGCTTTTGTCTTCTCATAACTTGGCCAAAAAATGTTGACTGCCTCTTTCTGATGCTTGTAATAAGTTGTCTTTGCGACTTAGCTTCCCTTAAAAAGTCCTGATTGCTCATTTTGGCTGTCCAACTAATTTTCAGCTTTCTTCTATAAAACCATAAACCTTTACAACATAACATCAACATTAAAAGACATTAGAACATAACATCAACATTAAAAGACAGAACATCAAAATTAACAGATATAAAAACAAAATATTACATAAGACATAATACTAAAACATCAACATTAAAAGACATAAGAACATAACTTCAACATTAAAAGACAAAAAATAACATAAACATTAAAAGACATAAGAACATAATATCAACATTAAAAAAAACATAACCAACATTAAAATACATGACATTAAAAAACAAAAACATAACATCAGTATTACAAGACATACACATCTTATAAAATTCAAATGGGTGAAAAGTCAAAGGCTGGCAAGCAAGAGGTTTACAATGATACAAATGGGAAGATAACATCAATGGATGGAAAAACAAGAAGACTGCCAGACTACAACCAAAGAGAGACAGAAAGTGTTGGAAATCCATTGTAGCCAACCTTCAATGTGGAGATGGCACATGGTTTGTTGAATGAGTGTCCAATGTATGGAGAGAAAAAACACCTGAAATTTAATTCTTTCAATTCAAGAATTATGTAGCAACTGCCAAATGGGGAACATAACAAGAACAAATGGGGAAAAATAACAAGAAAATCACAGATGTACTGCTTTCAGAGGTGTTAAAAATACACACTGTTAAAATACAAATAAGTTGTGAGATTTCTTTTGTATGCTTTGACAAAGCGTAAAAAAGTACAATCGTGGTGTGATATATTGACTAGTTCACATGAAGAACAGTCGATCACAGATGACACATTGGTTCACATGAGAAATACCCAATCACGCATGACACATTGTTTCACATGAGAAAGTCTATCACACATGACACATTGGTTCACATGAAAAATAGTGAATTACACATGACATGTTGATTGATTTACAAGAAGATATAGACAGTCAAATATGACATGTTGGTAGGTGCAAATGCAAAATCACACATTTGGCATTGCTTAGGTCAGAAAGAGAGGTTTGAAAACACAAACAGAGAACAACCCCGCACCACACACAGAAAACTAACACGCCCAACAAGTGCTAGGTAATGATATCTAAAGGCGACAAGTTCCACACCAGTTTTCTCAGTTCTTTAAGTTGACATTAAACATTTGTGTGTTGACCGGTCTTGGCGGGCGCTCCACCTGAGAGCTGTCAGATACAAACAGATTAGGAATTTATTTTATTGTATACCAATCAGTGAGAATACAATCATTTCAACTATACATGCTTGAAGACTGTAGTTTGGCTAAAGCAAGTTCACAGACAATAGGGATCCTTATTGGTATAGTATCACTGCATCGAACAACACAACAGCTGAGGGACAATTGCATGTATCACTACATGGAACAACACAACAGCTGAGGGACACTTGTATGTATCACTACATGGAACAATACAACAGCTGGGGGACACTTGCATGTATCACTACATGAAACAATACAACAGCTGGGGGACACTTGCATGTATCACTACATGAAACAACACAACAGCTGAGGGACACTTGTATGTATCACTACATGGAACAACACAACAGGTGAAGGACACTTGCATGTATCACTACATGGAACATTACAATAGCTGAGGGACACTTGCATGTATCACTACATGGAACAACACAACAGGTGAAGGACACTTGCATGTATCACTACACGGAACAACACAATAGCTGAGGGACACTTGCATGTATCACTACATGGAACAATACAACACCTGAGGGACACTTGCATGTATCACTACATGGAACAATACAACAGGTGATGAACATTTGCATATATCACTACATGGAACAACACAACAGCTGAGGGACACTTGCATGTATCACTACATGGAACAATACAACAGGTGATGAACATTTGCATATATCAGTACATGGAACAATAGAACAGCTGAGGGACACTTGCAGGTATCACTACATGGAACAACACAACAGCTGAGGGACACTTGCATGTATCACTACATGGAACAACACAACAGGTGATGAACGTTTGCATATATCACTACATGGAACAATACAACAGCTGAGGGACACTTGCATGTATCACTACATGGAACAACACAACAGGTGATGAACGTTTGCATATATCCACTACATGGAACAATACAACAGTTGATGAAGACTTGCATGTATCACTACATGGAACAACACAACAGCTGATGAACACTTGCATGTATCACTACATGGAACAACACAACAGTTGATGAACACTAATTGGCACTGTGTTAAAGAATGGAATCCTAGTCACCAATAGATTGAAGACAACTACGACTTCAGAATGAAAATTGAGAATCCTCAACCACTCAAGCCCTGTCCTGTGCTGATTTGTCAGGATGGGTTTGATTTTGCGGCTGAAGTTTTCTACAGGATGAGGTCACCAGTCCTGCATCAACTCTCCGTGGTTGCTTCTACAACATGCATGAGGTCATCAGTCCTCAAGATCGCGTTAATACAAGAACTGATTACTTGTATTGTTTTTTCCCGTCCATACTTTACAGGTCTGTACTTCTCGCCCTTCTGAAATTTGTTTTATAATATAAGTAGACCCGCAAATCACATTTATGTAGATGTCTGTACTTGTTCTAGTATATGTTATTAAATTTAGCTTCCACTTTTATGTATACTATGTAGGGGCAGGGGGGAATTTATAGGGAGGAAATTTAAAAAAAAAAAAAAGGGGGGGGGGGGGAGGAATGACATGACATTCTGAACATATGGTGAAGGGGTGCATGGGCCAAAAAAGGTTGAGAACCACTGGGGACTAAACCAGTGGTTCTCAACCTTTTTTGGCCCATGCCCTCCTTTACCATATGTTCAGAACGCCATTCCTTCCCTTTCAAATTTCCTTTCTATAAATCCCCCCCCCCCCCCCCCCCCCCCCCCCCCCTACACAGTATACATAAAAATGGCAAGCTAAAGTTAATAACACATACTAGAAAAAGTCTAGACATCTGCATAAAACATGATTTGCGGGTCTACTTACGTTATAAAACGAATTTCATTAGGGCGAGAAGTACAGAACTGTAAAATTTAGAGGGAAAACAATATCAAGTAACTGGTTCTTGTATTAATGTGATCTTGAAATAATCTTAATTCCTCCCCCCCCCTCCCCTCCCCCCCCCCCCCCCCGGAAACCCTAAAATTCCACCTGGGGGGGGGGGATCCCCCACCGGTTGAGAACCACTGGACTAGATCCTTGGCTGCCCACCCAAAGGTCATGGGGTTGATCTGCTTCAGAGTGGGATTGGATATTTGTAAACATGGACCTGGGCCCTCCAGACTGACCCAGCCTAAAATGCGTACCCAGAAATGTCTTGGGAAGTCAAGGTGGCAGGTGTGATACTGGAAGCGTCGACTGGTCTCTGAAAATGTGGACACAGCACGAATATACCTCATGTAACTTAAAACAGCCTTTACTCACTCACAGAAACCTGCTTTACAACATAAACTTAAGGTGTGGAAACAGCCTTTTACTCACTCACAGAAACCTGCTTTACAACATAAACTTAAGGCATGGAAACAGCCCTTTACTCGCTCATGGAAACCTGCTTTACAACATAAACTTAAGGCATGGAAACAGTTCTTTACTCTCGCATGGAAACCTGCTTTACAACATAAACTTAAGGCATGGAAACAGCCCTTTACTCACTCATGGAAACCTGCTTTACAACATAAACTTAAGGTGTGGCAACAGCCCTTTACTCACCCACAGAAACCTGCTTTACAACATAAACTTAAGGCATGGAAACAGCCCTTTACTCACTCATGGAAACCTGCTTTACAACATAAACTTAAGACATGGAAACAGCCCTTTACTCACTCATGGAAACCTGCTTTACAACATAAACTTTGTGTTACTTGTGATTGTGTTCCAGTAAAGCTTACTGTCTACTTCTCATTTGTTGGTGATTCATCCATTAAAACATAAACATACTGTAAGTTTAAAAGACAGTAAGCAGCTACTGAAAAAGAAAGGAAGAAAGAATGCAAGGAACACCCCTCATTCGATAGTTTGCCATTGCTTTCTGAATTGCCGGCACTCATACCACTGTATGAAAACCAACACAAGACAGTCTGCATTCCTTATCGCCTGCATCAACAGGAGGAAAGAAAAGCGAACGAGGTTGCTTCAATAATCAGATGTATCACCACCAGATATCTACTCCATCTGTGAAAGAATTATTGTCTCTGATCAACAAATCAAACTGCATTTATCAATTCCAGTGTTTCAATTCCAATTCCAATTTTCAAAACAAAAATTCAAAATTCAGCCTCGTTCAACCTGCCTCTTCAGCTGTGGTTATTGTTGATGTCTGTGGTTTCTGTGGGTTCTTCTTCTTTGCGATCATACGGAGTGTTTTTTCAGATGTGATTGCAGTGTGTCTGTTATGCGCCCTTGGGCCGAAACCCGTAGGCCAACACAACCAGCTTTAGCGTGCTTTTTTGACCAGGTAGCATTCCTGGGCTTTTTTGTTGTTGTGTGGGTTCATTCACCCTAATTCTTGTCTTGTGCGCTCTTACGAGTTAATCCTATCTCGGACTGGCTATGTTGATTTGTGTCTGTGACGTCAGCTGGGGGTTGGTCGGCGGCTATCCTTAGTGCTCGTCCTTTTGTGGTATCTTTTGTTAGTGAAGGCTCCTGGCTCGTCTGGCTTGACTGGTTGCAGTCCTTATAAGGATTTTTTATTTGGTGTTTTTGCCTCCTTTACTGTGTATTTTCTGTAGGAGATTTTCTACATTTCCATTTTCCTCCTTGCGCCTTTTTTCACTTTCAATTTTGAGTTTCTGTTGCCTTTCAATTTCTTCCTCCACGGTCAGCCATGGGATGATCTCTCCGTCTTCAATATAGTACGTGTAGTCGGCAAAATAAGGTTCATAGTATCTATCTGGGTATACTACCGGTCTTCTGAGTTTCTTGGGCTTCTTTTTTTCTCTTTCATCCCAGCGCCTTTTGAATTCCTGGTGCCTGCGTTCCTCCAATTTTATCGATTCTAGACACTCCTCCAAGGTAGGCCCCCGTGGTTTCTCCGTGCCGACGTCAGGGTGCTCATCTCGGTTTTCTTCGGATGTCTGGCGAGATATTGGTTTCCCCTTGTCGGCCTCGGGCGTTGCGGTTGGGCTGCTGGCTGTAGCTTGCGGTTCAGGCTCGGTCTCTTGGTTTTCATCTTGCGGTTTCTCTGTGGTTTCTTGTATGGCTTCTGTTGGTTTGTTTTGGAAAAGTTCCATTTCAGCTTTTTGTAGTTCTCGCTCTGATTTTATGGTTTGTAGGATTTCTTCGTTCTCCTTCTTTATCAGTGCCATCTGTTTCACCTCTTGTTTGATGTTTTGTTGGATCTCCCTTATTTCCGCCAGTAGTTTTTCGTTGTCGCTGGTCGGAGACAGCATCAGCAGTGTCTTGACTTGTTTCTTCAACTCGTCTATCTGTTTTTGCAGGTGATCTCTTTCAACTTGTGATATACCCGTGGCTGTCTCGCCCCTCCACATTGCTTCCTTGAATGGTGTCTTTGTGGTAATTGCGATCTTTAGGGCGTCTCTGTGTCGTTGCAGGTACGGACAGCCCAAGTATCTTGCTCCATGCTTGCCCAGGCAGTTGGCGCACTTTCGTTTGTTGTTGGGTGCTCGGAAGTCCGTGTCCAGCTTGGCCAGCGGACACTCCTTGAAGGCGTGGTGATCGGCGCAGTACCGGCAGATTTCCGTCTTACTGCGACATGCTGCTCTGCTGTGGCCGGCCCTCTGACATCTGGAACATTGGGTGATCCTTGGGATGAATCTCTCTGGCTGCTGCATTCTCTTGTTGATTGATACTGTGGTCGGCATCCCGCTGCCCTCTGTCGTCACCACCGCCAAGGTTGTAGGTATCTTGGAGTAGGTGAGGAGCCGCTCCGCCTTCATGAATCAGATGTGACGATTCTCTTCTCATAGCTGCTTCAGGATTTCTTCGTCTGATAGCTCCACTTGTATACGCTTGACAACCCACTTGCTTGTTGGTGAGTCTGTTTCCGACTCTGGTGTATTTCTCCTCCCTCTGCTTCTCAGTAGGTTTGGCTCTTGTCTGTGGTGGGCTGTCGATCTTCTCCCTCGTGGTAGCTTCAGTAAAAGCTGTAGTTTCCGGTTCTTTGATGCAGCTAGCAGGCATGTTCTCCACGTTCATCTTCTTCCCGGTCTTGTCGGTTCCCACGCTGCACATCTTGGATACCTCATGTTTCTTGTTGTTGGACTTGCACATGACATTTTCCCCAGTGTGAGTGCCAAGCAACTTATATAGATAGTACGGAAAGATATTTAGCACATCGAGGAGCCAAACATATACCGGTGTGGGTGGAACAGAGAGTTAATCAGTCTTCAGGAATTCCTGAAAGTCGAAAGGCTATAAAACACTGCCATCATCGATTTCTCAACACCTAATAAAGTATAGTCATAGCGTGAACAAAGAAAAAGCATTTCATATACTATATTCGACAAAGAGGAAACGACTGCTCAAATATAGTGAGGCATTAGCTATCAATTTTGAATATCTTGGGTCATTGATTACCAACAATGGTAACACAATGAAAGAAATTAAACGATGGCTATCAATTGCTCTTCAAAGACTAAAACAACTGAATAAATTATGAAGTGGGACAGATAGAACTACAAAAATGTAAGATTTGTAAGAACATGCATCTTTCCCATTGTAACATATGCCCGTGAGACCTGGACATTTACTAAACAAGCTGAACAGCGCATAAATGCCTTTGAATATAAAAGCTATAGATGGGTTCTAAGAATATGTTAGGTAAAGAAAAGAACAAATGCATCCATACTTCAAGAGCCGAATATTGAAGAAGACTGGCTATTAAAGATGATAAAAGAAAGAAAATTGATATATTTTGGTCACTTTAAACGTCATGAGAGTTTGGAGAGAGCAATAATGGAGGGGTATATGCCGGAAAAGAGAGGAAGAGGAAGGCCAAAGAGAAGATGGGTGCAGGATGCGGCGGATGACATCTTGCTTGTGATCGAGAAGTTTTCCAGAGGGTTATTATGGGAGCAAGGTTCTGCAAAGGACAAGCTACTGAATGAATTAATGAATTAGCAATCAGGTGGTTTGAGTCAGTTTTGTGTAAACAGAAAGAGTTTGTTGTAAATTTGAAATTACTGCGGGGATATCAGATAGCTCCACATTCCAACAATCCCTGTGACTATGTGTTTTAATTGTTTCAGCCAAAGTATAATTCATTTATTAACTTCATATGATATATAACTCTGGAGTATGCACCTGATGAGATGCAGTGAAATATGCCAGGCAATAAATTGTGCGACATGTTGTTTCTGACTTCAGTGTTTAAGTTGCTTCTGTTAGTGAAACTTCTCTCCAGTCATCTTAACTTGTCTTGCCACTGGATTCAGATGGACTCATGAAAGAGAGTGTGGTCGACAAATTGTGCAACTCTTCGTCCCTTTAGCCTAAGTCATTGTACAAGTCATTCTTCATCCAACTTCGCATGTCAGATCACAGGCTCCCTAAAAATTTTTTACGGTGAGCTGCGCTGTGGTATATACTCCCAAGGCAGCAAGAGAAAACGCTTTAAAGACACTCTGAAGATCTCATTAAAAGCTTTTGGAATTCATCACGACACTTGGGAGACTGCCACCAAAGACTGAAATTCATAGTGTACATCATTACACAAGGATGTAGTCAAGTGTGAAGTAAACAGGATTGCAAAAGCTGTGAAAAAAAGACGTGAAAAAAACAACAGCAGGAGATCCTCCTAGAACATCAAGCATTCTTTGCCCACATTGTCAAAGAAAATTTTGAGCCAAAATAGGCCTTACCAGCCATCTTAGAACTCACGGCTCCATACTTTCAACCCCACTGGATGAAATGAATGGTAATCATCATTCTTGATGGACAAACAACACCAGTGTACCTTACCTTTTCTTTTCAATGTAAATCTCGTACTCATCACCTCCTCCGATGACATCTGTATAGGATTCCACAGTCCGGGAGTCATCAAGAACCTCACGGGATTGGTTGGGACCATGTACCACCATTACGTACAGGATCGGGTACGGGATTTGAGCCTCCATGAGCATTCTTTCCTTTTCCTGAAGAATGAAGTTGTGTTAATTTATTTCTATGGAGGTCAGCAAGGCCAAAAGGTTCAACCTGCACTCGATAAAACTTTCTCTGGTGACTGCATCATATTGGGTTCATTCTACACACCAGTGATTTTACACACTGGTTATTCTACACACTGGTTATTCTACACACCAGCAATTTTACACACTGGGTCATTCTACACACCGGTCATTCTACACACTGGTTATTCTACACACCAGTCATTACACACACTGGTTATTCTACACACCAGCAATTTTATACACCGGTCATTCTACACACTGGTTATTCTACACACCAGCAATTTTTATACACCGGTCATTCTACACACTGGTTATTCTACACACCAGTGATTACACACACTGGTTATTCTACACGCCAGTTATTCTACACACTGGTTATTCTACACACCGGTCATTCTACACACCAGTCATTCTACACACTGGTTATTCTACATACCAGTCATTATACACACTGGTTATTCTACATACCAGCAATTTTACACACACCGGTCATTCTACACACCGGTCATTCTACACACCAATCATTCTACACTGGTCATTCTACACACCGGTCATTCTACACACTGGTCATTCTACACACCGGTCATTCTACACACCGGTCATTCTACACAATGGTCATTCTATACACTGGTCATTCTACACACTGGTCATTCTACACACCAATCATTATACACAATGGTCATTCTATACACTGGTCATTCTACACACACTGGTTATATTAAATGATGGTCATTCTACACACCAATCATTCTACACACTGGTTATTCTACACACCGGTCATTCTACACACTGGTCAGTCTACACACCAATCATTCTACACACTGGTTATTCTACACACCAATCATTCAACACACCAGTCATTCTACACACCAATCATTCTACACACTGGTCATTCTACATACTGGTCATTCTACACACCAATCATTCTACAAAATGGTTATTTTACATACCGGTCATTATTCACACCAATAATTCTACAAACTGGTTTTCTACACACTGATCATTCTACACACCAACCATTTTACACACCGGTCATTCTACACACTGGTCATTCCACACACTGGTCATTCTACATACTGTTTATTCTACAAACTGGTCATTCTACATACTGGTCATTCTTCTCACTGATCATTATACACTATCCATTCTACATAAAGGCTGATCAACACTCAGTGTAATGTTACCATAATAGAACCTTCAACACACAGTGTAATGTTACCATAATAGAACCATCAACACTCAGTGTAATGTTACCATAACAGAACCATCAACACTCAGTAAAATGTTACCATAATAGAACAATTGTGTAATGTTACCATAATAGCACCATAATCACTGAGTAAATTGTTAGCATGATAGAATCATCAACACTCAGTAAAATGTTAGCATGACAGAATCATCAACACTAAGTGTAAAGTTACCATAACAGAACCACAAACACTCATTGTAATATTACCATTATAGAACCATCGACACTCATTACAATGTAACCAATATAGAATCATGAACTTTCAGTGTAATGTTAACATGATAGAATCACAACTTTCAGTGTAATGTTAACATGATAGAATCATCAACTCTCAGTGTAATGTTAACATGATAGAATCATCAACCCTCAATGTAATGTTAACATGGTAAAATCATCAAAACTCACATAACATTAACATAAAACCCATTAACCCTCACTGTAATGTTAACATGATAAACAGAAGTAATGTTACCATGATAGAACCATCAACTCACTTAAATGTTAACATAAAAAAAACATCAACACTCTCTGTAATGTTAACATTAAAAAAAACCCATCAACACTCACTGTAATGTTAACATGATAAACAGAAGTAATGTTACCATAATGGAACAATCAACAGTCAGAGTAATGCTAACATGAAAGAATCATCAACACTCATTGTAATGTTAACATGATAAACAGAGGTAATGTTAATATGATACAACCATCAACTTTCATTGTATTTATGAGGCTCCAAAGTTTGAGGGTTCATTTTCAGACTCCATCTTTCTGTTGACGAGTACATTTGTCTCAGTCTCCCGGGAGTAACCGATGGAGCTACAAATTAAGTTAACCCTCTCATCTTTAAACCTTTTAAACATCTTTCAACTTCATATCTTTTTGCTTGAACATTTATTGCCATGTATAAACGTTCTTACCTCTCTGACAGTGCTTTCTGTGTCTAAACCAACATTTCTCTTCAATCGTCCATCGGGTAAAATCACTTTTGTGACTTCGATTGACATCACCTCAGCCTCTGCGTTAGACATGAAAACTAGATTAGTAGATTTCCCAGGTCAGTAAAGTGAAGGCTATAATAAAACAAGCTCTATAAATATTTTTGACCATATTATGGATGGAGTCTCGTTATACAGATATTACAGATCAATACATGTGTTGAAACATTATTCCCCCGCGTTTCCATCCTGTTTCAGGATATTGCGGTCAACACCAGCATCTTTCAGCTGTATGTTGATTCCTAGGCTAGATTACGCTCATCAGCACGCCACGACTTTCTGAGCGACCGGCTCCATACTCTCATAAGTCACTTTTGCGATTCGAACCACTGCTAATTCTCGTCGCATCACGTGACAAGAGTATTCGGGGTTAGCGGAGAAAGCTGCTAACCCCTCTTTGAAAAATTATACACAAAATGGATACTAAACTATGTACAATGTATAATATGTATCCTAATTATAACCCAGGAGGGTTGAACAGGACATTAAAAACAAAAATAAATAAATATGAGCTATAGTTTATAATTTTCATTCTGTGTTACGTTTGTTAAAATATGTGTTCCTTTGAGCTGTTTCTGACAAAGTTTTCGTAAGTGAATTAACAAAGTTTTGCTGCTTGATTCCATGTATTGTTTCTTACTTTTTCATGTGTATTATATAATCGTTATCCTGCTTTTAACTGATTCAGTGCCAACCAAAAAGTAGGTTTGAACCACACATGGTGCACAATCAAATGAACAAGTATTGTAAAGTAAATTTCCTTTCACTGAGCATTGAAGTTGCGGAAGATACCACGAAAGCAATGGCAATCTACTGAACGTAAAAACTTGCCTATTACATCAACAGCAGCTGAAAAATGCTGGTGTTGACTGCAACGTCCTGTAAGGGAAATGCAATTTAAAAAAACAACAACAAAAAACCACAAAACAAAGCAAATAACACGATGACCCTAGCATCTAGCATAGTGATGTAAGATCCTTCTGTCCAAATGAAATATCCTTCAGCACTTAATAAGTTAAACAACTTCAGTTCACTCAATAGACAAATTTATGTTTATAATTTTATTCCACTTCTACTTCTTATAGTCCATGCCATGTGTCTTTGGTGATCATATCTGTCAACAGCCTTCTTTCTCGTGTACTGCCTATAATTTCTGATATGTCTCATGTGCTGCCAGTCATTTCTGACACTGATGTTCTTCCATGCCATGAAGTCAAACTGTCCACCATCTTCTCTCCTGGTCTCCATCTGCCTCTCTTCCCCTCCAAATTTCCTGTTGTGACGGCATAATCCAGCTTTCGTCTTCTCATGACATGCCCAAAGAATGTGGATTGTTCTCTTCCAATGAAACTAACCAGCTCTCCTTGTGATTTCACTTCTTTAAACATATCTTCATTACTCTTTCTATTCATCCATGGTGTTCTTATCATTCTTTTAAAAACCACATCTCCACGGCTTCCGCATAACTCCCCACTTGTCTGCTAATCGCTCATGATAAACTTCCATACATCAGTACTGGGCTGCATACAGCACCTAAGAACTCTTTTCCTCACCTTGATTCTTATCATCATATCTTCTTGTTCCTCATGTATCTTGTGGTGTCAAAGTGAAGCATAAACAGCAGGAGAAGGTCCATTAATGGACTTCATATATTGAGATTCCCATGGACTCTGTTATTCCCTTTTGCATTGTTTACAAGGTTGGTCTCTTCTTCTGGTTCCATTTGGTCTGTACCTTAATTGACATAGATCAATTCTAGAAAATATTCTTCATAACATGAAATGCTGCCCTTGTCCTAAATTTAACTTCCTTAATACTTCTTCCATCTGTGTTATTAAGGTACTCAAATGCTTAAATACGCTGACTTGTTTCAGATTGGCTGCATTTAGACCATTGGTTCCATTTGATGTTGCATTTGAGTATACAGTTTGTCTTTGTAATAAACATTACTTGTTGTGTTTTCTGTTATTCAGACTAAGTCCTCTGTTTTAACTTTCAGTGGTTTCAGCTATATCTATTATTTCTTGTAGCTGTTTCTTTTTCAGTGACGAAATCCACGCCATCAGCTGAATGCAAGTTGTTTACATTATGTCCACCAATTTGTATTTTTGACATGTTGTGTATGGGTCATGCTGACCTCCAAAGTGATAAATGAGTTGGTTAATAAAGTGAGTGGCCAGACAGAAGGAGTTAATGTAATAAATGAGGTGATGAATAAAGTGAGAAGCCAGACGAATTAAAGTAATAAATGAGTTGGTTAATAAAATGAGTGGCCAGACAGGAGTTAAAATAATAAATGAGTTGGTTAATAAAGTGAATGGCAGACAGGAAGAGCTAAAGTAATAAATGAGATGGTTAATAAAGTGAGTGGCCAGACAGAAGGAGTAAAAGTAATAAATGAGTTGGTTAATAAAGTGAGTGGCCAGGCAGAAGGCTTTACAGTAATAAATAAGTTGGTT
Source organism: Cepaea nemoralis (assembly GCA_014155875.1). Classification (NCBI taxonomy): domain Eukaryota; kingdom Metazoa; phylum Mollusca; class Gastropoda; order Stylommatophora; family Helicidae; genus Cepaea; species Cepaea nemoralis. Next base: position 135,307 of record JACEFZ010024222.1, on the reverse strand, counting down.
AATAAAGTGAGAGGCCAGACTGAAGGATTTAAAGTTATAAATGAGTTGGTTAATAAAGTTAGTGGCCAGACTGGAAGAGTTAAAGTAATAAATGAGTTAGTTAATAAAGTGAGTGGCCAGACAGAAAGAATTAAACATTTGACAAATATAAAAGTCAAACCTTGATTTCCATGTCCGGCCATGTTTTCGTCACAAATGGAAACCTGTACAGTGTGAACAAAAAGTGAACAGCATGTAAACAAAATGTGAATACAATGTGAACAAGATGTGGAAAAATGTGAACATGTGAACAAAATATGGACAAATATGAACAAGATGTGAACACAATGTGAACAGCATGTAGACAAAATGTGAACAGCATGTAGACAAAATGTGAACAGCATGTGGATAAAATGTGAACACCATGTAAACAAACACACCCACACACCAAATCACACACACAGAACCACACCACAATATGCGAGTCCAGTGCCTTCTTTATTCAACAACAAACATGATGTACATAGGCAACATTTCAATATAATAACAATAATATAATTCAATACAATATAGTCCCTTAGTGAATTTAAACACAGCAGCCACAAACAATACGTTGCATGATTTATTGCCTGGCGTATTTAACTGTGCATCTCATCAGGTGCATTCTGCAGAGTTATATACCATAGGAAGTGAATAAGTGAATAATACTTAAGACGAAACACTCAAAAACACAGTCACAGGTATTGTTCGAATATGGAGCATCTGTTATCCCCACAGGATCATTTCAAATTTGAAACAAACTCTTTGTAAAGAGTATTTTTAGCTGAAATATTAAATAAATTGTACAATATATTGTTTGTGGTTTCTGACGTTAAAAATGATACCTATATAAAAGTATACATTTGCTGTAAACAGTCACAACGTAATTACATTCAAAGCACACATTCCAGATGAATGAAGAAGAATAGGATAATGATATTAAGAAAATATGAAGAAGAAACAAGAAAAACAAGAACATGGTTATTTAAAAAAGAATGATGGTTTGAAGAACGTTCACAGTTGTGTTTAAAAAATAAAGTTAGTTGCATGACCTTTACAGGACGTAACAGTCAACCCCAGCAATTGTTTTTTTGGCTGTTCATGATTCCTGGGTAAGTTTACATTCAGTAGTTTGCATTGCTTTCTGAATGACCGGCACCCATACCATTTAATAAAAAACTAACACTGCTGTGTTTCAAACACGGGTATGGGGGATTACGAATTGCATCTTCAACACCTTCGCCACGGAGCCGGCTCAGTCGGACACTTCTACAATTCCTTAAGGTGGTATGGGTATATGGTGCTAGACCCATGATTCTATAGACCAATCGGCTCTCAGTGGGTGATGTGGGATGTATCACATGGGCTGCCTTTACTTCCCAAAATATTTCTTGATACTCAGTTTAGACTGGGTCAATCTGGGTGCCTCGGTCAATTAAAAAAAATCCTTAACAAGCAGGGAAAATGGTACTTCAATTTTAATTCACAGCAAACAAAGAAGAATCCCTTCGAGCCTCATTTGCATCGGTCCGGCAATCATATTCCGGTTTAGTGTTCGGTGGACTGCTAGACCAATCGATGGATGTTTTTAAGTCGATGACAGTGAGGGCCCTAAGGGCCCAAAACTAAAAAAACATCCATCGATCGGTCTAGCAGTCCACCGAACACTAAACCGGAATATGATTGCCGGACCGATGCAAATGAGGCTCGAAGGGATTCTTCTTTGTTGCGGTGAATTAAAATTGAAGTACCGGGAAAATATGATCAGAAATCAGTCAATCAATCAGGTACTGTCTCCACAATGAAGGTTGGTTGCAATGGATCTCCAACACTATATGTCTCCCTCCCTGACTGTACATTCTGTCAGATTGATTTTCGTCCATCTCTTGACGTTATCTTCCCACTTGTATCGTCTGCCTCTTGCTGGCTTGCCTTCATCCTTACCCTCCAGCCTCCAGTATGGTTTTATAAGTATAAGAGTGTTATGTCTTCTTTTAACATGACCATAATATTTCACTTTTTTAAAATTTCTTTCATAAACTCTATTCATTCTCTGTTTTACTAGAATCTCTGTATTTAATTGTTTTAAATATACAAAATGAAATACAACATATTCGTCTGTATATCCACATCTCCAGGGTCTCTATGCGACTTCTAGTGTTGCATAAGATATAACTTGCCAGGGTTTAAAGCTAATATCAAGAATGCACGTGGTAATTAATGAATATATTAATTAATTGGCTGCCATTATTAATTGCTAATTAGGTCACGACGACGCATCATATGTAAAAATAGATGACATGAGCAGTTAGGCTTCGCTACACCTATCGACTATCGCAATGCAATGATGTATGGTTGCTAGGATGTTTGTCTAGAAATAAACAAGCTACACTAATACTAATAGTAATAAGAAAACAAATTTTGATAAATTCTGCTATGACCTTGACTCGTACACGAAAAAAAGATGCCCAGAGAGCTGATTTCTTTGGATTTCTGATTCTGTGTTTAAGATCAGGACACTCAAATAATAAATAATTAAATATGCATTTCTTCTCTTCTACTCCTTCTACTTGACATGCATGCATCATCTTGGTACCGTTGGATTCGGCTTTCCAAGGCCTATCTATCTGTTGACTGTTGTGATCTCATTAGTAAATACGCAATTTGAAAATCATGATGAAACCTGCTACATTGGCAATTCTCATGTTTCACTTTCTTTACCCTACACCACAAGATAAGTAATAAATTAACTTTAAGAAGCATGAAAAATTACTGGAAGAATATCAATATACATAGAATTACTAATTAGAATTGATACATAACAACAATCAATAGTTGCAAACTGAGTGAAGGTGTATTCAGCATCCATGAACTTTTTTTTAAAAGACTTTTTACTAAGTTTTTAGTATCCAGTTCCAGTGAGACGGCATACGAAGAAGATTATTGTCATGAAGAAGATTATTTAGTGAAACTTAGAGGCCCTATATGTAACTAGGCATTTCAATTCGATACTTCAGGGTTTATGTTGCTGTGATTCAAAGTGTGAAATGAAGGAAAGTTATCCAGTATATCACTAACCTGAATCCTCACTTTTTGAACTTGTGTGTTGTCTATGGCTGCTTTCACACTCACTTTCGGTTTCTCCGATTCTGGGGAAAACCGTGTCTATTTTAAATTCCGGCGGATGATTACAGAAAATACCCGAAAGATTTCACCTACCTCTATAAATACAATAACAGCAACAACCACCAATAACATTTCTACTACTACTACTACTACTACTACTACTACTACTACTACTACTACTACTACTACTACTACTACTACTACTACTACTACTACTACTACTAGGCCTACTACTACTACTACTACTACTACTACTACTACTACTACTACTACTACTACTACTACTACTACTACTATACTACTACTACTACTACTACTACTACTACTACTACTACTACTACTACTACTTACTACTACTACTACTACTACTACTACTACTACTACTACTACTACTACTACTACTACTGCTGCTGCTACTATGCAGTGGTTCTCAACCTTTTTTGGCCCATTCCCCCCTTCACCATATTTTCAGAACGCCATTTCCCCCCCCCCCCCCCTTCCTATCAAAAATTTTGCCCGTTCCCCCCTTCACCGTATTTTCAGAACGTCATTCCTCCCCTTTCATATTTCCTATCTAAAAATCCCCTCACCCCTACACAGTATACGTAAAAGTGGAAGGCAAATGTAATAGCATATACTAAAACAAGTCTAGACATTCACATAAAACATGATTTTTGGGTCTACTTACTTTATAAAATGAATTTTAGAAGGACGAGACATACATAACTGTAAAGTATGAAGGGAAAAACTATGTAAAGTAATCGGTTCTTGTATTAACACGATCTTGAAATGGTCTTCATTCCCCCCCCCCCCCCCCCCCCCCCCCCCCTGGAAACCCTGAAATTCCCCCCTGGGGGGAATTCCCCACCGGTTGAGAACCACTGTACTATAGTATGTCCACATTTGTTTGCCTTCATTCACGATCAATTATTTTGAAAACTGTCTGTTGCATCGTTATTAAATTTTTCCAGCCGTCTTATATTTACCCCCACCCAAGGAATATGTCTTTGATAGGTCCAAAAACAACTTAAATCATTGAAAGTGGCGACATTCCTTTGATGTTTTGCTTAACAACTAGTGATTTCTCGCTAAAAAAGTTATGTTTTCGGTAATGGGGACCTGTAAATTCAGATGACAAACAAAGGCGTATCCGGATTCGTATGGGAGTGGGTGCAATGAAAGAAGTAGCTTACAATCGACAGGGTCGGCTGCATTGCACCGGGTTTTTATCCCATATGGCTCAGTTTCTTTCCGCAGCGCGGAAAGCGTCGCACAAAGCACGAACTCCGTAGCTCCAGCGACGACCCTCGGAGTGTCCGAAAAAAATGCACTCTTGAAATGAAGGACGCGGCCCGGAATCGAACATACAACCTTCAATCCATCCTTTCTCCAATAGTCCTCTTCCTCTTTCAACACATGGTCCTAACGTTTTTTCCAGTAACTTTTATCAATATTTAATATCGCGGACAGACAGACAGACAGACAGACAGACAGACAGACAGACAGAAAGGTAGGTAGGTAGGTAGGTAGGCAGAAAGGTAGGTGGGTGGGTGGATGGCTGGCTGACTGGGTGGGTGGGTCGGTCGGCCGGCAGGCAGGCAGATAGATAGAAAGATAGATAAATAGATAAGCAGGCAGGCAGACAGGCAGGCGGGCAGGCAGGCAGGTAGATAGATAGATAGATAGATAGATAGATAGATAGATAGATGGATAGATAGATAGATAGATAGATAGATAGATAGATAGATAGATAGATAGATAGATAGATAGATAGATAGATAGATAGATAGATAGATAGATAGATAGATAGATAGATAGATAGATATCGGTCGGTCGGTCGGCCGGCCGGCAGGCAGGCAGGCAGGCAGGTAGGCAGATAGATAGATATATAGATAGATAGATAGATAGATAGATAGATAAGCAGGCAGGCAGGCAGGCAGGCAGGCGGGCGGGCAGGCAGGCAGGTAGGCAGATAGATAGATAGATAGATAGATAGATAGATAGATAGATAGATAGATAGATAGATATCGGTCGGTCGGTCGGTCGGTCGGTCGGTCGGTCGGCCGGCAGGCAGGCAGGCAGGCAGGTAGGCAGATAGATAGATAGATAGATAGATAGATAGATAGATAGATAGATAGATAGATAGATAGATATATTGGTCGGCCGGCAGGCAGGCAGGCAGGCAGGCAGGTAGGCAGATAGATAGATAGATAGATAGATAGATAGATAGATAGATAGATAGATAGATAGATAGATAGATAGATAGATAGATAGATAGATAGATAGATAGATAGATAGATAGATAGATAGACAGATATCGGTCGGTCGGTTGGTCGGCCGGCCGGCAGGCAGGCAGACAGGTAGGCAGACAGACAGATAGATAGATAGATAGATAGATAGATAGATAGATAGATAGATAGATAGATAGATAGATAGATATAGATAGATAGATAAGCAGGCAGGCAGGCAGGCAGGCAGGCGGGCGGGCGGGCAGGCAGGCAGGTAGGCAGATAGATAGATAGATAGATAGATAGATAGATAGATAGATAGATAGATAGATAGACAGACAGACAGACAGACAGACAGATAGATAGATAGATAGATAGATAGATAGATAGATAGATAGATAGATAGATAGATAGATAGATAGATAGATAGATAGATAGATAAGCAGGCAGGCAGGCAGGCGGGCGGGCGGGTGGGCGGGCGGGCGGGCAGACAGACAGACAGACAGACAGACAGAACGAACGAACGAACAAATTTTATTTTCAAAGGGTTAAGAATTGGGCACGCAGGCCCGTCTAACATTCTGCCCTTCTATCACTCTCTTTCATACATTATTTCATTCACACATCATTCAAGGCTAACAAAGAACAGCAACAATATAAAAGATATGCATTACAAAGGCATGGGCAAAATGCGAACATCAAAACTACACGACACAGTAATATTAGATAATGGTCTGACACTTGTTATTAGCCATTATTATCTCTATTATTAAGGGGGAAGGTAATCCGTATTGAGATAGTGTTCGAATAATTTGCGATTATATGAATAGGGATTGGTGATGTCTTTGATTTCTTGTGGAAGATTGTTCCACAGCTGAGCTGCAGAGTACGTTAAGCTTGTTTTGTACAAGTCAATCCTAGGCTTCGGAATGTGTAGTATATTTAAACGTTTACTGTGTCTAGCATTATATTTAAACAATGGCCAAAGGTAATTTGGGGCATTCCGATGCAGGATTTTGTGAATTAGTTTAGCTTTATTGAAAAGCAGGCGATTGCGGAATGGTAGTAACTGAAGGCGTTTATACAGGCTAGGATTGTCAGATAAATGTTTGCTATAAATTAGACTCATGGCCCGTTTCTGGAGTGAGTAAAGTCGCTTGGTGTTTGAATTAGAACAACCGTCCCAGATTGTAGGAGCAGTAGTCAAAGTGTGTCTGTATATGAGAAGTATAGAATAGTTTCCTTGTGTCCTCATCAAGGAAGTTTTTAATTTTGGCGAGTTGGTAGACTTTTTTCGCTGTTTGTTTAATGAGCGCTTGAACGTAGGGAATTAAAGGTTAGGTTTCTATCAATGATTAGGCCTAATGTTTTGTGCTCAATTACACTTTCTACTGGCATGTTATCGATGTGAAGTTGAAGTGATGTGTGTGAGCTTAGAGTTTGAAGTCTTTGTCTGGTTGTTAATAACATTGCTTTTGTTTTAGTGATGTTAATTTGCATACGGTTTGAATAGCTCCACCTAACTACATTATTTAATTCTTGTTGTAAAGACGACTCCAGTAAAGTACAGTTTTCAGCGTTTGTGTACACTGTACAGTCATCTGCAAATAGATCGCAGGACGACGAAAGATGCAAAGGTAGATCGTTAATATATATGGCAAATAATAGAGGGCCAAGAATAGAGCCTTGCGGTACTCCAATATTGAAGGTAGTGGTTTGAGACAGAGATTTATTATGTGATACTACTTGCTTTCTGTTTGATAGAAAAGATGATATTAGAGTGACTACATTAGGGCCAATTTTCATTGTCTCAAGTTTTTTAATTAAAATAACATGGTCTATCATATCAAATGCTTTCTTGAAATCAATAAACACAGTTCCACATAGACTGTTGTTGTTTATATTCTGGTGCCAATTTTCTATCATGTTTGTTAGGGCCGTATGGCAAGAATATTTTGGTCGAAATCCTGATTGGCTGTCAACAATAAGCTTGTTGCGAACTAAATACTGTAATGTTACTTTATGGATGTGTTTTTCTAGTGGCTTAGATAGTGATGATAGTAAGGAAATAGGTCTGTAATTGTTCGGGAGACCATTGTCCAATGAACCAGATTTAAGAAGAGGGTACACTTTAGCGATTTTGAGAGCTGATGGAAAGTGGCCTTTGGTGAGACACTGATTATATACATAGGTTAGTGATGTACAGATCACTGGCGCAGCACAACGGAGAATCCGGTTGCTGATTCCATCTAACCCAGATGAGGTTGTGTTTTTTAGGTTACTGAGGTAAGTGAATACTTCAGTGATTGTCATTAGCGGTATGTCGGAAAGAATATCGCCGGGAGCATCTATTCTCGCAAAACGATGACAATAAAGATAAGTTGCAAGGAGAATTAGGTATTGAAGCCTTCAACTGGTCTATGTCAGTTTGAAAAAAATTACTGAATTGGTCGCATGTAATATGATTTGATGGTAAAGAATTTCGGAAGTTATACTTGTTTGTCAAGGTGTTAATTGCCTTCCATATATCCTTACTATTTGTTTTATCCATTACTAAGTTCTTAAAGTAATTTTTTCTTTTCCTGTCGTATGTTATATTGAACTTTGTTTCTAAGAGTACGGTATGCACTGAGATCCCGCTTTTTATGTGCTTTATCTCTGTCTCTCATAATTTGAAGTATTTCCTGGGTGATCCAAGGTGGCTTGACGTGGTGTTTTACTCGAACTTCCTTGACTGGCACATGTCTATCAAAAACGTCAATAAAGGTTTTCATCCAGAATTCCAGAGCATCATCCGGGTCAGGAAGCTGATAAACATTGTCTAGAGGTGAACTGAGCAAGTCCTGTAAAATGCGTTTTAGTTGAAATTTTTGTAATTTCTATATTTTACACTTATGTGTTTATGGTTAGGAGTTTTAATTCCTTTTTTAGACCACGTGCAGCATATTGGGTAGTGATCGCTCATTGCATAATTGGGGACGGTGCATTCTATGATGTTGTCTGAGCAAGTTACATAAATGTGATCTATTATGTTGGATTTGTTGGTGTCAATGTTAAAGTCTCCGAGTAGTATAATTTCCTTCCCAGAAGCGAAAACCACATCCATCATGGTAGTGAAGTTTTTGTACCAGACGTGTCCAGCACTGAGATTTCGATAGAGGTAGCCAATTATCAGGGGTGTGCGGTTTTGAAGTTTTAGCTCTAACCAAATACATTCTATTTCGCAAGTTTCAAAGTCTAGCCTACGGTGAGCATTTAGTAAATTAGAAACATAGGTTACTATGCCTGTCTCTTGTTTCCTACAGGGATCCCTTCTAAAAACTTTGCACCCTTTAATAGAGATGTCCTCATCTGAAATTTTATCGTTAAGCCTACTTTCACTAAGGCCGAATAAATGAAAATTTTGATTAAGAAAAGAAGATAACTCTGGTAGCATAACTCTGGTAGCTTGTTAAATAAGCTGCAAATGTTTAAGTGTCCAAGGCGTATTCCTGACTTATTGAGCCAGTGTTGCCACTTCTCAGACATTTCATCCATGAAGAAATTGTAAATTAGTCAAAGTTAAGCAAAAATACAAGATCAGAAAAAAATCCCAATTATATTAACTTACAAAATATCAGTAATACAAATCGATAAGTAAATGACAATATTATAACGATATAACTAATTAGACAAACGAATATAATGCAAACAAGGAACACAACGAATTAAAGAACATACAACAAATAATTAACCTGGAAAAAAAAAAACTACTTCACAAGCTAAGTACCAACTGTTATCCAAAAGAATCAATAAATGACTATACAAGTCAATGTCTCTGTTTAAAGCGGGGTGTGAAGATCCCCTCACTCAGAGTATTAACGCGATAAAAAGTATTATAAAAGATATCTAAGTGTCAATCTCTGTGACTTCAATACGAGTCAATGTTTACAGCCACGTACAATCTAGTATGTTGCTATATAAATCAATAATCAAGTATGGGCATAAACTTTCTAGGAGAGGCTCTTTCTTGTACCGCGATCCTGTGTTGCTTTGTGCTGAATTGCTAGTAAATACCAGGCTGTGTTGGTCCTTGGTACACCGACATCATAAGTGCCTGACGAAGTGAAGCTGGGCTAAACCGTGTGAGGTATAACAACTCTGGGTTACAATGAAATGGATCCTGTTGATTTCTCACGGGTGTGTAACGACTTCCAACTACAGGCTCTGATTCGTGGCTAACAGGAGGCTGTGGTGGCACGTTGTTTTTACTACTGGATTGATCCTTGCTGTAGAGAAGAGGGAACGTATCTTTATAATTATCACTCTCCTGTGTGAAAGAGGGCGTATTGTACGGATTTGGTGTGGTGGAAATGTTCCGTCTGGCTTAGATATCAGGTGCCGTGGTTATGAGTGGTCTGCTCTCTTCTGGCCTATTGGTACTTGATGTGGCGGAAGTATGTCGTCTGGCTTGAGTTTGAGGTGGTGTAGCTAAAAGTGTCCTACGCGATCCAGTATTGGATGTAGGTTGTGTACGTTCAGGGTATTTAATATTTTTGTCGAGCAAGCTAGTGCCCAATGTAGACAAATGTACTTGATCCTTATAAAGTCGCTTTTTAGGTGCTCCTGACTGTGAAGTAAACACCGGTGTGTTGTTGATGAACTGTATGTTGTTGTGAGAACAAAACTGCTGCAATATGTTGTTATTTATGTCAGCTAGACGACGCTGAAATCCATAACTCGGTGATATGATGGGGGAGAAGAAAATGGACGAGTTAGGAAAATTGTGACGTAATCCGTTCAAGAGCGCCAGCAGTTGAGATGTTGTGATTTGCTGGTTGTTCATGGTGTCATTGATACCAATATGAACGCTTGCCCTTTTTACATTAAGATTGACAGCCAACCTCCTAATCTTGTCTGTTAGCCGGTCAACACCAGCCCCAGGCAATGGAATTATGGAAACAATGTCTTTGTCTGTAGTAAGCCATCCGGTCGCTGTATAGACCTTTCATTAGAGAGTCGCCTATTATAATGTGTGTACAGTCGGGTCGTGCTGTCTGCACATTTTGGTTGTCAGTACGCCTTGCTCGTTGTTTCTCCCATTTAGCAGCAGTCTGTACGTCTCCATGTGACTCTCCCTGTGTTTCCTGAAGGCGTGTGTTGTCTGTTGGCAGTGCACTATAGCACTGTACGTTTTCTGACAAATTTTCTTGAAGCACTTCGACTCTGTTGCTTATTTTTACACCAATGGGATAGACTGCTTGTAGCGTTTTATCTTCCTCTGCACGTTGAGGTTTTTCCGCGTCTCGTTTTGTTATTTATTTTTGGTGAAACTGGGCTTCAAGATTCTCCGAAGTTGATACAGCTGCTTGGGAATTACACGCTTGTTCAGTTGTGTTGGTGGTGGACTCGTGCTGTAAAGTTTCTATTGTTTTTCTTAGCAATAGATTTTCCTCTCTCAAGAGCGTGATTTCTGCTTTGAGAGCAGTGTAATCACTGCTGGTCTTGCTGTTAGCTGCAATGTTCGCTATAACAGTAGCAGTGAGCGCCTTTAAGGATTGTTCTATTACCTAAATGCGTCTATGACAATCGCACGATTGTCCATTGATAGTTGGCGTGTTATCTAAGGCTGGTATTTCTTCTGTTACTCTTACGTTGGTCTCAACGTTGTTTTGGAGGTGCTCCATTGGATATTCAATGGCCAAGAGTACTGATGGGGTAGCTGACCTCGTGTTGATGGTATTGTCCTGTTCATTCATTGTATGTGTTAGTTGAGAAACATTGTCTGCTGTAATGTCCACAGCTGTAGTTGTGGGCTGTGTAGATTCTGAGTCCTCACTCGAGACGAGCATGTTGATGATATCTTGTGTCTTTGATATGTCTCTACTCGTGAATGTAAGTATTGAGTTCTCCAGCTCGACAAAGTCTAATTTTAGCCAAGAGTTAATGTTTTCAACGCTGCCCTGAGCTAGTAACATCAGTCACCTCCAGAGAGGCCTCTCCTATAAATGACATTACTGCATCATGTTATCAAACCCGTTTGAAGAATGCAGCGAATTCATTGTATTCTAGACGCGCCGCGGGCTATTTGAAGTCATGTGTTGCGGTTCGTTTGTTTTGATAATTGAGGCAATAACACAGAGCTGATCAGGAACTTGCGTTATTGTGTGCTGGCGACTTACCACGCGCTAGTCAAGCATGGTTTAATCACACGTTGTCGTTACTCGATAATTCATTAATTGGTAGGTTTCAAAATTGAATGACCTTACCTTCCATTTATCAAAGAAATCCTCATTTCACTAAACCACAGTCACATAAACTTAAGATATTAATTCGTATTAGATCCAGTTTTAGAACTAACACAATGATATACACACCATCTCGATTGAAATAGGCAAAACTTTGATAAATTCTATAAAAACTGGGAGAGCTTGTGAAAACACGTCCGCTCGTAACCGGAAACGACTAAGTAGATAGATAGATAGATAGATAGATAGATAGATAGATAGATAGATAGATTGATAGATATATAGATAGATAGATAGATAGATCCCCGCCAGAAGCCGGGCCTTGTCAGCTAGTTTATTTATATAATCACGTTTCATGAAAGAACCCCCATTTGGAGACACCTCTGAATCTTCGCGCTGTTTGTTTCAAAACGGAAATCACGTGAAAATTTCAAAAAAATGCCTGGACGTCTCTTGGTGAAGCTGTAATACTGTCAAAATCATGGACGTAATCTCTAAGTCGTAATTAATATACCGCATATAAACTAACTTTGAAATCTGCTGTAAAATCTCCAGAACAAAATTTTTTTTGTTGGGTGGACATAATGATAAGGTTATATACTAAATCTCATCATTTTCCCTCAGTTGGTTACTGAGATATTGAATTTATATTGAGGCAAAAAAAAAAAAACAACAACACTATACTACTACTACTATAGTGCATTCACATTTGTTTGCCTCAATATAAACATCCATATCTCAGTAACGAACTGAGGGAAAATTATGAGATTTAGTATATAACCTTATCATTATGTCCACCCAACAAAAAATATTTTGTTCTGTAGATTTTATAGCAGATTTCAAAGTTTGTTTATATGCGGTATATAATTTACGAGTCTGAGATTAAATTCATAATTTTAAATGTATTACAGCGTAGCCAGACAATCAGCGCTCAATGTTGAATATTTTCACGGGATTGGCCTTATGCCAACTCCCCACGTTGTTTAATAAACTAGGACTGTTCAGATGTATCTCAAAATGTGGGTTATTTCATGAAACCCGATTAATATGTTTTTTTTGTTATTTTTTTAAATCTTACCACTTATCGCTAACATTGAAATGTGTGAATATTTTTCAATGGGATTGAATGCGAAATTGTTTATACACTTCAAAGAATCGCTATGAAGTTGTACACATATTTTTGTCAAGAAGCTGATCGCAGGAAACTGTTTTATACTATTACAAATTCCGAAAAAATGAAGAGTGCATGCATTGGGTTTGAGTAAACGGTCATTTCGTCGATGGGTGCAAGAATCTGGAATTAAACCACCACGCAATAACCAAACGGTAGGTAGAAAGGTTATTGTAGACAGCTTTGACAAGGATGTCATAACGCGAGCTATTATAAAAAATGCTTTAAAAAGTCGCTTAAAATTCGACGGGTCGACTTCATTGCACCATGTTCTATCCCATATGACTCGGTCTCTTTCCGCAGCGCAGAAAGCATCGCACAAAGCACGAACTCCGCAGCTCTAGCGACGACCCACAGAAGTCTCTGAAAAATTTAACTCGTGAACGGAAGGATGCGGCCCGGAATCGAACCCACGATCTTTGGAGCCCGAGTCAAAAGGCTTGACCACTTCGCCACGGAGACTCCTAAAATTATAAAAATTTTGGATTTTATATCCAGGATTATCCAGCATTATAAAAATGCTGGATGCCAAAGAAACAGAGACTGTAAGAAAACTTAGGGTTTGGTTCAGAAAGAACAATAACATAAAGCTATCCAAAACAACTTTGTGGAAAATTATAAGGACATTATCTTCACTTTTTGAATGTACAAGGACGGTAGAAATATTTTTTGCAAGCAACCGCATTTAGGAGCCATGAGAAGCAGATACCTACGTGAAATAAGGGAAATGCGCAAAGAAAATTATGGAATTTTGATTTTGGATGAAATTTGGATCAATGAGCACCACACAAGTGATAACGAATGGCAATCAGTGGATGGACAGATAAAGCGATATGTGCCCAGTAGTATAGGACAGCTTTTGGTCATGGCCCATGCTGGTAATACGCATAATGGCTTACAACAGAATGCTTTGCTCGTGTTCGTATCAAAGCGTACAGACAATAGGGATTATAACAAGATGAATGGTAATGTATTTAGAGATTGGCCCGAGAATACTGTGCTTCCATCCCTAGATAGACTGTCGTGTCCAATTATGGACAATGCATGATATCAATGTTGCTGCCCAAGAAGACAAAATACCTACAGATTCGAGCACAAAGGGAGCAATAAAGATATGACTCCGAATGGAAAACATACCATTTCCAGAAACGTATTTCTAGCTATAATTGTTGTCCCTTGTAAAACAGACGCCAAAAAACAAGAAATATCAAATCGACAAGTTGATAGAAGAGCATCGTCATGGGTGCTTGAGAATTCCGCCGTACTATTCTCATGTTAACCCTATAGAACTTGTGTGGGCTAAAATTAAAGGACAGGTGGCAGCTGACAATACTATATTCAAATTGTATGACGTCAAGATACTAATCCTGTCCGCGCTATTAAATATTGATAAAAGTTACTGGGAAAATGTGAGGACCATGTGTTGAAAGAGGAAGAGGATTATTGAAGAAAGGATAGATTGAATTTTATGCAACCGAGAGCAGTCATCAACCTACTGGAATCGTCCGACACAGATTAAGGTCTGAGCAGATCGCAGACCTTAATCCACGTGCAAACCGACTGGGATATTTTGCTACAAATATTCAGAAGAATTACAGGTCCTAAACATTACAGCATCAGCATAATGTCAATGGCAACAGTTTGTATTCCACAGTGATCAATTTTCAATTCCGCAAGCCCTCAGCGGTGACAAACAACTATATTGAAAAAAAAAGAGCACACACACACACACACACACACACACACACACACACACACACACACACACACTAAACGCATTGAATACCAACAGAAGAGTAATATTGCGGTGGAAACTGACATATTGTGGCATAAGAAACGTGAGAGCAAACACGTTGTCAAATTAGGGGACAACACACGTGCATACGAATCAATCTATAAACTTCAATGAAAAGAGGACCAACATCTTGGTCGTTAAGAAGAAAGCCCACTAGAGAGACACTGAAAACTATGTTCATAGTGCAAAACAGGTAATCATGTTCCGTCTCTGAACAGTATACAGCAGAGTAGACAATCTTTCACGAAGACTCAAAGCGGGTCTGTCACCCATGTGTACGTGTGAACAAACTACACAGACAGCTGAACAGATCCTTAAAAATGGAAACATGATGACTAAATTGCGGTATCATTTCTGGTCATTCCATACGCACTTTAACGCACAGCTATTTGGAAGCTTTCACGAACTCAATATAAAAAGCTAACATGAATACTTGTGTACACATTATTAACCAGCAGCTGAAGAAACAAGAAGGAAATGAAAAATAAGGTAAGAAATATATTCCTTCTACTTTCCTGTCAATTTACAAATTATTTACCCCATGCCTCTTTAAATTCTCTGTCTTTACTAATATTACACATTGCACCCCTCTCGGTGAAGTAGTCAAGCCGTCTGACTCGGGCTCCGAAGGTTGTATGTTCGATTCCGGGCCGCGTCCTTTCATTTCACGAGTGCATTTTTTTCGGAGACTCCCGAGGGTCGTCGCTGGAGCTACGGAGTTCGTGCTTTGTGCGACACTTTCCGCGCTGCGGAAAGAAACGGAGCCATATGAGATAAAAACCCGGTGCAATGCAGCCGACCCTGTCGACTTTTAAGCTACTTCTCTTATTGCACCCACTCCCATACGAATCCGGATCCGTCTTGTGTCGTCATGTGAATTGGCGGGGCGTTCCTTACTGTAAAAACAAGTTTGTTAGCGAGAAATCACTAGTTTTTCAGCAAAACATCAAAGAAATGTCCCCGCTTTCGATGATTTAAGTTGCTTTTGGACCTATCAAAGACATATTCCTTGGGTGGGGGTAAATATAAGACGGCAGGAAAAATTTCATAACGATGCAAAAGACAGTTTTCAAAATAATTGATCGTGTATGACGGCATTCGTTTGTGGACATACTATACTAGTAGTAGTAGTAGTAGTAGTAGTAGTAGTAGTAGTAGTAGTAGTAGTAGTAGTAGTAGTAGTAGTAGTAGTAGTAGTAGTAGTAGTAGTAGTAGTAGTAGTAGTAGTAGTAGTAGTAGATCGACAGTTATAGCAGGCATTCACTATCGAAGAAGGCTTATCTCTGTCAGTTAGTCAGTCAGTCAGTTATCAGTTGGGGTATCTTCATTGCACTCCGGACATGTCCATAGGTGCTCAGATCCTCCCCCCAGCATATTCATCAGCGTCCGGTGGCTAATAGTGCCAGTTCTGTGTTGGTTGACGAGGCGCTTTGTTTTCCCGATGTACCTCTCGCGTCTGGCCGTACCGATTCTTACTCCCAAGTCTTTCATCTTGGACAGCGATGTGGAATCACTGACATCAAAGTCCTCTGTTCTCGCCATATCTTTAAGGACGTTAATAACATCGGCACGATCCATGGGCTGGCCATCTACAGGGGGTGCAGAGCCAGCCAGTTTGTCAGCTCGTTCATTTCCCTCGACTCCCGCATGTCCCGGGACGAAGATGAAGGTCACTTTACGGACAACAGACTTCTGCAGCGATTCAGTCCACTGTCTACGTCCAGATCCAGCTTCGACCTTCTGAATCATGCTAATTGAATCACTTAGTACACACACGTTGGTATAATGCTGTGATTCCAGCCATATGAAAGCCTGTGTAACTGCCATCACCTCCATCGTCATGCTGCTCGTGGTCATAGAGTGGGCACCACTGGATTCTTGAACGGTTCGGCCCGCTGAACGGGCTGTAAATGCCCACGCACTTCTCTGCTGCTTTACATCAGATCCATCTGTATAGATGAGCACTTCGGGGCTATCTGAGTGTTCATAGATGAGCGCGTTAACCTCTGCATTGACTGCGGCAGGGTTCTGCTCTCTGCACCGTCTGTCGAGTGTGATAATGCAGGAGAAAGTGCACTTAAAAGCTGGAGGCACCGGCACCCATTCCTTGCCGGGGTTGATACTGGTAAGACTGCAGACCTGTCTGACGACATCTTCCGCCCGACCCATCCATGATTTGCCCCTCTTTAGCCTGTCATCCTTTTCATATAGCGTCATGCAGAGGGTGCTGCTCATCTGCACTTATTTTTAAGTATGCAAGAGCTCTCCAGATCTTGTTCCTGTGTTCCATTGTCGGGAAGTCAAGGAGGTGATCTCATTGCTACACAGCTGGTGTCTCTCGTGCAGCCCAAAATGATGCGAATGGCTTCGTTTTGTACCTTTTCAAGTCTTCCAATCTGTGTAGGGCTGACAGTGAGGATGGCCAGGGCATACTCGATGCGTGAAAGCACCAGTCCTTGGAACAGAAGTATTAGCAGTCTTTGCTCGATATTGGCAGACGCCATGACTCTCATTGCTGACAAACCTTTTCGAGCCTTCGTTATGACATAATCGACATGATCTCTGAAGGACAGGCTACGATCAAGCCTCACGCCAAGATATGTCATTGACTGGGTTCTACTCAAACTGCTCCCATCCATTCTTACTGCCGGCAGGTCTGTTTTCACAATATGGTTGTTTAGTGAGAACCATGTAACCGTTGCCTTTGCAGGGTTGACAAGGGCATCGGCATCAGCACACCATGAGGAAATTCGATCTAGTTCGCCCTGCATATCATTGGCAACCGCCTGTCTATCTCGACCCTGTCGATACACGAGGATGTCGTCAACGAATGACAGAGTCCTACCCCTTCCGTCCAACTGTTGTTCAGTGATCGGCACCGTATACACGTTGAATAGTACTGGTGATAGTTGTGAACCCTGCGGCAATCCTGGACATATCGTTATCGGCTCAGAAGACCAACTCCCGCATCTTAGCACCACCTTCCTTTGGAGCAGAACTGCAGCTATCCATCGTACAAGGTGAGGGTGCACTTTCAGTCTGAGGAGGGTTTGCATCAAGTGCTCGAAAGATACTCTGTTATATGCGTCCTCTAAGTCTATGGCGGCCGCACATGTCTCTTCTGACCAGGGGCGTCACTAGGGTGGTGCGGGGGGTGCGGACCGCACCGGGTGACACCATCAAGGGGTGACACCAAAATAAAAAAATTGCAAATTTGACAAAGCAGACATAGCTCTGTCTAGTCGGGTTTCATAACCGTTCATTGTTAAATACATGAGCAGGCACAGGGTGCCACCATGCAGAGCGTCTGGTGCTTAAATGAATAAGACTCAGAGCTCAGAGCTGCTCGGAGCCTCGGAGTCGGAGTAGAATCGTGGGTCATTTGCAAACGCGCCAATAAATGACGTGTGGAGTCACGTGGTTGCAGAAAATGACAGACGTTGTTTACAGGTTCGTTTTTTATGTAAATAATTATTTTTTCGAAATTTTATCATTTTATCAATATCACTAAAATATAAATATTTTAAAGTAAATTAATTAGGACAGGGCATAAATTGTAAAGGAGAAAAACAGCGGCAGGCTTCCACTTAAAAAAGTTAGCATTACTATACTATAGTATACTAGTAGTTTACTACTACAATAAATTAATAATTACGGCATACACACGTTTTTCTATTTGTCTGAAAAATATATTTTAATTTTTTAATTAAATTTTTTAATTAAAAAGATGGAAATAGAAAAATAAATAACGGTTGTGTAATTTTTCGAACCAACGAGTCACTGTTGAGACTGCCACACGCAGATCCCCCCAATAATTGATGCGGTTACTGACATTCGCCAGCAATTCGCAATATAAAATAATAAAATATATGTCATGAAATGACAGTCGTGCATTGGCGACAAAACTTCCTGATAAAAGTTAAGAAGAAGTGTTGCAACGAATATTGTTGACCGCCGGTTACATTTGTATATGAATCCATTAATTGTGCCTTGCAGCATTTGCCATCCGCATCGTATGCAGGTTGGTATGTTCAATACTCCATTAGTCAGTAAAAAAAGTTACAATCCACTCAAACTTGTTACAATGAAATAAAAAAGTTGTAACTTCCATGGACAATATTTTAAAAAATTTAATATTTTGTATGACAAGTTTTCTTTTTTAGACGGTTCTTTTTAGTGTACATAATCATTTTTTAATTACATTTTAATTCTACGGTAAACAACGCAATTTAACCTAAATAACTATATTTATTAAATTATGAATAAATCATAAATGTTTGAATTATAATTATTTATACAGATTTTATATATTTATATTATATCTTTTTGTTTAGTTGTATATTTTTAAGTCCCTAATTTATTATAGATTTATTATTTTAGAATATTCCATCATGCCACATGGAGTGCACAAATCAAAGAGGCCTAGTGGATGTTAGCAGCGAAAAGTAAAGAACAAAAGATGTGAATCACTAAAATCACTACCTGGATTCATGCTTCAATATGTCAAGAGACCAAGTGATGGACAAGGTTCATCAAAAGACGTTCTTCCTCAATCTACAATTGATAAGGATTCCTCCCATGCTGACAGCATGCATTCTTCAAAAGAGCAACTAGAGCCAGAAATGGAAGAGAATCACGCGATTGATGCAGAAATACATAATGAAATAGCAGTGGATGAAGTTGAAACAGAAATGCATGCTGAAAATGATTATCGTCATGATACTGTAAATGTGATGAGTCAAGTGGATGAGAAAAATTGGAATATTTTATCTGATGCTTCTTTCTGGAATGCACCAGTTCCAGATCATTTTCGAGTTGAAATTATCAAAAGAGGAAGTTGTTCTTTTCAGAACAAGGATGGGCCTTTCAGTACTGTGACAAGGCAAGGTGCAAAGACTAAAGGAGATGTGCGCCAGCTGTCAAAAGAATGGTTCTACAAGACGATGCCAAATGGTGAGAAAATACTGCGGTCATGGATGGTTTACTCGCTCGTCAGTGAGAAATTATACTGCTTTTGCTGCAGACTCTTTGCTGTTAATGTAACAGAACAAACATCAAAATTTGTCACTGGGTTTCAGCAGTGGTGGAAGCTGACCCCAAAATTACATAATCATGAGATATCGGATGACCATCTAGGTTGCCTTGAAAAATGGAAAACATTGGCAGCAGGCCTTAAGCTGCACAAAACAATTGATGTCGACAGTGTTGCTGTAATGGATAGGGATAAAAATAAATGGAGGGATATCTTGCACAGGTTGCTTGATATCACATTGTTTCTTGCTAAGCAAAATCTGGCATTTCGTGGCCATAAGGAAGATGCATCTTCGTTGAATAAAGGAAACTTTCTTGAGATGGTTGAGATGCTTTCTAAATATGACCCTGTGTTGAAAGAGCACCTAATGAGATTAAAGCGAACTACATCTGTAACAGTAAAAGCATCCGTATCTTATCTTTCACCAGAAACTCAGAATGAATTTATAACTGTTCTGGCAAATCATATGAAGGAGATTCTTGTAAATGATATAAAGGCTGCTAGGTATTTTGGAATTATGTTCGACAGCACACCTGACATATCACACACTGACCAGATGTCTGAGGTGATCAGATATGTGAAAATCCACAATGGGGAAGTTGAAGTGAGAGAAGTGTTTCTAGGATTTTTCCCTTTAAAGGGGAAAAAAGCTGATGACCTCAGTTCAGACATTTTAAAAAATCTAGAAAGTGATGGACTTGACATAATGATGTGCAGAGCTCAAGGTTATGATAATGCTGCCACAATGTCTGGAATTCATGGAGGTGTTCAAGCCATTCTGAAAAGAAAGAATAAGAAAGCTATTTTTAACGGATGCGTGGACCATTCGCTTAACTTGTGTGGTCAACACTCTTTTGCTGAAAATGCTTTATGTGTAACATGTTTTGGAACTCTTGAGAGAATGTATTCCTTCTTTGCTGCTTCCACCCATCGATGGGATGTTTTAATTGAACACACTGCAATGTCGATTAAAAGGCTATCAACAACACGCTGGAGTGCACATCATGCTGCTGTTAAACTGGTGAAAGATAAGTTTGATGAATGTGTGGCGGCGATTGAAGCTCTATGTGATCCTCGTGAAAATGTGGAAACAAGAGGTGCAGCACAAGGTCTTTTACCTGCTGTCTGTGATTTCACGTTTCTGTGCTACCTTTACTTTTGGGCTGCTGTACTTGAGGAAGTTAATTTGACACAGCAGTATCTGCAGACTAAAGGCTTAACTCTTGACAAAGTAGTGACCAAGTTAGAGGCATTAAGACTTTTTCTGCAGGAGAAGCGCAGTCACTTAGTGGAGCATGCAATTGAACAGGCACTTTTAAAAGCAGACCAATTTGGAATAACAGTAGAGAGAAGATTAAGGTTCAAGAAGAGAATGGCAGTGGAACAACTCAGAGATGCTTCAGATGCTGGACTCACTATGCAAGAAGAAAACAATAGGGCGATGCTGGAGTGTATTGATCGTTTTCATTCTGAACTCCAGACCAGATCAACAGCGATCAAGGAAGTAGCAAATATGTTTGAGGCTGTTCAAGCCAAGAGTCTTCTATCAGCAACTGAAGAACAGTTGCTGGTGTCAGTTCCAAAATTGACCACTTTCTATGATGAGCTATCCGAAGTAGAGCTTTTAAAAGAAATACCAAGGCTGAGAAGACACCTGAAGGCAGCAGATAATGATATCCACAAAGCCAAAGACTGGTCAATATTTGATATTTTAAAATTCATAGTTGACTGGGAGTTCCTTGAATCTCTCCCAATACTCTCACTAAGCCTACAACTATTTCTTACGATCTGTGTGTCTGTGGCTTCATGTGAGAGGAGCTTTTCAAAACTGAAACTTATAAAGAACTATTTGCGATCAACCATGGGACAGTCAAGACTTTCTGATCTGGCTATATTATCAATTGAAAGTGATATGGTGAAAGATATTGATTTTGATGATGTGATTGACAGGTTTGCAGCTTTGAAGACCAGCATTGGAAACTTTTAATTTTAAATAACAGAAATTTTAATGTTAAATAACAAAAATTTAACTTTGTCCGAGTTTGTCGAAGTTCTTTATTTATGTTTTACCTGAAGTATTGAAGTTATATTATTCAATTTGTTTTCTTTCTTATGTCCTTAATAACTTTTGACTTATTTTACAAACATTACTATATGCGATTATATATGGTACAGGAACACTCGGAAGAAGACCATGGTGAAAGTCTAGAGGGGTGACACCAAGAGTTTACCGCACTGGGTGACACCAACCCCAGTGACGCCACTGCTCTTCTCTGACCTGAAATCCTTCGTAAACATCTTGAGCAAAGACCGCCGCATTCAGCCATGACTCTTTGTTGCGTCTGTATCCTCCAAGTGTGGGCGGGAAGCAGCCGAGCTGTTCCAAGCCACAAGCAAGTCTGTGTGCTACAATTTTCTCCAGTAGCTTGCCAACAGTATTCTGCATCGTAATGATTCTGTAGCCGCTTATCTTGGAATGGTCTTTGTTCGGTTTTGGCAGCGGCAGCAAGTAGCTGTGTAGCCATTCTTCTTTGACCTGACCCCTCTGGATACTGGTGTTGAATTCTCTGGCCAGTTCTTCCATGTCATCATCTGATATCACCAGGAGGTCACCATATCGGATGCCGTCTGGGCCTGGGGCGGTGTTAGGTGATTTCTTGAGCATCGCACGCAATGTCTCAGCTCTGATTGTCCATTATCTCTGTCACGTTTGACTAGTTGATGGTGTCATTCTCTCAGGGATGAACAAATTGTAACATATGACTACGAGTCCTGGACAATTAGTAAATAGGCGAAAATATTCATGGAAACTTCGGAGAAATGGTTCTATAGAAGAAAGCTGAAAATTAATTGGACACCCAAAAAGACCAATTTCGTCATTTTAAGGGAAGCTAAGTGGTAAAGAAAACTTATCACTAAGATCAGAAAGAAGCAGTCATCGTATTTTAGCCACATTATAAAAAGACGAAAACTGGAACATGTTGTGATAACCGGAAAGATTTGCGGGAAAAGAGATAGAGGAAGACATCGTGAGAAAATTCTTGACAGTTTTGTGTCATGGAGCGGAAGTGAGTCAACACACGAATTGATCCATCACGTCGACATCGCAATTTGTGGAGGGGCATGATCGCCCCCGCCAACCAGTAATACACTGGATTAGTAGTAGTAGTAGTAGTAGTAGTAGTAGTAGTAGTAGTAGTAGTAGTAGTAGTAGTAGTAGTAATTGCTGCTGCTGTTGTTGTTGTTGTTGTTGTTGTTGTTACTATCATTGTGATTATAGAGGTATGTGAATTCTTTCGGGTATTTCCGTTAATCATCTCCCTGGATAGATACGGTTTTCCCCTAGGTGAGGAAGAAAATACAAACTGAAATAGGGGAAGAACAATGTGGGTTGGTAGAAGGAAAGGGTACAGTAAATGCTATGTATATGCTGCAAACAGTTATTGAACGTGCTATAGAAGTAAACAAGGATATACATCTTTGCTTTATAGACTACACAAAGGCTTTTGATAGAGTTAGACATGTCAACATGGTAGATATGCTTGCAGATCTACAAATTGATGGGAAGACATTAGACTTATAATGTAAAATAAAAAATTTTTTGGAAACAACAAACTGCCATAAGGATTGATAATGAAGTGGGACAATAGCAACCTATTAAGAGAGGTGTTAGGCAGGGATGTGTAATGTCTCCAGATTCTTTTTTTCCCCTATACAGTGAAAATATTTTCAGAAATGTAGAAGATATAAATGGAATCAACATTGGAGGACGAAACATCAATAACATTAGATATGCGGATGGTACAGTATTGGTTGCAGACAATGCGCACGATCTGCGACAATTAGTAGATGCGGTTGTTGTACACAGTGAGCAACTGGGGTTAGAATCAAATTGTGAAAAGACTCAGGCTATGGTCGTCACTAGGAAGGAAGAAGTGCCACAATGTAATATACAAGTAAATGGAAATATTCTTCAACAAGAGAATCGGTACAATTATCTTGGAACAGTCATAACATCTGATGGGAGATGCCTTGAAGAGATTAGAACAAGAATCGCCATGACGAAAGTATCCTTTAGCAAGATGAAAAACATTCTGACCAATAAAAAGATGTCAATTGAAACGAGAAAAAGAGTGTTGGGGTGCTACATAGAGCCTGTTCTTTTGTTTGGATGTGAAACTTGGACAATAAGTAATCAAGATGAAAAACATCTGATGTCTGCAGAAATGTGGTTTCTGAGGAAAATGCAAGGTACTTTTGCTTTCTTTCACCCCAAACAAACTTTGCCAGCTATATTTAGAGTCACCAGCTATATTTAGCGCCGACGGTGATCTCCTCTGTGTTCGGCTGGAGTGCGTGTCAGTGCGTTTCAATTGCCCCACACCACAGTGTTGTTTCTTTGGGCTGTGGCAACCGTTTCTGTCTCCCTTCGATCCTCATTTGTATCGGTCCTGCAATCACTTTCCGGTTAGGGTTAGGGGTAGGGTTAGGGGGGTAGGGTTAGGATTAGGGTTAGGGGTAGGGTACACACACTAACCCTAACCCTAATCCTAATCCTAACCCTACCCCCCTAACCCTAACCCTAACCGGAAAGTGAAAGAATAGCGCACCACCGCCGCCGCATAGAATTGCGCACCGAGCTACGGCGCAACACACGGAAACCCCCTGAATGTTCGGCGCAACACAGGGAACCCCTGGATGTGACGTCATACCCTGGGATTCCCTTTTGTTTGGGGTGAAAGAAAGCAAAAGTACCAAATGCAAATAATACCATGGACAGACAGAAAAACCAATGCCCGAGTACTTTTTTTTTCTTTCTTTTTTATTGTTGCGTATCCCTTACGGGACGTTGCAGTCAACACCAGCATTTTTCAACTGCTGTTGATGTACTAGGCAAGTGTTACATTTAGTAGTTTGCCATTGCTTTCTGAACGACCAGCTCCCATACCAGCACGTTATAACACAACGCGACACGGTCTGCTGCACAAATCGGTCGCAGCTGAGCTTCGAACGCCTGGTACCCGGCTGACGAACCGCGTTCGCAAGCCTTTAGCCACGGAACCGGAGCCCAAGTACTACAGGAGACAAATGAAAATCGCAAATTGATTAGAGAAATCGTAGACAGTCACATTTTGGACATGTTATGAGAAGAAGCCGGTCTCTCTGGTCTAGAGGTTACACGACTTTCTCCGTAACTTAGGGGTATTGAGCCGGTCGCTCAGAAAGCATTGGCAAACTAATGAGCGTAATCTTGCCAAGAAATCAACAATCAGCTGAAAGATGCTGATGTTGACAGGAATATCTTGTAAAGGATATGCGAACAAACTTATGTGAAGAAATGGATTGGAGAACTAAGTGACAACTGGCAAGATCGAAGGGAACAGACCAAGAGGAAGACCGAGAGGAAAATATCTGGATGGCTTGGCCACATGGCATGGACGAGACAGGAACACTGAGCTGATCCACGACTCTGGTAATCGAGTGAAATGGTGTGTCATGACCGCCCACGCTTTCCGGCATGGCACTTGATTGATTGACTGATGTCCCCTAGAATCGGGAAAACCAAAAGTGATAGCAGCCACAGAAATAATACTAGTTCAGAAAGTGAGGATACAGGAAATTATTTAATAACTTATCTTCTTTTCGCAGCAACATAAACACTGAAATATCGAATAGAAATGTCTGGTTACATGTAGGGCCTTTAATATTTACTAAATAATCTTTTTCAGTACAATAAGCTTCATGTGCAAAGGATATGCAAAAAAAAAAAAAAAATCATCTTTACAGTTTTCGACTGTTGATTATTGCAATTGTTGTTCTGTATCTATTTATCCAGTCATTTTTTCTACTTCTTAAGGTTAGATTATTACTGATCGTGTGGTGTAGGGTAATGTTAGTGAGAGGGATTGACTAAAGGTGAGTGGTAGCCATTCATATGATAATATATTCTAATTCAAGGCCGGCCCTAAGCAGTGGCGTGTAAAGTGTGGTGCAGGGGGTGCGACGGCCCCGGGCATCCAGAAGGGCGGGGGGGGGGGGGGCATCCAATTAAGGAGAGGGGGCAGCACAGTGCAGTGGGAGGGGTATTAATTAGGGAAAGAACAATTTGGGGTATCCAATCAAGGGGTTGGCCCCGGACATCAAAGTACTTCTGCACGCCATTGGTCCTAAGCTAAGATACAACGCATTAAAAATTTAGAATTGTAAAATGTTATGTATATTCAAGATTTCTATATGGCGCGGAAGCTTAGATAATGACAAGCAGTTAGAAAGTTGAATAGGGGCTCTGGAAATGTGGATATATAGAAGAATATGTGGTATTTCACGGAAACAAAAGCAATCAAAAATACATAGGTTCTAGAAAAACAGAGAATGACAAGAGAGTTATGAAAGAGATTAAAAAGAGAAATATTTTGGCCATGTTAAAAGACAGAACACTCTTATAGTTATAAGTTATAAAAACCATACTGGAGGGTAAGGTTGAAGCACACTAGAAAGAAGTAGACAATGATACAAGTGGGAAGATAACATCAAGAGATGGACGAACATCAGCCTGACAGAATGTAAGGTCAGGGCGAGAGACAGACAGTGTTGGAGATCCATTGCAGCCAACTTTCATTGTGGAGACAATACCTAATTGACTAATCACTAATCGAATCGTATTGCCCCTACTTCTTACGGATGTTTTAATTGACCGAGGCTCCCAGATTGACCCAGACTAAAACACATGCCAGAAATATTTAGGGAAGTAAAGGCGGCCCATGAGATACTGCCCACATCACCCACCGAGCGCCGATTGAACTATAAAATCATGGATCTAGCACCATATGCCTATAACACCTTAAGGCGTGAAGGAGTGTCCTTTATTTTATTTTATTATTTTTTCTTTTACTTTTATTAGCAACACTTGATTTGTTTGTTACAGAACTTGACGTTCTTAAAACCATCATGGTTTTTTAAATAACCATATTTTTCCTTTTTCTTGTTTCTTCTTATTATTTTTTTAATAATATTAATATCTTCTTCTTCTTCTTCTTCTTCTTCTTCTTCTTCTTCTTCTTCTTCTTCTTCTTCTTCTTCTTCTTCTTCTTCTTCTTCTTCTTCTTCTTCTTCTTCTTCTTCTTCTTCTTCTTCTTCTTCTTCTTCTTCGTTCGCCTGGAATGTTTGTTGTGGACAAAATTGCATTGTGCCTGTTTACAGTAGAGCCGCAATATATTGACATTTGAGCCTTTCGGTTAACATCTTTCTTCTTCAGGGATTTGTTGACCGCGTTAACCTTCTCAGGAATATTCCGTTCAACCCTCCTGAGTTATAATTACGATGTACATTATCTATCTATCTTTTCTTATATATATATATATATGTATTCATGTTTGTATATAATAGGTGTCATTTTTTTTACGTCGGTTATTTAAACACAGAAGCCACAAACAATATATTGCACAGTTTATTGCCTGGTATATTTCACTGCATCTTGTCAGGTTCATACTGCAAAGTTATATGTTATATGAAGTCAATAGATGAATAATACTTTGGCTGACACTCTTTACAAAGAGTTCGTTTCACATATGAAACTACCCGTGGGGATAACATATGTTCCATATTCAAAAAGTACCTGTAACCATGTGTTTGAAGTGTTTCAGTTAAAGTGTGATTCATTTATTCACTTCATATCATTCATAACTCTGCAGTATGTACCTGATGAGGTGCAAGTAACTATGCCAGGCAATAAATCGTGCAATATATTGTTTGTGGCTGCCGTGTTTAAATTCACTAAGGGAATATATTGTATAGAATTATATTATTGTTATTATATTGAAATGTAGACTGTGTTCATCATGTTTGTTGTTGAATGAAGAAGGCACTAGACTCACATATTGTAGTGTGGTGTATGTGTACTTGTTAAAGACACTGTTCTCTCTCTCTCCTCTCTCTCTCTCTCTCTCTCCCTCTGTTTGTGTATGTGTACTTGTTAAAGACACTGTTCTCTCTCTCTTTCTCTCTCTCTCTCTCTTTCTCTCTCTCTCTCTCCTCTCTCTCTCTCCTCTCTCTCCTCTCTCTCTCTCTCTCTCTCTCTCTCTCTCTCTCTCTCTCCCTCTGTTTGTGTATGTGTCCTTGTTAAAGACACTGTTCTTCCACAACGTATTGTGTGTGTGTGTATGCGTGTGTGTGTGTATGTGTGTCCCCTTGTTAAAGACACTGTTCTTCCACAACGTATTCTGTGTGCGTGTATGTATGTATGTATGTATGTATGTATGTATGTATGTATGTATGTATGTATGTATGTATGTATGTATGTATGTATGTATGTATGTATGTATGTATGTATGTATGTATGTATGTATGTATGTATGTATGTATGTATGTATGTATGTATGTATGCATGCATGTATGTATGTATGTATGTATGTATGTATGTATGTATGTATGTATGTATGTATGTATGTATGTGTGTGTGTGTGTGTGTGTGTGTGTGTGTGTGTGTGTGTTAGTGTATGTGTGTGTCCTTGTTAAATGACAAAAACACTGTTCTTGCACAACACAATGTGTTTTGTGAGCGTCCTTGTAATTTCACAGCCTATCTTGTTTACTTTACTCATATTATCCTTGGTATTGTGTTTAAAAATTATCTTTTTCATTTGTTTCACATGTTGTTCACATGCTGTTCACATTTTGTTCACATGCCGTTTACATTTTGTTCACAGGTTTCCATTTGTGACGACAACATGGCTCAAGGTTTGACTTTTATATTTGTCAAATACTTTTTAACTACTTCTGCCTGGCCACTCATTTTATTCACTAATGTGTTTATTACTTTACCTCCTTCTGTCTGGCTACTCACTTTATTAACCAACTAATTTATTACTGTAACTCTTTCTGTCTGGTCACTCACTTTATTAACCAACTCATTTATTACTTTAACTCCTTCCGTCTGGCCACTCAATGTATTAACCAACCCATTTATTAATTTAATTCCTTATATCTGGCCACTCACTTTCTTAACCAACTCATTTATTACTTTATCTCCTTCTGTCTCGCCACTCACTTTATTAACACTCATTTATTACTTTAACCCCTTCTGTCTGACCACACATATTATTAACCAGCTCATTTAATACTTTAACTCTTTCTGTCTGGTAACTAACTTTATTAACCAACTTATTTATTACTTTAACTGCTTCTGTCTAGCCACTCACTTTATAATACAACCCATTTATTAATTTAATTCCTTCTATCTGGCCACTAACTTTATTAACCAACACATTTATTTCTTTAATTCCGTCTGTCTGGACACTCTCTTTATTAACCAACTCATTTATTACTTTAATTCCGTCTGTCTGGCCACTAACGTTATTAACCAACTCATTTATTACTTTAATTACTTCTGTCTTGCCACTTACTGTATTAATCAACTCATTTATTACTTTCGAGGCCAGCATGACCTATACACGACGTGCAAAGAATACAAATTGGTGGTTATAAATGTAAACAACCTGCATTCTGCTGATGGCGAAAGAAACAGCTACAAGAAATGATGGATACAGCCGAAACCACTGAAAGTCAAAACTAAGGATTTAGTCTGAATAACAGAAAAATAACAAGTAATGTTTAATAACAAGACAAACTGTATACTCAAATGCAACATCAAATGGAACCAATGGACTAAATGCAGGCAATCTGAAACAAGTCAGTGTTTTAAGAACTTAGGGACCTTAATAATACAGATGGAAGATGAATTAAGGAAGTTAAATTTAGGATAGGGGCAGCATTTCGTGAGATGAATATTCTCTACAATTGATCTTGATATATGAATCTTGATATATGAATCGTGATATATGAATCTTGATATATGAAGCCCATGAACGGGCACTTTTCTGCTGTTTATGCTTCACCTTGACACCATAAGGTATAAGAGGAACAAGAGGATATGATGATAGTAATCAAGGTGATGTAAAGAGTTCTTGGGTGCTGTATGGAGCCCATTCATGATGTATGGAAGTTTATCATGAGCAATTAGCAGACAAGTGAGGAGATGTGTGGAAGTTGTGGAGATGTGGGGTTTTAGAAGAATGATAAGTACGCCGTGGTTGAATAGAAAGAGTAATGAAGATATTTTTACAGAAGTGAACTCACAAGGAGAGCTGGCTACTTTCATTGGAAGAGAACAATCCACATTCTGTGGGCATGTCAGGAGAAGGGGAAAGCTGGATTATGTTGTCACAACAGGAAATTTGGAGGGGAAGAGAGGCAGATGGAGACCAGGAGAGAAGATGCTGGACAGTTTGACATCATGGCACGGAGGGACATCAGTATCAGCAATTATTGGCAGCACATGAGACATATCATAAATTATTGGCAGCACATGAGACATATCATAAATTATTGGCAGCACATGAGACATATCATAAATTATTGGCAGCACATGAGACATATCATAAATTATTGGTAGCACATGAGACATATCATAAATTATTGGTAGCACATGAGACATTTCAGAAATTATTGGTAGCACATGAGACATATCAGAAATTATTGGCAGCACATGAGACATATCATAAATTATTGGCAGCACATGAGACATATCATAAATTATTGGCAGCACATGAGACATATCATAAATTATTGGTAGCACATGAGACATATCATAAATTATTGGTAGCACATGAGACATTTCAGAAATTATTGGCAGCACATGAGACATATCATAAATTATTGGTAGCACATGAGACATATCAGAAATTATTGGTAGCACATGAGACATTTCAGAAATTATTGGCAGTACATGAGACAGAAGGCTGTGGAAAGACGTGATCACCAACGCCACACGGCACGGACTATAAGAAGATTGACAGCACACGAGACAGAAGGCTGTGGAAAGACGTGATCACCAAAGCCGTATGGCATGGACTAGAAGAAGAAGAAGAAGAAGAAGAAGAAGAAGAAGAAGAAGAAGAAGAAGAAGAAGAAGAAGAAGAAGAAGAAGAAGAAGAAGAAGAAGAAGAAGAAGAAGAAGAACGAACGAACGAACGAACGAACGAACAAACGAACTAACATTCTTTATTTTCAAAGGGTAACAAATTGGGCAATGAGACAATGGCTATATCCACCGACTATTACAGTCACTGCCCAGAAGGAAAGCAATGGCAAACTACTTTCTGCAAAACTTGCCAATTTGCCAATAATCCATAACAACTATGACAGAAAAGAAAGGAGGTGAATCCGATAACAGCAGGATGAAGTATAAATCTTTAAGTCAAGAAATAAGGAACAACACGAGAAAGGACAAAAATCAATATATACAAGATTGCAGTACCAGAATAGAGCAATATCATAAGACTGGAAGAGATTACGAAATGTTCAAAGAAATGAAGTTATTGACAAGAAATGTTCAACCTCAATTGAATGTTATCTGTGACAAGATGGGAAATACCTTAACAGAATCTAGACATATTCTAGAAAGATGGCAGGAGTACTGCATTGGAATGTATGATGAGTGACAGTGAGGATATGAATGAGATACATGAGCCAACGACAGCGGAGACAGAACCTGAACTCTCATTAGATGAAATTGCATGGGCAATAAAGAACCTGAAGAATGGTAAATCACCTGGATGTGATGAGATACTAGCTGAGCTAATTAAAGAGGGAGGAGAAGAAAGCATACAAATCTATCACGCATTATGTAAAAAGATATGGAAATATGGTATATGGCCAAAAGATTGGAAGAGAACTATCTTCATTCCAATACCAAAAAAGGGCGACCTGAAATTATGCACCAACTATAGAACTGTTGCCCTGATCAGTCATGCAAGTAAAATTCTACTAAAAATCATAATGGGAAGAAAATGGAAGAAGAAATTAATGTGGTTCAAGCTGGATTTAGTCAAGGAAGAGGAACAAGAGATCACATTCTCAATATTAATAATAATAAGATTAAATCTATCTAAGATTAAAATTAATAATAGAGAAGTGCAGAGAATTTAATGTAAACCTATTCTCATGTTTTGTGGATTATTCAAAGGCTTTTGACTGTGTACAACATCAGAAACTTTGGGAAATCATGAGGAATATGGGCTTTCCACCACATGTAATATACCTCATTAGAATGTTCTATCTAGACCAACGAGCAGCGGTTAGAATAGACGGTGAGACATCAGACTGGTTTGACATCAAGCAAGGAGTCCGTCAAGAATGTGTGCTGTCTCCCTATTTGTTTAACCTGTACGCCGAAAATATAATGAGAAAGGGACGAGATGATATAAATAGGGAGCTATATGATGCCCTAAATATCGGTGGTCATGACATAACAGAGATTCGGTATACTGAATGATACAGTATTGCTATCCACAACACAGACTGGTATAGAAAACCTAATAGCCTCAACCCAATTGAATAGTGAAAATCACAACTTATATCTGAACATGGCAAAAACAAAGATAATGCATATAGATAAAACCACTATAGAGAAAGAAATATATGTTAATGAGGAAAAATTGGAGGTGGTGGAAAATTTAGAATATCTTGCGTTATTGATTACCAACAACGGTGACACAATGAAAGAAATTAATGACGACTATCAATTGCTCTTCAAAGACTAAAACAATTGAATAAATTATGGAATGGGACAGACAGAACTACAACAATTCGATTTTTAAGAGCATGCATCTTTCCCATTGCAACATACGCCCGTGAGACCTTACTAAACAAGCTGAACAGTGTATAAATGCCTTTGAATATAAATTAAATGTTATTGGCGAATTCTAAGAATATCTTGGGTAAAGAAAAGAACAAATGCATCCATACTTCAAACGCTGAATATTGAAGAAGGTTGGCTATATTAAAGACGATAAAACAAGTTTGGTGAGATCAATAATCGAGGGGTATATGCCTGGGAGCCGGGCTCCCTGGCCTAGAGGTTAGTAACTTTCTCCTTAACCCCGAATACTCTCGTGGTTGACGAGGAGCCGGTCGCTCAGAAAGCAATGGCAAACTACTGAGCGTAATCTTGTCAAGAAATAAACATGCAGCTGAAAGATGCTGATGTTGACAGCGATGTCCTGTAAAGGATATGCAAAACATATGCCTGGGAAGAGAGGAAGAGGAAGGCCAAAGAGAAGATGGGTTCAGGATGTGGCAGGTGATCTCCAAATGGGTGTATCGGACGCGGGAAACCTTGCTTATGATCGAGAGGTTTTCCGGAAGGTTGTTATGGGAGCGAGGTTCTGCAAAGGACATGCTACTGAATGAATGAATGAATGAATGAATTGGGCACGCAGGCCCGTCTTACATTCGGCCCTTGAAGAAGAAGAAGAAGAAGAAGAAGAAGAAGAAGAAGAAGAAGAAGAAGAAGAAGAAGAAGAAGAAGAAGAAGAAGAAGAAGAAGAAGAAGAAGAAGAAGAAGAAGAAGAAGAAGTAGAAGAAGAAGAAGAAGGAAAATCATGAACACAAATTTGACAAGTGAGTGAACTGAAGTTGTTTAACTGATTCAGTGCCGAAGAATATCACCAAATTCACTCTCCCATTTGGACAGAAGGATCTTACATCATTATGATATGGTCATCGTGTTATGTGGTTTGTTTCGTGATATCTTCCGCAATTCTAATGCTCAGTGGCAGGGTTGCCAGATTGGCTTTTTTTAAAACGCCAAATCTGATAAATCTAGCTTTTTAAAAACAGATTTGGCGTCAAAAAATTAGTTTGGCTTTTGGCTTTTTCTTGGCTTGTTTAAAACAAAAAAAATTTGTAAGGGCATAATAATTAGTTATAAATGCCTCTTTTATGAAGTGGTCAAGTTAATTTTTATCCTGTGTTAACACTTTTTTTTTAGCTAAAACAAATGCAAAACAATAAGCTTAGCTTAGCCTATACTGCTTTTGGTTCATTCTTGAGAACGAACATAACAACTAATAAGTATTAAACACGTATGGTTTTCGTACTGTTTGTACTGTTCTATGCGCACTCACGCACTGCGCAGCCACCTTACTGTTCAGTTGAGTTTTCAAATTCATTACTGTATACCTTCATGGCAAGTATTTCTTATTATTGAGCCCATTATCATGCCAAAGTGGAAACCATCTTATGATACTAATCGGAAATATAAATATCAATGGGAAAAGACATTTGAGTGGCTCAAGAAATCAACTGATGGCATATTGCAAATTGTGCCGGTGTAATATTGTTTCAAGACTTTCAAATCTCGCAAATCATGAAACAACAGAAAAACACAAACGGAGCGCGCCATTTTCTTCACAAAAAGCACTTTCAGTGATGAAAATAAGTAAGAAAATTTATGATAAAGTCAAATTAACAAAGTTACAAATTACTGTTAGCATGGCCTGCCATAGTGCCATACGCAGCATCGATTACTTTGTATGTTGATTTCTAGGCTAGATTACGCTCATCAGCACGCCACGACTTTCTGAGCGACCGGCTCCATACTCTCATAAGTCACTTTTGCGATTCGAACCACTGCTAATTCTTGTCGCGTCACGTGACGAGAGTATTCGGGGTTAGCGGAGAAAGCTGCTAACCCCTCGTTAGGTGAAATAATGGTAGCCCATGGATGTGGCAGCACTCTTGGTCAGATAAAATTGCACCGAACGAAGTGCATATCACTAATAAGAAACGTTATATCATCATCTTTAAAATCTGATCTAATTCTAGATCTGCAAAACAAGAAGTATACACTCATCATTGATGAGTCCACTGATGTCGCGACTCAAAAGTATTTGTGCATTTTAATTAGATACCTCTGCGATAAAAGAAATGAAATTACTACTAGTTTTCTAGGTTTGAATCCAGTTTGCATTTGGCTGTTGAAAATCACACTCTTATTGAAGAGCAATACAGAAAATTGCCTTTTTATAGATTGGAAGGGAGAAGAACAATTTAAAGAAAATGGATGCCCAAAGATACAGAACAGTTCTGGCAAGGAGTCATGAAACATCCCCAATTTAAAGGACTTGCTTCTTTTGCCCTTACTTGATTAATAACACCTATTAGCAATGCTGTAGTGGAGAGGATGTTCTCTCTTTTAGACGCAATTATTAGACTTAGAGCAGAATTATTATCTTCAAACAAGTGCTGTAAGGAATTTATTCCTTCATCCAACATGTTGAATGATTTCAAAGCTGAAATTGTATATTCTAAGGAATCCTGTACCGAATTTCTCTACAATGAAGAGGAATACTTATTTGTAGAAGAGGTGTTCATGTGATGTAAATATATTTTTAATAGATATGTTTACTGGGATTATTTTGTTTTGGCTTTTTTATTTCATGACTTGGCTTTTTAAATCACAGTGATCTGGGAACCCTGCTCAGTGAACGGGAATTTACTTTATAATAGTTAATATTTGCTTGCTTGCTTGTGTTCGTTGGCTTGAGCTCCAACGCGAAGTCCTGTATGTCGGATGAAGGCATCCTGTTGTCCAACATCAGTGTGATTTCATACAGGACCTGAGGTTTGCGTGAGTATCCGTTGTCCCATGTCTGGCTTATTGGTGTGCAGACTGGTGGTTCCTCGCCGTACAGGCAGACACTCTCTGACTTCGGAGGAATCGGCGATCCTATTGACCTTAGCCAGGACCCCAAAGGGACCTGTTGCCCAGGACGCTCGACGAGGACGCGTCAATAGGTCTTGGCCAGTATATAACCCGGCCCTGGTGCCTTGGAAACACCTCTGCGTCCCATAGTTAATACTTGTTCATTTGATTGTGCACCATGTGTGGTCCAAACCTACTTTTTGGTTGGCACTGAATCAGCTAAAAGCAGGATAACGATTATATAATACACATGAAAAAGTAAGAAACAATACATGGAATCAAGCTACACGACTTAAGAAAACTTTGTCAGAAACAGCGCAAAGGCACACATATTGTAACAAATGTAACACAGAATGAAATTATATACTATAGCCCATATTCTATTTTTTTTTTAAATATCCTGTTCAAACTACCTGGGTTATAATTCGGATATTATTATTATTATTATTATTATTATTATTATTATTATTATTATTATTATTATTATTATTATTATATTCATTTTGCATAGTTCAGCGTCATTTTTGTGTATAATTTTTAAAAGATATAATTTGTCAACATACTTTTTTTTTTTTTTTTATCTGTAATGTCTGTATAATGAGTCTCCAACTATCATATGGTTAAAAATATGGACAGATCAGAACAGGTCATTCTTCTGCGCCTCAGAACAGGACACAATAGATTACGCAACCACATGTATACAAAATTCAAGATTGGTGACTCAGCCATGTGCACATGTGGTTTGGCGTCGCAGACAGCAGAGCACATACTCCAGGATTGCCCAAACTACAACATATCCAGGCGAACCTTCTGGCCTAGTGAGACAACAGTGGAAGATAAACTCTATGGACCGCTGCATGAGCTTAGAAAGACTGTTAGATTCATACAAGAGTCGACATTGCAGTTGTAGACATGTTTCAAGCGAACGAAAGAAGAAGAAGAGGAAGAAGAAGAAGAAGAAGAAGAAGTTAAAAATATTTGTATAGCTCATATTGTTATTGTTTCACTTTACCGACCTGAAACTCTATTGACTTGGATTTCATGTCTTACGCAGAGTCTGAAGCGTTTTCCATCGTAGTAGCGAAAGTGGTTTTACCCAATGGACAAGTGAAGACAAACGTTGATTTAGATACAGAAAGCACTGTCAAAGAGGTAAGAACGTTCATATATAGTAAGACATGTTTAATCAAAAAGATATAACGTTTAAAGGTGTTTAAAGATGAGATGATTAACTTCATTGCACCAAGTTCTATCCCGTATGGCTCAGGTTCTTTCTGAAGAGTAGCCTACTAAATACGATACACAGATCTGAAACTTTGTAGCTCCATCCGTTACCAACGGGAGTCTGAGACAAATGTACTCATCAATAGAACAACAGAGTCCAAAACCGAACCCTCATAAATACAATGAGTCGTGATGGTTGTATCATATTAACATTACTTCTGTTTATCATGTTAACATTAACATGAGTGTTGATAGCTCTTTCATGCTAACGTTACAGTGAGTGTTACATCATGGTAACATTACACTGAGAGTTGATGATTCTATCTTGGTAAATTATAATGAGTGTTGATGGTTCTGTTATGGTTACAGTACACCGAGTGTTGACGATTCTATTATGGTAACCTTACACTGAGTGTTGATGGTTCCATTATAGTAGCATTACACTGAATGTTGATGGTTCCATTATAGTAACATTACACTGAGTGTTGATTATTCCATTTTGGTAACATTACACCGAGTATTGATGGTTCTCTTATGGTAACATTGCACTCAGAGCTGATGGTTGTATTATGTTAACATTACACTAAGTGTTGATGGTTCCATTAAAGTAACATTACAATGAGTGTTGATAGTTCTATCATGGTAACATTACACTGAGTGTTGATGGTTCTATCATTGTAATATTACACTAACTGTTGATGGTTCTATTATAGTAACATTACACTGACAGTTGATGGTTTTATTATGGTAACATTACTTTTGTTTATGACGTTAACCGTAACACTAAATGTTTATGATTATATACTAGTAACATTACACTGACTGTTGATGGTTCTGTTACAGTAACATTACACTGAGAGTTGGTGGTTCTATTATGGTAACATTACACTGACTGTTGATGGTTCTATTATGTTAACATTACACTGACTGTTGATGGTTCTGTTATGTTAACATTTCACTAACTTTTATGGCTTTATTATGTTAACATTACACTGAGCATTGATGGTTCTATCATGGTAACATTACAAAAAACGTAAGGCAAAGTCCTCGAAAAGATAGTAGCACGCAGACTCCAGCGAAATTTGGAAGGTCGTAATCGCTTCCGAAGGGGCTCGGGAGTTACCGGCCTGCGAAGGACACCTGGGCCAATGCTGCAACTTTTGCATTTGATGTCTACGAGGGTTTCCAGGATAATCAAGAGACAGTGGCGTTAGCTCTTGACCTCGAGAATGCTTATAACAGGGTCAGGTATGATCGGTTGATATACACACTGCTGGATATGGAGGTCTGCCCTTGGTTTGTCAGATGGGTTGCGGCAGTCCTTTATGAGCGTAAGGTTGCAATGTGCATGGGTTCCTGGATTTCTGACCCCTGTACTATTACACCTGGGTTGCTGCAGGGATCTGCCTTGTCCTCGGTGCTCTTTAATGTCTACACCAACAAAATCGTAGCTGTTGAAACACCAGGTATGGGTAGAATCTTGACATTTGCAGACGATGTCCTGATGTACAGACAGGGCAGAGACAGGGCCAGTTTAGCGGAATACATACAGGTGGCAGTAAACAGGATGGCAGAGTGGTGCAGGGATGCAGGGGCCATTATAAACCCAGACAAGGCATCGGTTGTGTGGTACTCCCTGGATAACCAGATCGTCAAGACAGATGTTCCATATATTATGTTGAATGGATGTCCTCTTAGTAGAGAGAGTAAATTGAAGTACTTGGGTATCACATTTGATAGGTGTTTGTCTTTTAAAGATCACATGGAGGCTTTAAATATGGTTTCTGAGGAATATGCAGAGAATACCATGGACAGACAGAAAAACCAATGAACAATTCCTTCAAAGAAAAATGAAGATCGTAAACTGATTAGAATCATTTAGACTCAGATATTAAATTAAAAAATAAAATTAAGTTGCATGTCCTTCACAGGACGTAGCAGTCAACCCCAGCATTTTCGCTGTTCGTGATTCCTGGGCTAATTTTACGTTCAGTAGTTTGCCATTGCTTTCTGAACGACCGGCTCTTATACCTTTTTCGAAAAAACTAGCACCGCTGTGTTTCGAACCCGGGTATACGGGCTCACAAACCGCGTTTGCAAGCCCTTACAGAGACGCAGACAGTAAACTTTTTTGGGGCATGTTATGAGAAGAAATGACTTGGAGAACTTGGTGACAACTGGCAACATCGAAGGGAAGAGATCAAGGGGAAGACCGAGAAGTAAATACATGGATGACTTGGCCACGTGGCATGGTCAAGACAGAAACACGGAGCTGATCCACGACTCTGGTGATCGAGTGAGATGGCAAAACATTACCGCCCACGCTTATCGGCATGGCACATGATGGATGGATGGAGGCTTTGGTGGTGAATGCTGGTAGAGGACTTAATGCATTGAGGGCGATGGCAGCAAGCGGGGTAGATCAGAGGATGCTTTACAGGCTCTTTCAGCAGTTAATAATTTCTGTCATTGAGTATGGTTTGGGGCTGCTGACAGTATCAAAGAGCCAGCTTGAAAGGTTGGAGCGCATACAGAATGCTGCCATGCGGGTAATCCTGGGGTGCACAAAGGACACACCAATTATATGCATGAAGCATATCCTGGCGCTACCAACAATGACGGATAGGCATAGGGTCCTTCAGGTCAAATGATACCTGAGAATTGCTGCAGATAGCGATCACCCCCTGCATGAAGCCATGGATATGGTCAAGGGTCATAGACTAAGACGAGGCACGTCTTGGATGGCACAGGCAGAAATATCTATAGGTAAGCTGTGTGATCTAGCGACCATCAGTCGTGAAAAGGAGTGGGTTGAAGTGCCGGAAGACATGACGGAATGGCACAATGTAATAGTAACACTGGGCCGTGAGTCCAGAGAATGAGCAAGTGGGCCACACTGAATTTGGAGTGCAACAACGGATCCAGAGTAGCACATATCAAGGTGACATAGTCATCTACACCGATGAGTCAGTGGTGAGACACAGACGTAGTGGTTGGGGTTTTATTGCAAAGGCTAATGGACGAGTCTTGAAAAGGGAGAGTCTGGCATATGAGAATACGACCTCCAGCATGAGAATGGTGGTGGAAGCGGCATTCCTTTAGTTAGAGGAGACTACTGCAACACACATTGTATTCATTACGGGTTCAAAGAGTATGCTTAGTAAGGTGGGGAAAGGAATGTTTTGTGTGGAATGGCTATCTTCGCTTTAGAGGTCACAGATTGTGAGAACTGTATGGATATTTTGCCCTGGCCATGCGCGGGTGCGAGGAAATGAACAGGCTGATATGCTGGAAAAGAATGCACCTCTTGGTGGTCGATTGCCTATGGACAAGCGAGGGGGGGGGGGCGTTTGGGGAGGGAGAGAGGGATTGGTCAAGTGTTTGTGGGACTAGGTGGAGAAGGCGGGGGAACAGACTGAGAATCCGTATGTGGAAAGAATGAGATTGCGGGGGATCGGAAGAGGTTCTGGAAGAATCTCAAAACTGAGAGGGGAGACTAGGAGAACTTTAAATCCAGACAGCGGTGGGAACGATTAGTATTATGACTCTTCGCTGGCTGTTGAACGAGGGGATGGAGCACGTATGGAAATGTCCTAAATGCAACGATGTCGGTTCTTAACTCTACTCAACTCAACTCACCTCAACTCATAGTAACATTGTACTGAGTGTTGGTGGTTCTATCATATCAACATTAAACTGAGTTTTGATGGTTCTATCATGTTAACATTACACTGAGTGGTGATGGTACTATCATGTTAATATTACACTGAGTGTTGATGGTTCTATCATGTTAATATTACACTGAGTGTTGATGGTTCCATTATTGTAAGATTACACTGAGGTTTGTCAGATGGGTTGCGACAGTCCTTTATGAGCGTATGGTTGCACTGCGCATGGGTTCCTGGATTTCTGACCCCTGTACTATTACACCTGGGTTGCTGCAGGGATCTGCCTTGTCCCCAGTGCTCTTTAATGTCTAAACCAGCAAAATTGCAGCTGTTGAAACACCAGGTATGGGTAGAATCTTGACATTTGCAGACGATGTCCTGATGTACAGACAGGGCAGAAACAGGGCCAGTTTAGCGGAATACATACAGGTGGCAGTAAACAGGATGGCAGAGTGGTGCATGGACGCAGGGGCCATTATAAACCCAGACAAGGCATCGGTTGTGTGGTACTCCCTGGATAACCAGATCGTCAAGACAGATGTTCCATATATTATGTTGAATGGATGTCCTCTTAGTAGAGAGAGTAAATTGAAGTACTTGGGTATCACATTTGATAGGTGTTTGTCTTTTAAAGATAATATGGAGGCTTTAAATATGGTTTCTGAGGAATATGCAAAGAATACCATGGACAGACAGAAAAACCAATGAACAATTCCTTCAAAGAAAAATGAAGATCGTAAACTGATTAGAATCATTTAGACTCAGACATTAAATTTTTAAAAATTAGGAGTGTTGGTGGTTCTATCATGTTAACATTACACTGAGTGTTGATGGTTCTATCATGTTAATATTACACTGAGTGTTGATGGTTCCATTATTGTAAGATTACACTGAGTGTTGATGGTTCTATCATGTTAATATTACACTGAGTGTTGATGGTTCTATCATGTTAACATTACACTGAATGTTGATGGTTCTATCATGTTAACATTACAATGAGTGTTGGTGGTTCTAACATATCAACATTACACTGAGTGTTGATAGTTCTATCATGTTAACATTACACTGAGTGTTGATGGTTCTATCATGCCAACATTACACTGAGTGTTGATGGTTCTATCATGCCAACATTACACTTAGTGTTGATGGTTCCATTATTGTAAGATTACATTGAGTGTTGATGGTCCTTATATCATGGTACTCCTTAAACTCATAATTGAGATATGTAGGATGAATGTCACATGTTTATGTTTGATAGAAATAGTTGTATATCTGTTGTGCTCGTTGACTTGGAACTAGAGCCTAGTGCACACACATGCTACTACTAGATATAACTGCTGCTTCTACTAGTGAGTGCAGTGGGCTGAATTTACCATGAAGGTTAGTTTCCCATATTACCCGTGTCCTTCGCCATCAAGCAAACCCATTACGACCTCAGAGGTAGTTGTAATTTACATCCCCAAGTCTCCCTGGTGACGGAGTTAACAACTTTTTCCCGTAATTCCGTATATCCACGTGAGGAACACAGCACTGCGAGATTCGGCAGTGGATCGCGTCGCGTTGGTTACTTACGGGGTATGTGAGCCGGTCGCTCAGAAAGCAATGGCAAACTACTGAGCGTAATCTTGCCAAGAACATCAACATCAGTTGAAAAATGCTGGTGTTGACTGCAACGTTCTGTAAGGGATATGCGACTTTAAAAAAAAAAACAGTCAAGGACAGCTTGCTCCGTGGCGAAGGTGTTACAGCCGCAGTTCGTGATCCCGCATTCCTGCGTTCGAAACACAGCTGCATGCAATTTGCAGCAAGTCGCGTTGCGTTGCTTGTTTACGAATTGGTATGGGTGCTGGTCGTTCAGAATGCAATGG
Source organism: Cepaea nemoralis (assembly GCA_014155875.1). NCBI lineage: Eukaryota > Metazoa > Mollusca > Gastropoda > Stylommatophora > Helicidae > Cepaea > Cepaea nemoralis. The sequence continues at coordinate 93,406 of JACEFZ010024222.1, read as the reverse complement.
CAAACTACTGAACGTAAATTTTCCAATAGATCACAACAGCAAAAAATGTCGGTGTTGACTGCAACGTGCTGTAAAGGATAAACAAATAAAAAAAACAAAAGAATGACCGGTGTGTAGATTGACAAGTGTGTAAAATGACCGGTGTGTAGAATTACCAGTGTGTAGAATGACTGGTGTGTAGTGACTAGTGTGTAGAATGACCGGTATGTAGAATGACTAGTTTGTAGAATGACCAGTGTGTAGAATGACTAGTTTGTAGAATGACCAGTGTGTAGAATGACTAGTTTGTAGAATGAACAGTGTGTAGAATGACTAGTTTATAGAATGACCAGTGTGTAGAATGACTAGTTTGTAGAATGACTAGTTTGTAGAATGACCGGTGTGTAGAATGACTAGTTTGTAGAATGACCGGTGTGTAGAATGACCAGTGTGTAGAATGACTAGTTAGTAGAATGACTGGTGTGTAGAATGACTAGTGTGTAGAATGACTTGTGTGTAGAATGACTAGTTAGTAGAATGACCAGTGTGTAGAATGACTAGTGTGTAGAATGACTAGTGTGTAGAATGACTAGTGTGTAGAATGACTTGTGTGTAGAATCACCGGTGTGTAGAATGACCAGTGTGTAGAATGACTAGTGTGTAGAATGACTAGTGTGTAGAATGACTAGTTTGTAGAATGACTAGTTTGTAGAATGACTAGTGTGTAGAATGACTAGTGTGTAGAATGACTAGTGTGTAGAATGACCGGTGTGTAGAATGACCAGTGTGTAGAATGACTAGTTTGTAGAATAACTAGTTTGTAGAATGACCGGTGTGTAGAATGACTAGTTTGTAGAATGACCGGTGTGTAGAATGACCGGTGTGTAGAATGACCGGTGTGTAGAATGACCGGTGTGTAGAATGACAAGTGTGTAGAATTACTAGTTTGTAGAATGACTAGTTTGTAGAATGGCCAGTGTGTAGAATGACTAGTTGTAGAATGACTAGTTTGTAGAATGACTAGTGTGTAGAATGACTAGTTTGTAGAATGACTAGTTTGTAGAATGACTAGTTTGTAGAATGACCAGTGTGTAGAATGACTAGTATGTAGAATGACTAGTTTGTAGAATGACCAGTATGTAGAATGACTAGTTTGTAGAATGACTAGTTTGTAGAATGACCAGTGTGTAGAATGACTAGTTTGTAGAATGACTAGTTTGTAGAATGACCAGTGTGTAGAATGACTAGTTTGTAGAATGACTAGTTTGTAGAATGACCGGTGTGTAGAATGACTAGTTTGTAGAATGACTAGTTTGTAGAATGACCGGTGTGTAGAATGACTAGTTTGTAGACTGACCAGTGTGTAGAATGACTAGTTTGTAGAATGACTAGTGTGTAGAATGACTAGTTTGTAGAATGATTAGTTTGTAGAATGACCGGTGTTTAGAATGACCGATGTGTAGAGTGACCGGTGTGTAGAATGACCGGTGTGTAGAATGACTAGTTTGTAGAATGACCGGTGTGTAGAATGACCGGTGTGTAGAATGACCAGTGTGTAGAATGACTAGTTTGTAGAATGACTAGTTTGTAGAATGACCAGTGTGTAGAATGACTAATTTGTAGAATGACCGGTGTGTAGAATGACTAGTGTGTAGAATGACCGGTGTGTAGAATGACCGGTGTGTAGAATGACTAGTGTGTAGAATGACCGGTGTGTAGAATGACGAGTTTGTAGAATGACCGGTGTGTAGAATGACTAGTTTGTAGAATGACCGGTGTGTAGAATGACTAGTTTGTAGAATGACCGGTGTGTAGAATGACTAATTTGTAGAATGACCGGTGTGTAGAATGACTAGTTTGTAGAATGGCCTGTGTGTAGAATAATGACCAGTGTGTAGAATGACCGGTATGTAGAATGACCGTTGTGTAGAATAACCGGTGTGTAGAATGACCAGTGTGTAGAATGACTGGTGTGTAGAATGACCAGTGTGTAGAATGACCGGTATGTAGAATGACCAGTGTGTAGAATGACCAGTGTGTAGAGTGACCGGTATGTAGAATGACCAGTGTCTAGAATGACCAGTGTGTAGAGTGACCAGTATGTAGAATGAACCGTGTGTAGAATGACCAGTGTGTGGAATGACCGGCATGTAGAATGATCGGTATGTATAATGGCCAGTGTGTATAATGGCCCCACTATCTCACCAGAGAAAGTTTAATTGTGTGCTCTTAGCCATTCTTACCTCCTTAGTAATCATTGAAAACAACTTTATTCATCAGGAAAAGGAGAGAATTCTCAGGGAGGCTCATATCCCGAACCCGAACCGGTACGTAATGGTGGTACATGATCCCAACCAATCCCGTAAGGTCCTTGATGACTTCCAAACTGTGGAATCGTACGCAGATGTCATCGGAGGAGGTTTAGAGCATGAGATTCACATTGAAGACAAAAGGTAAGTTTCACAAACGGAAGCAACTTGAACACAGACGCCACAAACAGTATGTTGCATAATGTTTTGCCTGGCAAATTTCACTGACTGCATCTCGTTGTGGTGCACACTGCAAAGTTATATGGCAAATGAAGTGAATAATACTTTAGCTGAAACACTTTAAACACACAGTTACAGAGATTGTTGGAATGTGGAACTATCTGATATCCCCACAGTCATTTCAAATTTACAACGAACTCTTTCTGTTTATACAAAACGGACTGGAATCACTTGATCGCTAACTCCTCACTATATTTGAGAAATCATTATTCGTCGAATACAACACATAAGACACTTATTCTTTGTTCACGCTATGACCATACTTTATTAGGTATTGAGAAATCAGCGATGGTGGTGTTTTACAGCCTTTAAACTTCACGGGGAATAATGAAGACAGATTAGTTCTCTTTTCCACCCACACAGGTGTATGTTTGAGTGCAGGACTGGTGACCTCATGATGTTGTAAGAAGCAAGTGCAGAGAGTTGGTGCCGGACTTGTGATCTCATGCATGTTGTAAGAAGCAACTACGGAGAGTTGGTGCAGGACTTGTGACCTCATGATGTTGTAAGAAGCAAGTGCAGAGAGTTGATGCAGGTCTGGTGACCCCATGCATGTTGTAAGAAGCAACTACAGAGAGTTGGTGCAGGTCTGGTGACCTCATGGTGTTGTAAGAAGCAACTACAGAGAGTTGGTGCAGGTCTGGTGACCTCATGGTGTTGTAAGAAGCAACTACAGAGAGTTGGTGCAGGTCTGGTGACCTCATGGTGTTGTAAGAAGCAACTACAGAGAGTTGGTGCAGGACTGGTGACTTCATGGTGTTGTAAGAAGCAACTACAGAGAGTTGATGCAGGACTGGTGACCTCATGGTGTTGTAAGAAGCAACTACAGAGAGTTGATGCAGGACTGGTGACTTCATGGTGTTGTAAGAAGCAATTACAGAGAGTTGGTGCAGGACTGGTGACCTCATGGTGTTGTAAGAAGCAACTACAGAGAGTTGATGCAGGACTGGTGACCTCATGGTGTTGTAAGAAGCAACTACAGAGAGTTGGTACAGGTCTGGTGACCTCATGGTGTTGTAAGAAGCAACTACAGAGAGTTGATGCAGGACTGGTGACCTCATGGTGTTGTAAGAAGCAACTACAGAGAGTTGGTGCAGGTCTGGTGACCTCATGCATGTTCTAAGAAGCAACCACGGAGAGTTGGTGTGAGACTGGTGACCTCATCCTGTAGACAACCTTAGCCGCAGAATCCATCCCATCCTGGACAAGTCTGCACACTGCAGGATATGAATTGGTTGAGATACTATGTTCCATAGGAGATGTCTGGCTGAAGATGATGGTCTTTCTGAAGTTGTAGTTGTCTTTGATCTAGTGGTGACTTGGATTGCATTCTTTAACACAGTGTCATTTAGTGTTCATCAACTGTTGTGTTGTTCCATGTAGTGATTCATGCAAATGTCCCTCGGCTGTTGTATTGCTCTATGTAGTGATACATGCAAGTGTCCATCGGCTGTTGTATTGTTCTATGTAGTTATACATGCAAGTGTCCCTAAGCTGTTGTATTGTTCCACGTAGGGATACATGCAAGTGTCCCTCAGCTGTTGTATTGTTCCATGCAGTGATACATGCAAGTGTCCCTCAGCTGTTGTATTGTTCCATGTGGTGATACATGCAAGTGTCCCTCAGTTGTTGTATTGTTCCATGTGGTGATACATGCAAGTGTTCCTCAGCTGTTGTATTGTTCCATGTGGTGATACATGCAAGTGTTCCTCAGCTGTTGTATTGTTCCATGTAGTGATACATGCAAGTGTTCCTCAGCTGTTGTATTGTTCCATGGAGTGATACATGCAAGTGTTCCTCAGCTGTTGTATTGTTCCATGTGGTGATACATGCAAGTGTTCCTCAGCTGTTGTATTGTTCCATGTGGTGATACATGCAAGTGTCCCTCAGCTGTTGTGGTGTTCCATATAGTGATACATGCAAGTGTCCCTCAGATTGTTCCATGCAGTGATACAAGCAAGTGTCCCTCAGCTGCTGTATTGTTCCATGCAGTAATATATTAAAGTGGTCATCAACTGTTGTGTTGTTCCATGCAGTGATACATGCAAGTGTCCCTCAGCTGTTGTATTGTTCTATGCAGTGATACATGCAAGTGTCCCTCAGCTGTTGTATTGTTCCATGCAGTAATATATTAAAGTGTTCATCAGCAGCTGTGTTGCAATGTTACATGCAAGTGTTCCTCAGCTGTTGTATTGTTTCATGTGGTGATACATGCAAGTGTTCCTCAGCTGTTGTATTGTTCCATGTGGTGATACATGCAAGTGTTCCTCAGCTGTTGTGGTGTTCCATATAGTGATACATGCAAGTGTCCCTCAGCTGTTTTATTGTTCTATATAGTGATACATGCAAGTGTCCCTTAGCTGTTGTATTGTTCCATGTGGTGATACATGCAAGTGTTCCTCAGCTGTTGTATTGTTCAATGTAGTGATTCTATACCAATAGGGATCCCTATTTTCTTTGAACTTGCTTAAGCCGAACTACCGACAATCTTCAGGCACGTTTAGTGTAAATGATTGTATTCTCACTGATTTTGATACAATAAAGACATTCCTAATCTCATGTTTGTATCTGACAGCTCTCTGGCGGATCCCCCGCCAATACCGCCAATCAACACGCAGCAGTTAAATGTCAACTTCAAGATCTGAGAAAACCGGTGTGGAGCTGGTCGCCTTAGAATATATTTATTGAACACTTCATAGACGTGTTAGTTTTCCGTGTGTCGTGCATTGTTGTTCTCTGTTTGCGTTTTCATGAGCTGTTACCTCTTTCTGACTTAAGCAACGCCAAATGTCTGATTTTCTATTTCTCATGTGAACTAGTCAGCATGTCATATTTGATTGTTTATTTCTTCTTGTAAATCAGTCAACGTGTCATGTGTGATTGGCTATTCTTCTTGTGAATCAATCAGCATGGCATCTGTGATTGGCTATTTCTCACGTGAACAAATGCTATTTCTCACGTGAACAAATGTGTCATGTGTGATTGGCTATTTCTCTCTTTTTCTCGTTTCAATTGATATCTTTTTATTGGCCAGTATGTTTTTCATCTTGCGAAAGACTACCTTCGTAATGGCAATTCTTGTTCTAATCTCTTAAGGCGTCTCCCATCAGATGTTATGACTGTTCCGAGATAATTGTACCGATTCACTTGTTTAAGAATATGCCCATTTACTTGTATATTACATTGTGGTATTTCTTTCTTCCCAGTAACGACCATACTCTGTATTTTCTTACAATTCAATTCTAACCCTAGTTGTTTACTATGACAATATGAATTGTGCAGTCAAGGAAAGGCAAAGTAAACTATGTAGTTACATTGTAATTTAATTCACAATTGTTGGCATGGTGCTGAAAAGAAGATATGTGATGAATATTGGTGAAACACGTGATGTTTTAGGATACATAGCTTTGAAAAAAAAAAGAATATAATGGAGGGATTCCATGGACTGACACACTCGCAGCAATAATGTGCCTTTAATACGCTGAATGCGTATCAGGAATAATAATATAAAAGTAATGACTGCGATTGAGATGTTGAAGAAATCAAATATGTTGTACATGAGAAAAACAATTTGTTAATGTAGTAAGTGTTTCATAGCACACACACACAAAAAGAACCTGTGTACTTATGGGTTGGTGTATCAGGGCACTATAATGTCAAGCATAGAACAATAGTTGGTGTGCATATCAGCAGATGGGGAAAGTAGAGCATTAGATTATAGAGTGGTCGGTTTATGTTTGATTCTAGCTATAGTATGTACCGGACATTGATAGTGATCTATAGCTGTGTATATGCCTGAATGGAGTTAATATAGGCAATAAATAAGTGAGAAGTCTATGGGGAACACTGTGTTGTGCCGCGTGGTACCAGTGGCTTGATGTGAATTGATGTATTACATATTTGATAGAGTGTAGGCAGTGAGCTTATTGAAGTTTCCTTGATAAAGGTGGTGCTATACATTGATGTATAGAAAATATCATAGATTTATGTGTGGGTTAATTCTCCATCTCGGTCGTCAATTATTCAAAGTAAGGAAATTCTATATAATGAACGCACTGGAAGACAAGCTGACCAAAACAACTGCGTTTCACGTAGTCAAAACTTTATTTAACACACCTCAAATGTACAGCTCCGAGTTGTACCTTGCTTAAGTACACTGCACGCTCAGACGTCAAACTGCGGGCCGTCTGACATGAGTGTCCTTAATCTAGACTAACCAAAGGCGTCATGATCGTTCGTCAGAATTCTATCATGCACATCATTCATATAACAGCTCTAGGCCAACTTACAGTTAATGTCGAGTGTGAAACTTACACTACATCCACTGGGCGAGTCAACTACATATAATTACTGTGTGTCACGTCGAGTACGCTGAAGGCTTGGCAGTCGTCCGTTGTGAATTCTTTCTGGCTGGATTATAATATTTTCTGTTGTTATGTCTATTTAATAAGACTTCTGACCCATCACTGGATATTCACTGCAGCTTATACTTCGATGTAATTTTATATAAGCTGTTATCTCAGTATGGAACTGCTGATGTTACCGCTAGCCTGGCCTGGCTCCCAAGTGACGTTTTTCAGCCTAACACGGCTGTTAGTTGCGTGCAATCACGTGGTCTTTCTTCATGATTCATTGAACGCTTCGCCACACCGGTCCCTGTTCCCGGCCCGTGTTGAGCAGTAATAGATTCTACTAACTGACCCTGAGTTCTACTTTCTACTTTGCTCTGTCGCTTTATTTATTTACCGTCTATATATGTCTTAACTCTTGTCCAACCTATCTTTGTATTATGGCATAATCCCCCCTCCCCCATTTCAAAATGAGTTTACACATTTTGACAGTCTGGCGGTATATATCTTGACATGAGACAAAGGATGTTTAGTCGGGTCATACGAGGGGAAGTCAATCAGTAAGTCACAAATGGCTGTAGAAAAATAACTAAATATTATAACAACTTAAAACTAGTTTATTTTTATACATACATTGTCCTTTAGGGGCTGAGTAAGGTGGATAATCTAGAACTTCCCACCTTAGTTGGTTAATTTTCTCCTGAGTTAATCGAGCCTTATGTGGTCTGGAATTGTCATGAAGGAGCAACACTCCTCTAGTCAGCAGTCCTAGAAATTTCAATCGATCATGCATTATGCTGTATGCTGAACCATGTGAGCACCCTACTGCACATGCTACAGAGTCTATCGTTACTCGCTTGTCACATCTAATCATCTCCTCCACCCGCTGCACCGATGCTTCTGTTGCAATCTCAACTGGACGACCAGATAGGATTTCATCAACAATTTTAGAGCGTTCTTGAGAAAAATTGTTCTACCCAGCTATGCTTCTCTTTATGGGACAAACATTTGTCAGCATAAACAAGAAGCATTTCCTTATGGATTTCCTTTGCAGGCACTCCTTTTGCCCATAAAAAAACGCACAACAGCACGTTGCTCTTTGGTTGTACACTCCGTAAGTACAGTTGCCATTTTGTTTATGCGCCGTGCATGCGCATAGACACTTAGCGCCACCTGACGAACGGGAATATAAAGTTCAATGTTTCTGACACCTAATGACACCTATAGAAAACATCAACTACATTTACCTACCATCCCACATAACTGTGTGACTTACTTATTGACCCGCCCTCGTACTAATCTGTTTAGATTCTCACATATCTGTTTATACATTCATACAATGACATTGTTCGAATGGGTATACCAGTTACATCACTAAAATAAATTATAACTATTATAGTGCGCACGATGCTACCAATCAATCCGTCGTGGACGTCGTGTGGATTCAGTCTCCTTTTTGTTCGGAGTACTGACATCTAACTGCCATGAGCTCCAGTACCTCCGTGGACATCCACATGTAGTCTCATACCTTCATGCTCTTGCATAGAATATCTTAACCCTCCTCACAAGACATTACGCTCTGGGTGAAGATGAATGTGTACTCGGCAAACCATACTCGTTACATTCCCTGTTTTGTACAGGGATGTATATCTTTCATTAGAAAATGACCACTAATAATCTCTCTCCCACCTTGTCCTGAATGCTGATCACCATATAACTGTTCATTTTGTGCCACTCTTTGGGGACTTGTGGAGTTATGCTCAATAGGATGATTGCCATACATTGATGTATAGAAAATGTCATAGATTGATGTGGGGTAATTCTCCATCTCGTGTGTCAATTATTCAAAGTAAGGCAATTCTATATAATGAACACACTGAAAGACAAAGCTGACCAAAATGACTGCGTTTCACTAAGTCCAAACTTTATTTAACACACCTCAAATTTACAGCTCCCGAGATGAATGAGTTATGCCTTGCTTAAGTATACTGTACTCTCAGACGTCAAACTACAGGCCGTCTGACATGGGTGTCCTTAATCTAGACTAATCAATGGTTATTTTGAAAAATTATGTAGGATTGGTAGTCTGGTTTAGCAGCACGGATGTATTGGCTGATGTAGAGAAACCTAATCAGTGTTGATGACGCCTTGTTGAGTCACCGAGCTGGAATCTTTGGCTGGTCTTTGCATAATAGTGTTAAAGAAATGTTTTATGTTTATATTTTCATTATTTCAGACGGAACAATAAACGATTATTTCCATCTTCCAGGGATTTTCGCTTACTCAGATTTTTGCTTCCTTACATTTTTGCTGCAACCTACATTTTTTTGTGGTTACGAACAATTTTTGGCTGGTGTCCACATTTTTCGCATATATATAGATTTTTTGCTTGTCCCCTTATAAGTTCTCTTTTGTTGTTACTTACATTTTTCACTTACCTACATTGGTGTTATTGATGCTTTAGTAGTTTTATGAAATTTAGTTGCCTCTTGAGTTTAGTAAATAAAATTATACCTGAATTATTCTTGATTTATTGTTTAGTCTATAAGTTCAAATTATGCATTCACTGTTGCTGATACAACCTAACACCTCAATCTTCTGCTGTGAATTGGAAATAATAGACAAATTCTCTGTCTACCTGGATCCTGAATCTGCTAATCTTTATTCTATCCTTTTTCTTGCGAGTTGTGTGGGTGGGGGGGGGGGGGGGGGGGTTGTTGAGATGTTCTTTTCTTCTTTTTTTTAAAACTTCTTTTCTCTTCTTTGGGCCGAACGCGATTAGCGTTGCACTCTTCACCTCTTACCACCGTTACAAAAGTTAGTTCTTCTTTTGTTTCCCTCGGCTTCATAAAGCACAGCAAACATTCACCCTGGTGTAAGATATAACATGTGAAGCCTACTTCAACAATAAACAATATGCACATGAAAGCTACTCCGAATAATAGCACAACAAATATACATTCCGTGTCAAGATTATAATTAAAAACATGCATAAAAACTAATCCTAGCATTACATGCAGTTCCCACTTGTGTAGGAAGAAGAAGAAAAAAAAAGAAATATATTAAATAACTATAAACAACTAAATGAGAAAATATGAGCTCTCATGGAAGTGACATACATCGAACAGACAAAATGAAAGTCTGCACATGTAAAGATTGTCATTATTTAGCCACTTGTGTGGTAGCCGGTCTCTGTGGCTGAAGGGCTTGCGAACGCGGTTTGTGAAGCCCGTATACCCGGGTTCGAAACACGGCGGTGCTCGTATTTTCGAAAAAGGTATAGAGACCGGTCGTTCAGAAAGCAATGGCAAACTACTGAACGTAACACTTGCCTAGTACATCAACAGCAGCTGAAAATGCTGGTGTTGACTGCAACGTCCCGTAAGGGATACGCAACAAATTTTTTTTGTGTGGTAAGAATAAAAGAAATATAGTACTACACATATACAACAAACTGAGATAATAAGAGTTCTTACTGAAGCGACATATATCGGTCAGACTAACTGGAAGTCCGCCAATGTAGAGGATTCAAAACAATGTTTTCCCGTAGTGAATTTGAATAACAAAGACACAAACAATAGATTGCACGATTTATTGCCTGGCATATTTCGCTGCATCTCGTCAGGTACATACTGCAGAAATCACACAACGTAAAGTAAATTAACTAGATAAATCCTTCAAGTTGAAATATACACATATTCGCACTGTAATGTCAATTATCTACCACGGTAATTTTAAGCTGACTAACATGTCTTTCTGTTTGCACATTTCTGGCTTGCGTTGATTGATCATAATTGCTTCTGCAAATTTTAACAAGCGAGTATTTTGTGTGTTAAACAACACGCGAAAGGCAGTGTCTCTGTAAACCACATGGCCGCTTTCGATAATGTGCCTACAAATTGAAGACGCGAGGAGCTTCCTGTGTGTCGGCCCCACTAGGCTAGCATCTCCTGTGTGTCGTATCTTGTTGACACATTGAGGTATGTGTTCTGACATTCGTTTGTTAAAGCTGTCTCTCTGTTCTAGCAATGTAGAAGGCCTGGCATCTACATGTGAATTGGTAAATACAATTGTTTGTGGCGTACGCCACAACTTGAAGGATTTATCTAGTTAATTTACGTTGTGTGATTATCGTTGTGCAAGCGAAATATGTCAGGCAATAAATCGTGCAATCTATTGTTTGTGTCTTCGTTATTCAAAAGTAGAGGATGTCTTTAGTTAGCTGAATAAAACTGTCATTTACTGCCAATTTAGTACTTTGGTAGGGGGTGGGGGGGTCTTTGAGTCTGAGGAATTAAGGCCACCTGGCTAGTGCAGTCGCCGCGAATTGTGCAGGTATAGGATATTCTTTTTGCCCCCGACAGTAAAACATATTCCATGCCTTACTAAGGATTCGAACCCAGGTCTACCAAAGAAAAATATGGCGTTCTAGCGCCTCGGCCAGCCGCTTCTCTTAGCTGAATAACTACTAGGAAATAACATGATATTTATACATATGAAAATCGCTATTTACCTGATTGTTCCAAAAGACAAATCTAATTTGAGAATTCCAATTCCAATTCCAATTTTCATAACAAAAATTCCAAATTCAGCCTCGTTCAACCTGCTTCCTCAGCATCGGTTATTGTTGAGGTCCGTGGTTTTTGTGGGTTCATTCACCCTAATTCTTGTCTTGTGAGTTCTATCTCAACTCTTCTGTCCATTGTGGAATCGTTCCACACAGGCATGAAGGGTATAATCAAGTTTGATGGTGCAACTTCTGAAGAGTTTGAAATCAAGAGTGGAGTTAAGCAAGGTTGTGTACTCCCACCCTCTTTGGAATATACTTTTCACTTCTACTGAAATATGCCTATCGTGATCAGGATGGTGGTATATACATTCACTCACGGTCAGATGGCGGCCTCTACAATGCTCACAGATTGAAGGCCAAGACCAAAATTAGTAGGGTACTGATCAGAGAGTTGCTTTTTGCAGATGATGCTGCAGTTACGACCCACTCTGAGGAAGAATTGCAATGTCTAATATCTGCATTCTCCAATGCTTGTTTTGAATTTGGTTTAACAATTAGCAAAAAGAAGACACAGATTATGTCACAAGGTGCACATGGGGTACCATCAATCTTTATTGACGACGCCGAACTAGAGATGGTAGACCATTTTACATATCTAGGATCAGTGGTAAATAGCAAATTATCCCTAGATCAGGAAACCAACATCCGGATTGGTAAGGCAGCAACAACAATGAACAGGTTAAGAAAAAGAGTCTGGGAGAACAGGAAGCTTACTGCCAAAACAAAAGTCCTTGTCTATCAAGCCTGTGTCCTTAGTACTCTTCTTTATGGCAGTGAAACCTGGACAACTTACTCACACCAAGAGAAACGTTTAAACAGCTTTCATATGCGGTGTCTGCGAAGAATTCTTGGTATTAAGTGGCAAGACAAAATCACAAATACTGAAGTATTGGAAAGATCAGGTTGTGTGACGGTTTATTCCATGCTCAGTCTTCGTAGACTTAGATGGATAGGACATCTTAGGAGGATGGATGATGGTAGAATACCAATGGATATCTTTTTTGGTGAATTACAGATGGGTAAGAGATCTCAGGATCAGCCTCTTCTACGATACAAAGATGTGTGTAAACGGGACATGATTGATACAGGCATTGATATTGCACAGTGGGAGCAAGTCGCCGCTGAACGTGTTGCATGGAGGGCAAACATCAGAAATGGAATAAAGACAAAGGAGAAATTTATTCCAGATAAGTCACACACCGAGCGTGTGAGACGTATGATGGTGCATGATGGTGGAAATGACCACGTGTTCACAAGCACCCACTGTGAACGGACATTTACAGCGCAAATTGGCCTTATCAGTCACATTCGTTACCGCCATAGGTAAAAGTTATTATGCCTTTTTAAAGCACAAACTATCGTCTGTCAAGAAGGCAAGGTGCCAATGAATCCTATCTCGGACTGGCTATGTTGGTTTGTGTCTGTGACGTCAGCTGGGGGATCGGTTGGCGGCTATCCTTTGTGCTCGTCTGTTCTTGTGGTTTTCTTTATTGGTGCAGGCTCCTGGCTCGTCTGGCTTGGCTGGCTGCAATCCTTATAAGCACTCTTTATTAGGTCTTTTAGTCTCCTTTTTTTGTGTGTATTTTCTGTAGAAGCTTTTCGACGTTTCTATTTTCCTCCTTGTGCCTTTTTTCTTCTTCGAGTTTGAGCTTCTGTTGCCATTCGATTTTTTTCCTCCGCGCTCAGCCATGGTTTTCTCTCTCCGTCTTCTATGCAGTACGAGAAGTCGGTATCACATTCCAAGAGACTAGTTGGGTATTCTACCGGTCTCCTGAGTTTTTTTTTTTTTTGGTTTCTTCTTTTCTCTTTCAATCCAGCACTTTTTGAATTCCCGGTGTCTGAGTTTCTCACTCCCTGCCGACTCTCGTAGCTCCTCCAAGGTAGGCCACCGGGGCCCTCCGTGTCGTCCTAAGGGTGCTCGTCTCGGTTCTTTTCAGATGTCTGGCGATATATTGTCGTGGCTGGGTTGCTGGCTTTGTCTAGCGGTTCCTGCTCGGTCTCTTGTTGGATGTCATCTTGCGGTTTCTCTGTGTGCTTTTCTGTTTCTTGTGCTGGATTGTTTTGGGTTGGCTCCCTTTCAGTTGTTTGAATTTCTCTTACCGCTTTGATGTTTCGCAGAATCTCTTCCTTTATCTTTGTCATCTGCCTCATATTCTCTACCTCTTGTTTGATGTCCCGCTGGATCTCCTTTATTTCGGCAAGAAGTTTCCCATTGTCGCTGGTTGGTGCCGATGTTTGCAGTAGCTTGACTTGTTTCTTTAACTCCTCAATCTGTATTTTCAGTTGCTCTTTCTTCTCTTGTGAGATGCATGTTGTTGTCTCGCACCTCCATATTGCTTCGCTGTGTGGTGTCTTTGTGGTGATGGCGATCTTTAAGACGTCTCTATGTCGTTGCAGGTACGGACAGCCCAGGTATCTTGCTCCATATTTGCCCAGGCAGTTGGCGCACTTTCTTTTGTTGTTGGGTGCTCGGAAGTCCGTGTCCAGCTTAGCCAGCGGACACTCATTGAAGGCGTGATGATCGGCGCAGTATCGGCAGATTTTCGTCTTACTGCGACACGTTGCTCTGCTGTGGCCGGACCTTCTGACATCTGGAACATTGAGTGATTCTTGGGATGAATCTCTCTGGTTGCTGTATTCTCTTGTTGATTGATACTGTGGTCGGCATTTCGCTGCCCTCCGATGTCACCACTGCCAAGGTTGTAGGTATCTTGGAGTAGGCGAGGAGCCGCTCCGCCTTCAAGAATTAGATGTGAAGATTCTCTTCTCGTAGCAGCTTCAGGATTTCTTTATCTATCACTATCAGCTCCACTTGAATCCGCTTGACAACCCATCGGACTGTTTTTGAGTCGGTCTTCCCGGCTCTGGTGTCTTTCCCCTCCTTCTTCTCTGTTGTCTTGATTCTTGTCTGTGTTGGGCTGTCGATCTTCTCCCTCGTGGTAGCTTCAGTAATAGCTGTAGTATCAGGCTCTTTGATGCAGCTAGCAGGTAGGCTCTCCACGTTCTTCTTCTTGTCGGCGCCTACGCCGCACATCTTGGCTACCGCGTGTTTCTTGTTGTTGGGCTTTCAACGTGACATTTCCCCGCGAATCAGACTACTTGACAGAATAAGGCGACTTGACTTGTTAGCGCTCGCAGTGCGAATGACGACGACACGCACGCACTACGACCACGACGCGATTTGAGAATTATCAAGTCATCGTATTTATACACACGTTTGATTAAGGACCGTATCCGTTTGCGGCCTTTCAACCTCTCACTCTGCGTATAGCCTGTAAGTGTTGGGCATGTGGTTACCTAAACCAGCCATTTCAGTTCACACCTGCGAGTTTTCAGTCAGTCTGAAATTTCCCCTTCGCCATTGGCAAATTCACACGTTTGAGCTCCGGTCAGCCTGAGTTTCTCGACATCGTGTTAACCGAGGATGTTTATGAAGTAAAAGTTTGCACCCCTTCGTCCCTTTCCTCTGTTGGAGAGCATGAAACGCGAGTAGTAGGATGGGTCCTAACTAAACCTTTTTTGTGGTGGCAACCACCGATATTTTACTATATAAAAAGTCTATAACAGCAAGCGAAACGTCATATTTTACGACCATAACGGACCACATTTTCAAAAAATTGGCGGGAAATTTCTTGGGTCTGGTTGTCCTGGTAACTACTTCCGGTTGACTACTTCCGGTCCCGGGTACCCCCTACTGACCGCCCATCCCACAGATGTTTCCGCCGGCCGTCCTACCCAGGTCCCCCTACCCAGGTCCCCCGTACCAGAACCGGCGCGAACCGGACGTCGTCACGCGAACAGGACATCGCCGCGAACGGAACCGATCCGACGCGAACCCGGCGACCCAGCACAATGTCTGTGGTGTAATAGAACCCCAGTCATATTGATCCCCTCCTTCGATGAGGAGATAGAAGTCAGTATGACAGAAAATTGATTTATTCCATCTCTCGAGCTAACTCGAGTATCCATAGTTGGATTTTTTTTTTTTTAAATTGGGTTTGGCGGTCATCCCAGACTAGCTGGTTCCCCGCCTCCCCTGTTTTTGGCGTGGACCCTTAGTCCCACTGTGAGCTATTGCCCACAGTGGTCCACCGGGCCCACATTTAAAGTGATGCTTATGTGAGGTTTTTTTTTTTTGTGTGGATCACCCGGCCCCGGACCAGACCAGGCGCACTACTGGAAGGATGCATCAAATGCGTCTGATCTTAGCCAAGGGACCGAGAATGATCATCCCGGCCTCCGACCAGACCAAGCGCACTACTGCCGGGGGGCCAGCAAATACACTTGATCTTAGCCAAAAGGCCGAGAAGCCGAGAATCCATAGTTGGATTGCATGAATAAACATTTGCACGGCTCAGTATGCTAGTTAATTCGGCAGGTTTCCTTACCCATGTATCAACATTAAGCGCTTGGTGAAAATCTGGTTTAGAAATATACTAGACATCCATAGAATAATACTGAAAATTACCCCTAAAAAATTAATTAAACACCAACATTTCTTGTATGTATACTGAAGAATAGTCACATCAATAAAAAAAAAACTACGAGTCTCCATTAATTTAAACCATAACTTCCCGAGATAATCATAAAAATATGTAATATTATTAAACATCAAAGTTATACCCCCTTAATTATAAACGTATGCCAAGGGAGACAAAACGGATCCCTTGGCTCAACCAGAATTGTCGACCCTTTGCACGCTAACCTCCCGATGAATTACCGTTTACCTGTGCGCGCAAGCAACCAGTAACGCTTCACCGACCACGAGCCGACCGAGACAACAATAGCCAAGGGCCAGCAGGTACTGATAACCGGTAGATAAAACATGAAGTTAATTACCATTGACGGCTAGGCGAGCGGCGGTCACTGGAAAATATGAAGTGGTCAGGCATACAAGAATTCACCGCAAATATGTGTTTCTATTTGCTGTAAATCTCTCTCTCTCTCTCTCTCTCTCTCTCTCTCTCTCTCTCTCTCTCTCTCTCTCTCTCTCTCTCTCTCTCTCTCTCTCCCCAGCTCTCTCTCTCTCTCCAGCTACCAGCGGATGTGATTTCACAAGCTCTCCCAATGTTTATATAATTTAACAAAGTTTTGCCTATTTCAATCGAGATGCTGTGTATATCATTGTGTTTTTCTAAAACTGGATCTAATACTAATTAATATATTAAGTTTATGTGACTATTATTTAGTGAAATGCTGATTTCTTTGTGAAATGTAAGGTAAGAACGTTCAGTTTTAAAAACTACCTAATTATCGATTAACGTCAACTGTGTGATTTAACCATGTGGGACTAGCGCGTGGTTAGTCGCCAAGCACGCGTTACCGAAAGGCGGCAAACTTGTGTGTACTCCCGGCCTGTTGGAGCCTCATACATTACTAATATGGCGTCCAACTTACGGAATTCTACTTTATCCAAGCGCCATGAAAATACAAACAAAGACAAGATGGGGAAAAGTTTGACGAGCACGCCACCCAAACGTCGGATTTCTTCAACGCCAACTTCACACGTGTGGTCTAGTGAATCTGCACACACTGATCCCAAGCTCAAGCTGGACGAACATCACAGTTCAGTAGCCCAATCTGATGAGCCTAACACATCATCTTTAGTCATTCTTTCCTTAGCCGAACCACACAACCACAACGCCTGTCGTAAACTCATCCAGGCTTTGGAGGACAGGCTAAAAGACTTTATTTCCAACAACACAACTAATATCATTGCCGTGTTTAAAGAAGAAAACGCTCGCCTTCAAAAAGAAATCCACCTCCTTAAAGAAGAGAAGGACACATTTAAAACAACAATCCATGCCTTAAAACTAAAGAGTGCACAGTCATTTGACAAAAGTGCACAAACAGAAAGTATTCATAGTGCTGCAGAGGTGTGTATGACCAGTGGATATTCGTCGCAAAATGACATACAGTTAGTTTCCACTAGGCTGCAACACTACTAAACCTGTAGAACGCGCACCATCCATCTACCCCATTGATGTGCGTGTCAGCAATAGGTCCCATGCCTCAAGTGTAGACTCTCCAGCAGCAGACGAGAAGTTAAAGAGCTCAGCCACTACCACTACTGAGCATCAACAACCAGCCCAAACAAGCAACGACTATAATAAACAAGAACGCATGAAAGATGACAGCGATCAGTGGCAAGAAATCAAACGGGCGCATCAACAGCGTGAAATAACAATGGATGACAGTACAACTCATGTCGTCATTGGAGACTCTCTGCTCAAGGGAATCTATAGTGACCGCATGTCATCTTCTGACAGCGAAACTACCTCGATCTACCCGCTACCAGGAGCTGACATTGACAGACTGACCTCTACACTGCGGAAATTCAAGGTGAATGATAGAATTAGAAGAACAACAGTCCATATCGGTGTCAACAATATTATGAACAATCACATCATAAGCACCTCACAACTCGCTACATTGGAGGTGTTGTTGCGCAAGAAATTTCCTAAAGCATCTATTTTCTTTTCATCAATCATCCCGCCATGTTATGGATTCCAGCGCCGCACTGCCGATGCTGGCAATCTGACTCTACATAAATTTTGTCAAGAAACTAACAATGCTTTCATTAATAATATCCCGTATTTCACATCGCCGTCCGGGGCTCCAAAGAAAAAACTATATAAGGATCAACTACATTGTTCAAAACTAGGAACTAGCATACTAGCGAAGAACATAAAATATCCTGAACGTACACAACAATTAGAACCAGTTTCAGTTACAGGAGTAAACCGATCTTCACCTCCGGCTGTAGCCATCTCTCAGTGTTCAGAAAACACTCAACCTCTGCCCACACCACTCCTTGCCTATTCCCCAGGAATACAAGGCTGTAAATAGCGACCCAGGCTCCAATCCCAATGTTGCTAACTATGGTGCATTGTTTCCTCCCTTGCCCATAAAACAGTCTCCACCTAGCATGTCAAAGGGGACACCGATAAACAATGTTGCGGTGCCCCGATGCCTGCTTCCAATGTAGGCACTTCCAGTAGCTCTCATAGTAGTGGTCCCTCGTTGGACGGTATTCCACACTCTTATCAGTGGAATTGTCAACTTCAACAGCTAATGCAATACAATCCTGCAGCCCTGCACCAAGCTTTAATGATGTCACTCCATCACAGACATTTTCCTATCCCCTCTAATAGTCGTAACTACCACTAAATAAAGTTTCAAAACCTCTGACATTTTTCTACCACAAGCTTGTTTTTCTACCACATCATCTTTTCATTGTGCAATGTTCGCCAATCACGATCAGTGGCTCAACAAAGATGGTCTACATATAGGCCATCTCAACATCTATCATTTGCTCAATAAATTACCTGAGCTTTCAGTAATACTGTGCAAACAGTTCTATGTGTTTGGAATCACAGCAAGTCGTCTCAACGACAAAATAACCGACTCTGAAATCTCTCTTAAGGGGTTTAAAGTAATTCGAAGAGACGCAAATAAAAAATTAGAGACAGGTATTGCTGTATACATTTCAAATTCTCTCAACTGTTCCCGTAGAAGTGATCTCGAGATAGAAGAGATAGAATGTGTTTGGTTAGAGGTGAAGCCAGTCAGCCAGCAACCGTTTCTCATTGGATACCTATATCGAAATCCCTGTGCTGGGTATAGTTGGTATGACTGTTTCACTACAATGATGGATAGGGTGTTTACAGCAGGTAGAGAAGTCATGATATTAGGTGACTTTAACATAGATATTACTAAATCCAACCAGACATGGGAAGATATAATTCTATCTTACAATTTCAAACAACTAATAAATCGTCCCACAAGAGTTACAGACACCTCCTCAACTATAATTGATCATATATATGTTACTTGTCCAGTTAATATTACCGAATGTTCTGTTCCTGTTAGTGCAGTTAGTGACCATTACCCAATATGTTGTACATGGTCGAAAATTGGGTTCAAAACTCCTAAAATTAAACATTTAAGCATAAAATTTAGAAACTTTAAAGCTCTCAACCAAAATTTATTTTTAGAAGACTTAAAAAATGCAGCCCTTGAACATGTTTACCAACTTCCTGATCCGGATGATGCACTAGCTTACTGGACAAAGACAGTCTACAATGTATTTGATAAACATGTGCCAGTCAAAGAAGTTCGAGTCAAGAATCAACATAAGTCCCCGTGGGTCACTAGCGAAGTTCTCGAAATCATGAGAGAACGAGATACAGCACACAAAAATAAAGATGTTATCAATTACCGCAGACTAAGAAATAAAGTTAAATATGAAATTCGTAGGATAAAGAAAGATCATTTCAAAAATTTGATTGTAGATACATCAAATAATACAAATATATGGAAGGCTATTAACTCGCTAACCAACAAGAAACACGCTTCAGAGTCAGCAATACCAAACTCTATAACATGCGAGGATTTCAGTTACTTCTTTCAATCAGAAATAGAGAATCTAAAGTCCTCAATACCAGACTCAGTATGTAATTTAAGTTCACTGTCATCATTCTGTGAAAGGAAGTGCTCTAGAAATATTCCCCCTGAGATTCCCTTGATGTCTGTTGCAGAAGTATATAAATATCTCTCGAATCTCAAAGCAACAAATTCAGAAGGCCTAGATGGTATCAGTAATAGAATTCTTCGGTGTGCTGCACCTATTATTAGTGAGTCCTTAACGTTCATATATAACCAGTGCCTATCCAAAAACTACTTTCCATCTGCCTTTAAAGTTGCTAAAGTGTATCCTCTACTTAAAAATGGCTCAACTGATATTAGCGTCTTGGGTAATTATAGACCTATTTCCTTACTATCGTCGCTTTCAAAGCCATTAGAAAAACACATGCATAAAATAACACTACATCATTTAATTAACAACGATCTAATAATTGACAGTCAATCTGGGTTTCGACCTAAATATTCTTGCCACTAGTGCCCTTACAAAAATGACCGATAACTGGCATCTTTGTATCAACAATGGCAACATTTGTGGAGCAGTATTTGTAGACTTTAAGAAGGCCTTTGATATGGTAGATCATGATATTTTAATTAGAAAATTAAAACACATGAAGACTAGCACCAATATGGTGAACCTAATTACGTCATTTTTATCAGACAGACAACAAGTAGTGTCCTTCAATAACTGTCTATCAAGACCCACACAACTTAATTTTGGGGTGCCTCAGGGCTCAATACTAGGTCCGCTGCTTTTTGCAGTGTATATTAACGATCTTCCTTTATACCTCAATACTTCGTGTGATCTATTTGCGGACGACTGCACTATTTACACAAGTCAAGAGAGCCTTTGTGACTTAGAGAGCTCTTTACAAAACGATCTTGACAACCTTAGTAGATGGAGCAATGAAAATCGCATGTTAATTAACATCGACAAAACCAAATCCATGCTAATAACGACCAGACAAAAACTACAGACCCTAGCCATAACTGGGACACCGCTCGAGCTCCACGTGGACACGTTACCTATAATTAATGTAAATGAACATAAAACATTAGGTCTTTTAATTGACAGACATTTAAACTGGAGCCCTCATGTTCACGCCCTTACCAAGAGAATAGCACAAAAAGTTTACCAACTTGCTAAAATTCAACACTTTTTGGATGAAAGCACACGTAAAATATTCTATGCATCCTATATCCAATCACCTCTCGATTATTGTTCCACAGTCTGGGATGGCTGCCCTAAATCTAATATGAAACGATTGTGTTCGCTTCAAAACCGCGCTATACGTCTAGTTTCTAGCATAAAGCACGTTGAAAGTAATAAATTATACAGCCATCTAAGACTTCTACCACTTCAAAAGCGCTTCCTTTTTAACAAAGCCAATTTTTTTTTTTTTAGCATATCCTTTACAGAACTTAGCTGTCAACACCAGCATCTTTCAGCTGTATGTTGATCTCTTGGCAAGATTACGCTCAGTAGTTTGCCATTGCTTTCTGAGCGGCCAGCTCAGTATCCGCAAGTCACGAGCGGGGGTCGAACCGCCTCAGCTCTCGCTCCGCTACGAGACTCTGCGTGATAAACGGGATTACAGAGAGAAAGTGTTGTAACCCCACAGCCAGAGAGACCGGCAAAGCCAAATTAGTGAATAAAATTATATCTGAAAATACCCCAGAGTATCTTCTACCGTTAATTCAATCTAATGCAATGAACAGTAAGCGCTTAAATTTATTACAGCTTCCTAAGCCTAGATTGGACTTATACAAAACTTGTTTCGCATATTCTGGTGCTCACTTGTGGAATAGCCTTCCACCAGAACTGAAAACACCAATGAGTCCCTACACATTCAACCGAGAACTCTTTCAATACTTACTTCATACCGACTATATGCCTCCATAAGTCACCTACTAGTATCATTTTTCCACTATCATTCTTCACTGTATGTGTGTGAACGAGACAGTGGGTGAGAGAGTGAGTGAGAAAGAGTGTGAGTGGAAGAATTAGTATGAGTGAGAGTGAGAGAGTGTGCATGCGCGTGTGCCTGAGTGAGTGTAAAAGTTAGTGAGTGTGTGGACATATGTGTGAGAGATTTAGTTAGAGAATGAGTGAATCTGAGAGAGTGGGTGTGTTGTGTGTCTGCCTGTCTGTGTGATAGAGTGTGAAAGTTAGTGAGTGAGTGTGAGTTAGAGAGTCATCGAGTAAATGAGTGAGTAAGGGAGCGTGAGTGAGTGAGAGAGAATTTGTGGGTATGCGTGTATGTGCGCGAATGAGTGAGTGTGAGAGCGAGTGAGTGTGTAAACGAGAGAGAGAGAGAGAGAGAGAGAGAGAGAGAGAGAGAGAGAGAGAGAGAGAGAGAGAGCGTGGCTGAATGAGAGAGTGCATGAGAAAGTGTGATGTATGTGTGCATGTCTGGATGGGTGTATCTGTGTGTGACTCTGTGTATATGTCTGTACGTGTGTTAAGGTGTGCGTTCATGTGTTTATATGCGTTTATATGCATGTGCATGTGTGTATGTGTGTATGGATGAGTGTGTGTGTGTGTGTGTGTGCTCGTGTATGTATTGTATATCTTTGTATGTGTAAGTGTGCATGCATGCAGTGTATGCGAGGGAGTGTATATTCGGGTGTTATGTGAGTACGTGTGAGTAAGTATATGGATGTGTGCAGGTGTGTGTATTGCGTGGGTATGATGTGTGTGGGTGTGTGTATGTACATGTGTGTGAGAGAGAAGAGAGAGAGAGAGAGAGAGAGAGAGAGAGAGAGAGAGAGAGAGAGAGAGAGAGAGAGAGAGAGAGAGTTGAGCGCACGCATCTAACATGCTGATCCATATGTTTTGTGTATTCTCATTTTTTTTCATATTATCAATTTGATGCACTTGATTTTAACATGCATAAAATGA
Organism: Cepaea nemoralis; assembly: GCA_014155875.1. Classification (NCBI taxonomy): domain Eukaryota; kingdom Metazoa; phylum Mollusca; class Gastropoda; order Stylommatophora; family Helicidae; genus Cepaea; species Cepaea nemoralis. Next base: position 70,633 of record JACEFZ010024222.1, on the reverse strand, counting down.
ATTCATGTAAATTACTGTAAAGCAAGTGAGAGAGTTAGTGAGTGTAAGTGAGAGAGAGAGTGAATGAGTGTGAGAGTGTGTGTATGTAAAGAGAGAGATAGAGAGAGAGAGAGCGCAAGAGAGAGAGAGAGAGAGCGCGAGAGAGAGAGAGAGAGAGAGAGAGAGAGAGAGAGAGAGAGAGAGAGAGAGAGAGAGAGAGAGAGAGAGAGAGAGAGAGAGCGAGAGAGAGAGAGAGGGAGAGAAAAAAAAAGAGTTGAATTGCATCACTAATTTTTACGCTACATAATGTATATGTACAATTTTTCCTCCACTTCTTGCAATTGCGAGAATTCTCACGACAATCGTCAGTGTCTCAATTGTGTGTAAAGTGTGGGAGTTTGTTCTTATTAGTTTCAGTTATCATGTGAGGCATCATGTATTTGTCTAGATGTGAGGATGTATGTATGGGTGTGTATGTGAGGGGTATGTATGGGTTTGTATGTGAGGGATATGTGTGTGTGTGTGGGGAGGGGGGGGAATGTGTGTGTGCCTGTGTAAGAGAGAGAGAGAGAGAGAGAGAGAGAGAGAGAGAGAGAGAGAGAGAGAGAGAGAGAGAGAGAGAGAGAGAGAGAGAGAGAATTCAGTGCTCGCATGTCCTGTAACATGCCATTCCATATTTTTTGTGTATTTTCATCTTTCACACTATCATTTTGTATGTATGACACTTGATTTTATCATGTATAATATAACATTACTGTAATATGAGTGAGAGCGTTAGTGAGTGTGTGTGTGAGAGAGAGAGAGAGAGAGAGAGAGAGAGAGAGAGAGAGAGAGAGAGAGAGAGAGAGAGAGAGAGAGAGAGAGAGAGAGAGAGAGTTGAATTGCATCACTAATTTTAAGTTACAAAATGTATATGTACAATTTTTCTCCATTTTCTTTACAATTTTACGACAATGCTCACGACAATCGTCACTGTATGTGTGTGTAAAGTGTGGGAGTTTGATCATAATAGTAGATTGGGGGGATCGGGGGATGTGTGTGTGGGTGGATTCGTGATGTGTGTGGGTGGGCTCAGGATGTGTGGGTGGGCGGGGTGGGTTTGTGTGGGTGGGTGGGGGATTTGTGTGTGGGTGGGTGTGGGATTTGTGTGTGGTGCGTGCGAGATGTATGGGTGTATGGGGAGATGTGTTTTTGGGTGGGGATGTGTGTTTGTCTAGGTGGTTGTGGGTGAGTGGGTGGAGGAGGTTATGTTCGTGGATGATTGATGGTGGGTTATGGGATGGGTGGGGGTATATGTGTGGGTGGGGAGATATGTGGTGGGTGGCATGATGTGTGCAGGTGGGGTGGTTGTGGGTTTGGGGATGTGTGTGTGGGTGAGGGATGTGTATGGGTGTGGCATGTTTGGGAGGATGTGTGGGGAGTGTGTGTGGGTGAGAGATGTGTGGGTGAATGTGTGTGGGGGATGTGTGTGGGTTGGGGGAGGGTGCGTGATGGGTGTGGGTGATGGATTTGGAGATGTGTGTGTGGGTGGGGGATATGTCTGGCTGGGTGGGGGTGTGTGTGGCTGGATGGAGGATGTATGTGTGGGTAGTGAGGGTGATTGTAGTTGGGGGATGTGTGGATGGGTAATAGATGTGTGGATAGATGTGTGTGTGGGTGAGGGGTGTGTCTTTGGGATGTGTGTGGGTGTGGTATTGTGTGGGAGGGGAGCTGGGTGTGGATAAATGATGTTTGTGTGGGTTGGTGCAGGTGTGGTTGGGTTTGTGGGTGGGTGAAGGATGTGTGTGAGGGTGGGGGATGGGTGGTTAGGATGTGTGAGTGTGGGTGGGTAGATAGGAGATGTATGTGTTGATGAGTGGGTAAGGGATGTGTGGGTGTTAGTGGTTGAGGGATAAGTACGTGTGTCTAGGGATGTGTGAGGGGATGAATGTATGGGTTGTGTGTGCGTGGATGGGAGGTGTGTGTTTGTGAATGGGGAATGTGTTGGTGGGTGGGGATGTGTGTGAGGGATGTTTGTATGGGTGGGGAGATTGTGAGTGGGTGGGGATGTGTGTGTATATGGGTAGGGGTGTGTGGTTAAGGGATGTGTGACTGGGGGAATGGGTGGATGGAGGATGTGTGGTTGGGTGGAGGATGCGTGGTTGGGTAGAGGATGTGTGGGTGGGTGATTGTATATGAGTAAGGGTGTGTGGTTAAGGGATGTTGGTTGGGGGATGGGTGGGTAGAGGATGTGTGGGTGGGTAGAGGATATGTGGGTGGGTGAGTGTGTGCAGGTTAGGAGATGGTGGGGGATGTTTGCAGGTGTGGGCTCGGGATCTGTGAGTGGGCTGGGGGAGATGGGAGATTATGTGGGTGAGTGCGGAATTTGTGTGTGGGTAGGTGCGGAATATGTGAGTTGACGGGGAGATGTGTGTGTGGCTGAGGAATATGTGTTTGGTTGAGTGGTTGGAGGTGTGTGGGTGGAGGAGGATATTGGATGAGTGATTGTTGGTGGGAAATGGGACGGGTAGAGGATATGTGAGTGGGTGGGGAGATGTGTGTAGGTGGGGGATGTGTGGGTTATTGAATGTATGTGTGCTTGGGGTGTGGGTGGATGGGATGTGTGGTGGGTGAGAGGTGTGTGTGGGCGGGGAGATGTGTAGGTGTAGGGATGTGGTGGATGGGTGGGGGAATGTATTGTATGTGTGTGTGGTTGGGTGGGTGAGTTGGAGTGAATGGGGGATGTGTGGGTGGGTGGTGGATGTGTCTCATAACATAGTAATATGCATTGTTTATGTTTACAAAATTCACGTGACAATGTTTTTTTCCTATGCACTGTTGATGAAAGAAAGATGAGTGATTGGAAGGGCCGAATGTAAGACGGGCCTGCGTGCCCAATTTGTTACCCTTTGAAAATAAAGTCTGTTCGTTCGTTCGTTCGTTCGTTCTCTTTTCTCTCTCTCTCTCTCTCTCTCTCTCTCTCTCTCTCTCTCTCTCTCTCTCTCTCTCTCTCTCTCTCTCGTCATCTCTCTCTCTCTCTCTCTCTCTCTCTCTTATTCTCTATATCACTCTCTCACTATCTCTATCATTCTCTCTTTTTCTCTCCCTCTTTGGTTGTCTCTCTCTCCCTTTACCTCTCTGTCTCTCTCACTCTCTCTGTCCCTCTCTCTCACTCTCTCTCTCTCTCCTATCCCTATTTCTGTCTCTCCCACTCTCTCTCTCACTCTCTCTGTCCCTATCCCTCTCTCACCCTGGCTCTCTCCCTCTCTCTGTCTCTCTCACCCGATCTGTATGTCTCTCTCGCTCTTGTCTCTCCCTCCCTATCTCTCTCTCCCTCTACCTCTCTGTCCCTCTCACTCTCTCTGACCCTCTCTCTCTCATTCTATCTTCTTCTCTCCTATCTCTACCTCTCTAGCTCTCTCTCTCTGTCTATGGCTTTCTCGCCCTCTATCCCTCTCTATCACTCTCTGTCTTTCTCTCTCTCTCCTTAGCTCTAGCTCTCTCTCTCTCTCTCTACCGGTCTCTCTCTATCCTCTCGCTACTCTCTCATGTGATCTCTCTCTATCCCTCTCTAGCTCTCTCTGTCTCTCTCTCTGTCTCTCTCTATCCCTCTCTAGCTCTCTCTCACTCTCTGCCTCTCACTCTCTCTGTCCTCTCACCACTCTCTCATGTGATCTCTCTCTATCCCTCTCTAGTTCTTTCTGTCTCTTTCTTTCTCTCTGTCCCTCTCTCGCCACTCTCTCATGCTATCTCTCTCACTCTCTCTCTCCCTAGCTCTATCTCTCTACCGCTCTCTCTCCCTCTCTCTCTCTCTTGGTCCTTCTCTCGCCACTCTCTCAGGTGATCTTTCTCGCTATCTCTCTCTAACTCTCTCTCTCTGTCTCTCTCTCACTCTCTCTTTTTCTCTCCCTCGCTATCACACTCACCTTGTAGCCTTTCCAGTGAATAGTACTGTAACCGAAAACTAATAACGCACGCGTGTGTGTATGTGTGTGCGTGTGCGCTATCAATTACAGGACGTCGCATTCAGTCCCAACATTGTTTGGTTGGTCGTGTGCCACCATGATTTACCGTGTCATTTGGTCACGACCAAAGCTATGCCTTGTACTATAGCTGTGTGTCTATCTTTTACATATCGCAGTTAAGGTGTAATGCATTGCATTTACAGGACGTTGCACTCAGCCCTAACATTGTTTGGGTGGTCGTGTGTTATCATGATTTGCCGTGTCATCTCACGACCAAAGCTATGCCTCGTAATATAGCTGTGTGTCTATCTTTTACATATCACAGTCAAGCTGTAATGCAAGACATGTAAGGACGTGGCACTCAGCCCCAGCATTGTATGATTGTTCGTGTGCTGTCATGATTTGGCGTGTCATGACACAACCAAAGATATGCCTCATACTATAGTTGTGTCTGGCTATTACATACTGCAGTCAAGTTGTAATGCATTGCATTTACAGGACGTTGCACTCAGCCCCACCATTCATGCTTCTTGGGCAAGGTTGCTGTTGTCTTTCTGAACGACCGGCAACCATGATCTTCTGCGGTGCAAGATTGGTGTTGTCTTTTTTGAACGAACAGCACCCATCTCATGTGCGTGTGAAGAGGGTGTAGCACCATCTAGATGTATATCAATTACAGGACAGCGCAGTCAACCTCAACATTCGTGCTTCCTGGGCAAGCTTGCCGGTGTCTTTCTGAACAACCGGCACCCATGATCGTCTGTAGTGTTTGTCATCAGGATTATCATCATCATCATCACCCAGCAACACCAACAGAATCATTATCATCATCATCATCATCATCATCATCATCATCATCATCATCATCATCATCATCATCCTCATCATCATCATCATCAGCAGCAGCAGCAGCAGCATCAGCTGAAGGTGACCGATCGGGTGAATCACCACAGGGCTATGTCGGCGGAGTGAACGTACGTGAACGTGTTCAGACATGTCTTTGGGGGAAAATTGGAGGACGACTCAGAGCGTACTGACAGCATAACGATACAGCCGATCAAATATGACGATGCTTCCGGTCATATGTCTAAGGTATACAATCGAAACACGTGACTAAAACCGATTAAAGATGGCGTCGCACTCGATCACATGTGTAAGTGTACAACAGAGTGACTAAAACCGATCAAAGATGGCGCTTTAGCCGGTCTCGTGTCTTATGGGATAATCCTAAACACGTGACTAATGGTCAAAGATGGAGTACGCATCCGGTCATATGTCCAGACAATATACTGCTGAGTCATTCTACGTCAGCAAATACCATGTATAAGACGACCAGAAATCGTCGAATAGAAGTACCGGTCTCAGTGAACAGCAACCAGCTCACAATGTTACAATTCGCTACCGGTAAGTTGGCTTTTTTGATAAAGCTTTCACATTTTCGTTGTGTTTCTCCAAGTAGACATATGGGTAACCTAACAATACTAGTATAATACTAGGGATATATGATGATAGACGCATATATCTGAAGAGACAAGCCATTTCTTCCTATAGTATTGTAGGCTGGGTCGACATGGAATAGAGCTGGCATTCGAACTTTTGAACACAGCACTATGGTGGTACCTTAATAATATAGGTAATAATGTGTAGTCGTAGGGGAAGGTGAAAGTGTACCGCGGGCTACCACCTCGAAAAACCAACCTACTCAGACAATGGTGCGAAGAAATCCAGAAACAACATACAATGTGTATAGCTCTGTATGTGAAAATAAAATGTTGTTATGATACTATGTATACCACCTCAAATCACATCATCCATTTCGTATAATGACATTATGCATTTTTTATTCTTGATGATGATGATGATCCAATTGAAAGTGCAATTGCCTACAACTCTGAGAAGAAGAAAATGGCCATACTCTGGTGCAGTGCTAACTGACATCAAGCTTTAAACCATGTTTCTATACGAAGGTCAGACCATTCCTGAGCTAGATTTAATATAAGAACTGAATCACTAGAAGAGAGACTCAGAATCTAAATTATTACAATCAACCGAAGAAGTGGAAACCATAATGTTTGCTCTAAGAATTATATAAAGGGAAAGACTATTATAAATCACTAACATTTTCCCTGCTTACATGAACATTTCGTTGAGTAGCAGACAACAGTGTGTCGGCGATATAAGTTTTGGACAGTGTTTGTATTCGTTCATCAATGGACTATGTTTAATACTGGTGTATCGTCTGTGGAAAAATAAAGGACAATAACTAACCACATTACTCATTGGTGAACAGACTTTCAAACGTTACAGGATAAACTAGAAGAAGTCAAAAATCAGTCGGAGAGAAACATCATCGGGTGAGCTCCTTCCAGTTCTGTGCTGTTGTGAAGTAGAATGGCCGTAGCATGATGAGAACTGTGATGCTGATCCTAGACTGACTAGTCCTGTCTCACATACACGATAGACTACACCACAGATTTCTATACACATACACTATACACACACCTGACATATTTTCTTCATTAAATAATTTTAGTATTTATTGGAGGACAGTGTTGTGTGGGTATGTTCTGGAGGAATGTGAAGAGGGGTATTGTCTTGTGGTAAGAAGAGAGAGAGAGAGAGAGAGAGAGAGAGAGAGAGAGAGAGAGAGAGAGAGAGAGAGAGAGAGAGAGAGAGAGAGAGAGAGAGAGAGAGAGAGAGAGAGAGAGAGAGAGAGAGAGAGAGATAAAAAGACGGAACGGGGGGGGGGTGTAGACAAAGGTCCGGCAGTAGACCAAAACTGAGAAAAGGGAATTTTGAGGTGTGCTTTTTGATTCTACTTTCCCCCCAGGGACGACAAGTGACACTCTCTTTCCACAAATCCTTCCAGTTTTCACAGTATGTTCTAGTTTTGCTTCTCTTATGTGGCCAACAAATGGCAGCTGAGTCTGTCTGCTGTTTGTGATAAGTTTTTTGTGAGACTCAACCTCTTTAACAGTGTTTAGGTTGTTTATTTTAACAGGCCAGGACATTATCACAATTTTTGCATAAATATGCATAATACTAAAATATGATAACTGTGAGACAGATGAGAGTAAGGGAGGAGCTGATGTGACACAGGCCTGTGTGCCTAGTTTGTGATTCACTTAAAATCAACTTTGCTCGTTTGTTCTTTCTTTCTGTGATTGTTTCCATGAAGTATAGCGTCAGACAACCAAAAACATCTCGACACACGACAACAACAAGTTTGAGACAGCAAATCATCATCATCATCATCATCATCATCATCATCATCATCATCCATCATCATCATCATCATCATCATCATCATCATCATCATCATCATCATCATCATCATCATCATCATCATCATCATCATCATCATCATCATCATCATCATCATCATCATCATCATGCAGCAAGTGTACATAGAACTGCTCTCTTCACAGCCCTCTGGGGAGACTGAGACCCAATCTTACTCCTCTTCTCTGGTCTCACATTTTGGCTTTCATGATTTGTATCTTGGCAAGTTTAGCAGTTTGCCACAGCTTTCTAAACCACTGCACCACTGAAGGAGTGATCTTTAGCTGTATGCACCACTGACGGAGTGATCTTCAGCTGTAAGCACCACTGAAGGAGAGATCTTCAGCTGTATGCACCACTGAAGGAGAGATCTTCAGCTGTATGCACCACTGAAGGAGAGATCTTCAGCTGTATGCACAACTGAAGGAGTGATCTTCAGCTGTATGCACCACTGAAAGAGAGATCTTCAGCTGTATGCACCACTGAAGGAGAGATCTTCAGCTGTATGCACCACTGAAGGAGAGATCTTCAGCTGTATGCATCACTGAAGGAGAGATCTTCACCTGCCAGGAGCTGTATGTACCACTAAAGGAGAGATCTTCACCTGCCAGCAGCTGTATGTACCACTGAAGGAGAGATCTTCACCTGCCAGGAGCTGTATGCACCACTAAAGGAGAGATCTTCACCTGCCAGCAGCTGTATACACCACTGAAGGAGAGATCTTCACCTGCCAGCAGCTGTATGTACCACTGAAGGAGAGATCTTCACCTGCCAGCAGCTGTATGCACCACTGAAGGAGAGATCTTCACCTGCCAGCAGCTGTATGCACCACTAAAGGAGAGATCTTCACCTGCCAGCAGCTGTATGTACCACTGAAGGAGAGATCTTCACCTGCCAGCAGCTGTATGTACCACTAAAGGAGAGATCTTCACCTGCCAGCAGCTGTATGCACCACTAAAGGAAAGATCTTCACCTGCCAGCAGCTGTATACACCACTGAAGGAGAGATCTTCACCTGCCAGCAGCTGTATGTACCACTGAAGGAGAGATCTTCACCTGCCAGCAGCTGTATGTACCACTGAAGGAAAGATCTTCACCTGCCAGCAGCTGTATGTACCACTGAAGGAGAGATCTTCACCTGCCAGCAGCTACCAGCATCACTAAAGGAGAGATCTTCACCTGCCAGCAGCTGTATGCACCACTAAAGGAGAGATCTTCACCTGCCAGCAGCTGTATGCACCACTTAAGGAGAGATCTTCACCTGCCAGCAGCTGCCAGCACCACTGAAGGAGAGATCTTCACCTGCCAGCAGCTGCCAGCACCACTGAAGGAGAGATCTTCACCTGCCAGCAGCTGCATGTACCACTGAAGGAGAGATCTTCACCTGCCAGCAGCTGTATGCACCACTGAAGGAGAGATCTTCACCTGCCAGCAGCTGTATGTACCACTGAAGGAGAGATCTTCACCTGCCAGCAGCTGTATGTACCACTGAAGGAGAGATCTTCACCTGCCAGCAGCTGTATGCAACACTGAAGGAGAGATCTTCACCTGCCAGCAGCTGTATGTACCACTGAAGGAGAGATCTTCACCTGCCAGCAGCTGTATGCAACACTGAAGGAGAGATCTTCACCTGCCAGCAGCTGTATGCAACACTGAAGGAGAGATCTTCACCTGCCAGCAGCTGTATGTACCACTGAAGGAGAACTCCCGTATCCATGTACCCAATTGTAATAGTAAAGAACCCTTTAGATGCCTTATCCGCATTGGGCATATGGTGCTAGTCACACATGTCTATAAACCAATCAGCTCTCATTGAGTAACGTGGGCAGTGCCACCCCGACCGCCATTACTTCCCAATACATGTCCTGGTACCTCTGTAAGGCTGGTTCCATGCAGGACTTCATGTCAATTTTTTTTAAAAATGCTCCACCATACAGATTCTTCTTCTTCATCATCATCATCATCATCATCATCATCATCATCATCATCATCATCATCATCATCATCATCATCATCATCATCATCATCATCATCATCATCATCATCATCATCATCATCATCATCATCATCATCATCATCATCATCATCTTCTTCTTCTTCTTCTTCTTCTTCTTCTTCTTCTTCTTCTTCTTCTTCTTCTTCTTCTTCTTCTTCTTCTTCTTCTTCTTCTTCTTCTTCTTCTTCTTCTTCTTCTTCTTCTGCGTTCGTCCGGAATGTTGTTTTGAACGTTGTTGCGTTGTGCCTGCTTACAGCAGACATGCGATATTTGCACATTTCGGCCGATACATCCGACTTCTTCAGGTATTTGTTGACCGTGTTAACCTTCCCAGGTGTTTCGTAGGACGTTTGACTCTTACTGTTGTGGTGTTATCCCGCACCCCAGCTGGCCCATTTAGAGCAGCCGAAGACATCCAGGTCAGCCCTCAAGAGAAGGCAAGGACAGACAATAGCCATTCCCCATCATCCAAGGAGGCGTTTATAATTGCAGAGTTGACATATAGCGCTTGGGTACTGGGCTCACGCAAGGAATCGTCACGTCCTGCATATGCTTATCTCACTTCCATATATTGGGCCTTCTGTTCACCACAGGCTGTTCCTCCAGAATGCAGTCTGCAGATGGCATGCACACAGTGAGCTTACGATTAGGACTTTCCATGTGCTAGATTTGCTATCCAAGCAATATTCCATTTCGTACACCTGGTACGCTCTTTCCACCTTTGATGGTGCCCACACAATGACCTTTCGATTCGATACACAATGACGTAATGGATTTGCAAGCCAGCAATATTCTTCCTTTAGTGCCACCTGAATATAGTTAAAGAAAGCTGCAGTCAATTTGAGTTTGTTGCATCTCCTTAGAGTTTGTCCTCATATGAAGCAGGTGTAGGCCAGAATAACCTTCTCTGTTTGCATATATTGGACATTTCCTGCGATGTCTAGTTATCATTGTATCAGTTCCTGTCAGTATCTCTTATCTTTAATTTATTGAACAAGTGGTATTTCAGCCTGTTTTGTCCTGTACGGAGTTTGAAGATTGCTACTTGTTCACTTCCGTCTAGTTTGTAATATGCATCATCTTTCTGGTGGCCTATATGCTCTCATTCCCATTGGTTCTGTAAGTGTTTTTTATAAACCTCTTTGCCTCATTATAGTTTACGTCTATGTCAGGCTGCGGTAGTCGTCCACCCTCTTTTGCCACTCTGTCAGTCTCTTCATTTCCAGGTATACTGAAATGTGATGGGATCCACTGTATTACAACTTTTTTGGATTTCTGACAGTCCTCTGCTGGTTCTGTGCTGTTTTTACTCTTCGGTATTGAGGCAGCTGACTTAGCACCAGTGAAGATAGCTATTTGCTTCTCTTAATTTTCCCCCATCAAGGGCATTTCTTTTGCCGTTTTCAAAGCCTCTACCTCTGCTTTGAAGTTAGTTGACAATTTTCCAGTTACCATTGTATTTTTTTTTTCGCCCCAATTTTTAGATTTAGGAGAAATTCCTCCTCCCCCATTTTGTATTGATTTGTTGGCTGATCCATCTGTATATGCATTGATCCAGTTGCTACTTGGGTAATACTTTTTTATTTTTTATGTAGTTTAGGGTTATTTTTCTTCTTTCTGTTTCATTCTGAGTGTTCTTTTTCTCAATACCAGGAATGTTTTCTATCATGTCAGGCAGTTGCTACTGTCTCCAAGATGGGAACTTGTGTGCACTGAAAACAGGCTTGACTGTTAATATGTTAAGTACAGGATCTGCCCTAATCTTTCTTTTTGAAGTTTCTACAAAGCTGCTTCGCTTCAGTCTTTCCTTTTCAAGATCATTAAACCTTTTACACACGGGGTGGTTTGTCAATCTTCTAAATTTTTCTGCTTGTTGCTGAGCTCTGCTATCTCTTCTATCCTGCATTGGTTGTAAACAAGGTGTCTTCGGGCTTCCAGTTATGGTCCGCATTCCTTGATTTTGGACATATTTTGTTAAAGTTTGACTTAGCTGCTGTTGCCCAAACTGCAATGCCATACTCCAGTACTGGCCTCACACGTCTAGTATATAACTTCTTGAGAACTTCTCATTTTCTCCCCACGTTGTACCAGCAAGCTTTTTTATGATTGCCATTCTTTGCCTTGCTCTTGTTCGATTTTGCTCAACCTGTGTCTTCCATGTCAGGTGACGATCAAAGGTGACTCCTAGATAGTTTGGATTTAATTCATGGCGCAATGTTTTTCATCAATACCAGCTTACGGTGCAGCGTTTTATTTGAGAGGGAGAACACTGTGCATGCTGGTTTCTCCTCGCTTATCTTCACTAGCCATGAATTTGACCAGTCCTCTAGCGCTAATAAGGCTTTCTGTATAATGCTGTTAGCTGTACTAATATATTCTTTAGATGTCCATATGGCTAGATAATCTGCAAAGGATGATGTGTGTACTCTGGCTGGAAAATTTTCCGTGATGTCATTTATATATGCTAGGAATAATGTTGGTGAAAGAACTCCCCCTTGGGGGACACCTTGCTTCATCAGCTTCGTTTTGCTGGTTTGACCTTGTACTTGGGTCCTGGCAGTTCTATTTTCAAGGTAGTGACTGATCCATTTGTACATTATCTCACAAACATACATTTTTGCAGTTTTACGTTCAGTCCTTCCTTCCATCCATCCATCCATCCATCATGTGCCATGCCAATAAGCGTGGTTTGTCATATTCTGCCATCTCACTCGACCACCAGAGTCATGGATCAGCTCCGTGTTCCTGTCTCGTCCATGCCACGTGGCCAATCCGTCCAGGTATTTACTTCTCGCTCTTCCTCTTGGTTTTGAATGTCTACGTCTAATGACTCTAATCAGTTTACGATCTGACTTCCGGTCGCCAACATGGCGATTAAGCATTGGACCGTTGGGGCCTGCGGCGTCTTTATGCTTGTGGCTACGGTTTACAATCACATTTTCCTAATGTTGGTCTGGTAGTACATGGTTCTGTCGCCCTGCTACTGGGTGAGTGCGTGGGCGACACCATGAGCTGTGAAATTCGCGGGGAATGCTTTTACATCTGTCGTATACAGTGACCTGCATGTTCGGAACAATGGCTACCGGCTGTTGCTGAACTGACTGATTTGCCCTTTCAGATCAGGAGTGCATTTTTCGGGAGACTCCTGGGAGTCGGCGCTGAAGCTGCGGAGATCGTGCTTTGTGTGACACTTTCTGCGGGTCGCCCTGCGGTAAGAGACCGAGCCATGTGAGAAAACCCGGGTTTTTCTGGTGACTGCCGAGTTCATCGACGATGAACTGTGGTATTCGTGGATGAATTTTTGTGTTGGCGTTCTGGCGGCGGCATTATGCACAGTGTACTTGTGCAGGCTGTTGGATTGCCGAGACTCCTGTCTTTTCCACTCTTCACATTGGGCAGTGGGGAGCATTTTGTGTGATATTCGCTGGCACAGGAATGGAGCATAACGGGGACGACCCATTGCCGTGAAGTTGGAACTTCGACTTATTAACTAACTAACTAGTTTACAATATTCATTTGTTTTTTGAAGGACTTGTTCATTGGTTTTTCTGTCTGTCCTTGGTATTCTTTGCATTTCCCTCAGAAACCACATATTCCACAGCCATCAGTTGTTTTTCAGCTTGACTGCTCATTGTCCACGCATCATTCATTGGCACCTTTCCGTCCTGACAGACGATAGTTTGGTACATTGTCCTTCAAAAAGGCTTAATAACTATGACCCATGGCGGTGATGAGTGTGGCTGGTAAGGCCAATTCTTGCTGCAAATGTTTGCCCACAGTAGATGCATGAGAAAGCATGGCCATTTCCACCATTGTGCACCATCTTACTTCTCTTACGCTCTGTGTGTGCTTTATCTGCAATCATTTTCTCTTTTGTCTTTGTTCCATTTCTGATGTTTGCCCTCCATGCAACACGTTCAGCGGCGACTTGCTCCCAATATCGGGCCTGTATCAATCATGTCCCGCTTACACACATCTTTGTATCGTAGTAGAAGCCGACCCTGAGATCTCTTACCCATCTGTAATTCACCAAAAATGATGTCCTTTGGTATTCTACCATCATCCATCCTCCTAAGATGTCCTATCCATCTATGTCTACGAAGACTGAGCATGGAATACACCGTCACACAACCTGATCTTTCCAATACTTCAGTATTTGTGATTTTTTCTTGCCACTTAATACCAAATATTCTTCGCAGACACCGCATATGAAAGCTGTTTAAACGTTTCAATTGGCGAGAGTAAGTTGTCCCGTTTTCACTGCCATAAAGAAGAGTACTAAGGACACAGGCTTGGTAGACGAGGACTTTTGTTTTGGCAGTAAGCTTCCTGTTCTCCCAGACTCTTTTTGCTAACATGTTCATTGTTGTTGCTGCCTTGCCAATCCTGATGTTGATTTCCTGATCGAGGGATAATTTGCTATTTACCTCTGATCCTAGATATGTAAAATGGTCTACTATCTCCAGTTCGGCGTCGTCAATAAAGATTGATGGTACACCATGTGCACCTTGTGACATAATCTGTGTCTTCTTTTTGTTAATTGTTAAACCAAATTCAGAACAAGCATTGGAGAATGCAGATAGTAGATGTTGTAATTCTTCCTCAGCATCATCCGCAAAAAGCAACTCTCTGATTAGTACCTTCCTAATTTTGGTCTTGGCCTTCAATCTCTGAGCATTATAGAGGCCACCATCTGAGCGTGAGTGAATGTATATACCGTCATCCTTATCACGAAAGGCATATTGCAGTAGAAGTGAAAAGTATATCCCAAAGAGGGTAGGAGTACACAACCTTGCTTAACTCCACCCTTGATTTCAAACTCTTCTGAAGTTGAGCCATCAAACTTGATTATACCCTTCATGCCTGTGTGGAACGATTCCACAATGGACAGAAGAGTTGGTGGACAGCCAATCTTCTTTAGTGCTTTGAACAGACCCTCACGACTGACCAAATCGAATGCCTTTGTGAGGTCGATGAAGGCAATAAACAGTGGCTGATTTTGTTCCCGGCATTTTTCTTGCATCTGTCGCAATGAGAATATCATATCAATGGTAGACCGGTTCTGACGGAAGCCGCACTGTGATTCGGGGTAGACTTGATCTCCCAGGACTTTAAGTCTGCGCAGGACAATTCTGGCAAATACTTTCCCAACAATACACAGAAGTGAGATACCCCTATAGTTGTTACAGTCGCTCCGAACGCCCTTGTTCTTGTACAGCGTTATGATATTTGAATCTTTGAAATCCTGTGGGACTTGTCCTTCTTGCCAGCATAGCTCTATTAGCTGGTGGATCTATACAGCGAATGTGTCTTGCCCACTCCTGATTACCTCTATTGGAATTCCATCCTTACCTGGAGCCTTGCCAGATGCAAGCTCATTTATAGCACAATTAACTTCTGTTATAGTGGGAAGTGTGTCCAGGTGGTCAAGAGTTGGCAGGGCCTCTATGGCGTTGAGCTTGGTCTCACTTGAGTAAAGCTCTAAATAGTGCTCGATCCATCTATCCATCTGCTGTTTCTTATCAGTGATGATTTCTCCAGTCAAGGTTTTAAGCGGTGCACTTCTTTTGATCATTGGACCACAGGCTTTCTTTATCCCTTCATACATGCTTCTGATGTTTCCCTTATCACTTGCGATTTGAATGGACTCACATAACTTGATCCAATAGTCATTCGCACACTGCCTGGCAGACTTTTGTACATCCTTCCTCGCTTGCTTCAGCTCACTCAGAGTGTTACGCGTTGGTCTTTCCTTGTTTCTTAAGAGAGCTATCTTCTTTTTATCAATCAAGGGCTGCAGTATCTGGCTGTTTGCCGCAAACCAGTCCTGCCTCTTATGATCCACAGTGCCGTAAACCCCTACCGCTGTTTTATAAATAGCTTCCTTACGTTTACTCCATTTATCATTTACTATACAATTTTCTGATGTATCATTGAAAGCGTCTTCAAGTTGCTGTTGAAATTCAAAGCACTTTCCAGGATCGTGAGTGTTAATAATATTAATCCTGGGGCTAGACTTGTGTTTAGCTGTGTAGATTCTCTTTGGTCTCAGAAACCACATTTCCACAGCCATCAGTTGTTTTTCAGCGTGACTGCTCATTGTCCACGCTTCACATCCAAACAAAAGTACAGGTTATATGTAACACTTAACACTCTTTTTCTCGTTTCAATTGATATCTTGTTATTGGTCAGTATGTTTTTCATCTTGCTAAAGTTACTTTCGCAATGGCAATTCTTGCTCTAATCTCTTCAAGGCATCTCCCATCAGATGTTATGACTGTGCCGAGATAACTGTATCGATTAACCTGTTTAAGAATATGCCCATTAACTCGTATATCACATTGTGATATTTCCTTCTTCCCAGTGACGACCATAATCTGTCTTCTTAATATTCAGTTCTAACCTTAGTTGTTCACTGTGTGCAACAACCGCATCTACACAATTTTGCAGGTCCTTTTCATTGTAGGCAATCAAGACTGCATAATCTGCATATCTAATGTTATTGATGTATCGTCCCCCAATGTTGATTCATTCCATATCTTCTATATTTCTGAAAATATTTTCACTGTACAGGGAAAAACGATCTGGAGACATTACACATCCCTGTCTCGCACCTCTTTTAATAAGTTGATATTGACCTACACATTCTACAAATTAAAAAATTAAAAAACAAAATTAAAAATTAAAAATACAGATCTACAAATTGATGGGAAAGACATTAGACTTATAAAAAACGTATATCGGAAACAACAAGCTGTCATAAGGATTGACAATGAAGTGGAACAATATCAACCTATTAAGAGAGGTGTTAGGCAGGGATGTGTAATGTCTCCAGATCTTTTTCCCTATACAGTGAAAATATTTTCAGGAATGTAGAAGATATAAATGGAATCAGCATTGGAGGATGAAACATCAATAACATTAGATATGCAGATGAAACAGTATTGATTGCAGACAATGCACAAGATCTACAACAATTAGTAGACGCAGTTGTTGTACACAATGAGCAGCTGGGGTTGTAATTAAATTGTCAGAAGGCACAGGTTATGGTCGTCACTAAGAAGAACGAAGTACCACAATGTAATATACAAGTAAATGGGAATATTCTTCAACAAGTGAATCGGTACAATTATCTCGAAACAGTCATAACATATGATGGGAGATGTCTTGAAGAGATTAGCAGAAGAATCGCATTGGCGAAAGTAGCCTTAGCAAGATGAAAAAATTTCTGACCACTAAAAAGATGTCAATTGAAACGAGAAAAAGAGTGTTGAGGGGATACACAGAGCCTGTTCTTTTGTATGGATGTGAAACTTGGACAATGTGCAGTCAAGCTGAAAAACATCTGATGGCTGCAGAAATGTGGTTTCTGAGGAAAATGCAAAGAATACCATGGACAGACAGAAAAACCAATGACCAAGTACTACAGGAGACAAATGAAAATCGTAAATTGATTAGAGAAATTAGACGCAGACAGTCAAAATTTTTTGGACATGTTATGAGAAGACATGGATTGGAGAACTTAGTGACAACTGGCAAGATCGAAGGGAACAGACCAAGAGGAAGACCGAGAGGAAAATACCTGGATGGCTTGGCCACATGGCATGGACAAGACAGGAACACTGAGCTGATCCACGACGCTGGTGATCGAGTGAAATGGCGAGTCATGACCGCCCACGTTTTTCGGCATGGCACATGATTGATTGATTGATTGATTGACCTATATCGCGATCAATTCTGATGGCAGCTTGTTGTTTCCAATATATGTTCTTTTACAAGTTGAAACATGCCTGGGTTCACTAAGATTAAGGTGATTGACCTTGGTAGCAATGCTACAACATAAACAAGTTCACGGAGTTAAAGGGAATTCCCCCGGGAGGGCTGCAAAGAAGCGTTAAAAAGACAGTGGAAAATATTGACGGGGGACAGTTGAGTTTTGGGACCCGACAGTGAGGTCGGCGGTCTGGGAAATTGAAGGATAGCGGAGTTAGCGAGAGAACTGCGATCTGTGTTTTTCAGTGAGAGTTAGTTGAAGCCTAGATCTAGAGGGGGTCGGATAGTTAGTGGAGGCTAGACCCAGAGTGGGTTGGATCGAGTGAGTTCGGGCCGAGAATCGTAGCTGGTTAACTGTGGTGGTGGATGAGATTAAGTAGGCCTGGAGAAGGCCGTGTTATTCGAGTGATAGGTTGTGATGAGGATATATTCTGGAATTGCTGTGACTGGATTTATATATGTTGGTTGTTTACGTGTTCATTTATCATTGAAGGGATATTATGTGCGCAAACTCAATCTTGTTCACTGACTGGTGGATGTGTGCTGCAGTGGTGACTTGTAGTGTGAGACAGGCGGCTAGCTCAGCTTCCACTTTGCAGTGACATAGAAGGAGCATTGGGATCCAGATATCGACCAATTTCATCCTGTTGCTCCAGTAGATGGGTGATGTGCACAGTTGTTGCTCCAGTAGAGAGGTTAATGGAGGCTACGTCCGGTCAAGGAACCCGGTGCAATATAGAGAAATTAATGGATACTCTTAATGGGAGATCGTAGCTTACAGAGGATGAGTTCAGAGACATTAGTCGGGCGCGCAATCACAACTACAATTGTAGTACGACGAATCATCACCATATCCAGCCAATCGGCCCATTTCAAAAGTATTGGAGAATTAACACACAGTTCACGGGAAGCCAGGTAAAAATAACATTGCACACCCAGAGAGGAAGGGTGGACGGTAGAGGTTATCCACGGTATAAAGACAGGATTTACTCCTATGCTAAAACTGGCTAGCAGACAAAACAGCGGCAGAGTCAAAAAGTCATGTTGACAGAAAGTCTGTGCTATTTACGATAGTAGCGGGACAGTATCGCTGAGGCCAGTGTGTGCGTCAGATAATTAACGCAGACAGTTCAAGAGGTGTTTTCACAGGCAGATTCAGCGCAGGTAAACAGAAAGGGCTGGGCGCCAGCGGCCAAGTACTGGTGAAATACATTTTTAAAAACTCACCAGGGGAGGGAGATATATGAGGAAGTGTGGAACACACAGAAATGACAATTGCTAGTCCACCGAAGAGGAATGAAAGACCGGAGATGGATGGTGGAATTTTTCTTTGCCCGTAACACATTCACGTCTGGTGTGTGGGGTCGCTGAATTTATGACGGAAAAAATAGCAGACGCTAAAAGTGAGGACAGCGAGTGTTTGTGTATGAGGAAAAATTTCCAGTGGTCGCTGGAAAAGTCAGACCATTACTTCAGATCACAGCCAGATTCAGTACGTGTTAATTTTTACAAATAGAAACTGAGGTGACCTTGGGAGTCAAGAGTGTGTGCAGGGGAATTTTACTGAGGAAATTTCCACGAGCATTGCTACATGACTCAGTGACTGTGAAAGTAGAACTAGATAAACAATACCAGCAGTTTTGCACTGAAACCAGGATTTATGTTCGTCGTTGTTACCATATGTTGTTACCATCGTTCTGTTATCATCATCTTCGCGTCACCGGGCAAACATTCTAAAGCAGACAATCAGTTGCCGTTGCTTCAAGAGTGGTTGAATTTATCTGCCAAAAAGTTACTATATATACACATTTACAATTCTGGACATTCATTACCATTATTAACTTTTTCGGCAAACGTGAATTATTACCATTAATTCGAGAGGATAGCAACCAAACAGGTTCAGACATTTGAGTCACGTCTAACCACTAAGCGGATTCAGGCGGTTTTAAAAAAACTACCTATACAACTAAAGACTTATGTGCTGTTATTGGTGCACTTTGGTTGGCCTACTGCTTTTGTTCGGTGTACCAGCCATTCGTTTTGTTTCTTTTTAAGTGTCATGTGGGTAATCTGTTGATTTGTGTGTTATTGCATGTGTCGAGTTGATAGGTATTTTTGCTATTTCTATCTGAATCAGGGTAGGCTAGGCAAAACGTTCTTCTACCTTGTGCTTAAGATATTTTTATGGAATACGCTAATAAGTTAGCGTGGTCGTGCGTTCGCATTGGGTGTCCTGAACAATATCCTGAGCCGTGGTGTTTTACGTCAAATCAGTGTATATTAGTTACTGGAGATTACTTGTTCTTCTTTCTTTATATGTACATATAATATCGGGTTGTTCGGATATATGGCATTATTGTAATTCTCACGTTAAAAATCTTCTATCTAGATGGTTATGTTCTTTTTTATGCGCACTAATATTTGTATTACATGGGCTTGTCGATGTCAGTTTTTTTTTTTGGGGTGTCACAAGCCTATGCGTGTAGCGCCTCTTAGACATCACTTATTGTTTATAATTTATTCGTATATATATATACGAATACACATATATATATATTGTGTGTGTGTGTGTGTGTGTGTGTGTGTGTGTGTGTGTGTGTGTGTGTGTGTGTGTGTGTGTCTAACACTATTTCCAGAAACTTTCTACAACTATTTGTTATATATTCGAGGGAATATAGGTAATACCCCCCTCACTACTAAGTTTCTTTTAGAGTGACTGTTTGAGTACAGAGTGATATTAATAGCATTACGAATTTAAGTAAAGTTTGAGTGGTAGTGAACTTAAAAGGAACACAAAGACTAGAAGAAGTGTCTTTGTATTATAGTTGACTGACGGACAGCTAAGTGTCCACAATTACAAGATGCCCACTTTAATGGAATATATTCAAGCAGGGGAACGGTTAGGCCTGACTGACAGAGATTTGCAGGAGTTTGCAGAAGCAAAACTGAAAGAATATAATCAATGCGAAAGATAACAAAAACCGGATGAGAGAGAACAAAGAAAGATTGAACGGGAAAACAAGCGTCTACAGGAAGAGAAAGAGACACAAATGAAAATAGAAATGGAAAAAAAAAGTATCAGTTTGAGATTGAGAAGGCGGTTGCACTCAGGAAATTAGAACTAGCGTCAAATGGTCAGAGTGAGGAAGGCAGAAGACATTCGCACTCGTCACAGCGACTAAAACTGCCATATTTTACGGACCGGGACAATCTTCAATCTTATCTTGACAGATTGATTGATTGATTGATTGATTGAGGAATCGACATCACAGCATTCGGGGCATTCGCATAAGTGCTCCATCCCCATCCTCAGCAGCCAGCGAAGAGTTCCAACACTAATAGTACCAGTAGCAATCTGATTATAAGACCGTCTCGCCTTTCCTCTGAGCGTTGAGCGTCGGCCAGATCCCTTCGTCACTCCTCGTTGTCTCATTCTTGCCATACCATGGTAATCTATTTGCTCCTCCGAGGTGTGCACGTGCTCCCACAAGGCCGCAACCACGTCTAGCCTTGTCATGTATCAATAATCCACCAAGTTCTGCAGAGCGAGCCAATCTGTCCGCCTGTTCATTTCCCAGCACACCGGCATGCCCCGGAGAAAAGATCCAGGCGATGCTTGTCACCCGTGACCTCCGAAGCGAAGCAAGCCACTCCGCACGAAGTCTGCCCGTCCTCACCCTCGTCAGCATGCTTTCTGAGTCAGTTACAATCACGATGTGTGTGTGTGCGTGTCGTATTCTCCATCCAGCGGAGAGCCACAGTGACTGCCTCCACTTCCATTCTTAGGCTGGATGTTGTGGTATCATATGCCAGGCTCTCCTGTCCCAAACATCGACCATTAGCTTTGGCTATGAACCCCCAGCCACTTCTCTCACCTCTTGACACCGAACCATCTGTGTAGATAATCACATCACTCGAGTGAGCATTGTCCTGAATTAGTTGCTGGATTTCCACTTCCGTGGCCCCTGCTGGCCACTTCCTGCACTCCCGGCTTAATGTGATTATAACTCTGCACAAGTCTGACTGCTCCGCTGGCACTCTGACCCACTCCTCTCCACGCCTAATGGTCTTCAAGGGGCACACCTGTCTGATCGTATTCTCCGCCTGAGCCATCCATGATTTCCCTCTTATCAGTCAATGACCCTTAACTGCGACCAGCGCGTCATGCAGTGGGTGGTCTGTGTCTGCAACTACTCTGAGGTATGCCTTCGCCTGCATCACCATGAGCCTATCAGCAACAGTCGGCAGACCAAGGATTAACGCATACACACTACTGAGGTGTCTCTAGTGCATCCCAGAATGACCCGCATAGCTTCGTTCTGTATGCGCTCTAACTTCACCAGCTGACTCCCTGAGACAGTGAGCAGACCTAATCCATAATCAATTACTGGGAGGATTCTCTGCTCTATGTCCATTGCAGCCATAGTTTTAAGTGCATAGAGTCCCTTTTGAGATCTTGTCAATATTGACAGATTTGAGGCTTCAGTGAAAGCTTTAGGTATTCCAGAAGGGGAATATGCTACGGTTCTTAGTGTGTAACTGACGGGAAAGGCCCTAGATACCATGTTCAATTTACCTGTGGCAGACAGAAACAATTATACTATTATGCTTACAAAGTTCAACCTAACTGAGCATGGATACAGAACAAAGTTCAAACAATTAGTGCCAGAGACAAATCAGGAAATTAGTCGATTTGATGCTAAGGGATAAGATATTATCGTCATGTAATGCTGATTTAGTGGCTTTCTTTCAAGAACGCAAACCAAAGGACATAGACACAATGGCCCAGGTGGGGCAAATCTACATGACTGCACATCCGAACAGCTCTACTGGTAAACAAATGGGTGAGGAAATAGTCTACGCAGCGTATACGAAACAGGATCAGAATCCAGATATTAGACCAAGGTCGAAAAGTGTGGACTCAGCACAACGGTAAACGAACGAAAGAACGAACAAACTTTATTTTCAAAGGGTTAAGAATTGGGCACGCAGGCCCGTCTAACATTCTGCCCTTGTTTCACTCTCTTTCATACATTATTTCATTCATACATCATTCAAGGCTAACAGAGAACAGCAACAATATAAAAGATATGCATTATAAAGGCATATGAAAAATGCGAACATCAAAATCACACGACTCAGTACTATTAGCTAATGGTGTGACACTTGTTATTAGCGATGTGGAATATACTGGCCTACCAAAGGGGGACTGGCTGTTATACTAGGGTTTTGTTATTATTATTATTATTATTATTATTATTATTATTATTATTATTATTATTATTTCTATTATTTCTATTATTAATGGGGAAGGTAATCCTTTACTGAGATAGTGTTCGAATAATTTGCGATTATAAGAATACGGATTTGTGATGTCTTTGATTTCTTGTGGAAGATTGTTCCACAGCTGAGCTGCAGAGTACGTTAAGCTTGATTTGTATAAGTCAATCCTAGGCTTCGAAATGTGTAATATATTTAAACGTTTACTGTGTCTAGCATTATATTTAAACAATGGCCAAAGGTAATTTGGGGCATTCCGATGTAGGATTTTGTGAATTAGGTATGCCTTATTGAAAAGCAGGCGTTTGCGGAGTGGTAGTAACTGAAGGCGTTTATGCAGGCTAGGATTGTCAGATTAATGTTTGCTATAAATTAGACTCATGGCCCGATTCTGGAGTGAGTAAAGTCGCTTGTTGTTTGAATTAGAACAACCGTCCCAGATTGTACAGCAGGGGTCAAAATGTGTCTGTATATGAGAAGTATAGAATATTTACCTTGTGTCCTCATCAAGGAAGTTTTTAATTTTGGCGAATTGGTAGACTTTTTTTCGCTGTTTGTTTAATGAGCGCTTGAACGTGGGAATTAAAGGTTAGGTTTCTATCAATGATTAGGCCTAATGTTTTGTGCTCAATTACACTTTCTACTGGCATGTTATCGATGTGAAGTTGAAGTGTTGTGTGTGAGCTTAGAGTCTGAAGTCTTTGTCTGGTTGTTAATAACATTGATTTTGTTTTAGTGATGTTAATTTGCATACGGTTTGCCTAGCTCCACCTAACTACATTATTTAATTCTTGTTGCAGAGACAACTCCAGCAAAATACAGTTTTCAGCGTTTGTATACACTGTACAGTCGTCTGCAAATAGACCGCAGGACGACGAAAGATGCAAAGGTAGATGGTTAATATATATGGCAAATAATAGAGGGCCAAGAATAGAACCTTGTGGTACTCCAATATTGAAGGTAGTGGTTTGAGACAGAGATTTATTATGTGATACTACTTGCTTTCTGTTTGATAGAAAAGATGATATTAGAGTGACTACATTAGGGCCAATTTTCATTGTCTCAAGTTTTTTAATAAACATAACATGATTTATTGCCTGGTATATTTCGCTGCATCTCGTCATGTACATACTGCAGAAATCACACAACTTACGTAAATTAACTAGATAAATCCTTCAAGTCGAAATATACACATATTCGCACAGTAATGTCACTTATCTACCACGGTAATTTTAAGCTGACTAACAGGTCTTTCTGTTTGCACAATTCTGGCTTGCGTTGATAGATCATAATTGCTTCTGCAAATTTTAACAAGCGAGTATTTTGTGTGTTAAACAACACGCGAAATGCAGTGTCTCTGTCCACCATATGGCCACTGTCGATAATGTGCCTACCGATTGAAGACGCCGGGAGCTTCCGGTGTGTCGACCCACGAGGCTAGCATCTCCTGTGTGTTGTATCTTGTTGACCCATTGAGGTATGTGTTCTGACACCCGTTTGTTAAGCTTGTCTCTCTGTTCTACCAATGTAAACGGCCTGGCATCTACATGTGAATTGGTAAATACAATTGTTTGTGGCGTACAGAGGAACAGGCTCTTTGACTGCTGGTGTAGGGATCGGTACGGTTTTATATCTAATGACTGGAGTTGCCGCACAGAATGTTCTCCTACTGCTGTAGTAAGCCGGTCTTGTAGACGTTGCATTACGTCATCCCCTCGAAAGGTTAGCTGGATGAATACCTTGAGTTTAGGGACTGTAGTTACGTCTGCTTTGGGTTTGGGCTGTTGGCAGTGGCGCTTTATAAATCCTGTGGAGTACCCATTCAGGTTTAAGACATTCTTCAGAGTTTCAAATTCCTCTGTCAGTGTATCCTGGGTGCATATCTTTCTAGCACAGTCAAACAAGGTCCGTACTAAGCCCCGTTTGTACTGGACAGGTGTGAAGCTCTGAAAATTTAGGTATTGGCCAGTCCATGTTCCTTTGCGATACACCGATCTTTGAATTGTGCCGTCTGCTCTACGTCTCATTAGAATATCTAGGAACGGTAACGCTTCGTTGTGTTCGTGTTCCATAGATAGAGAGATGTTTTTATGCGTCTTGTTCATTGTGGCCTGAAACGATGTTGCTTGTAGCTCGTCTGTGGTGATAATTAGTATATCGTCCACATAACGACGGTAAAAGGCCAAGTTGTTGATGTCTGAGGATCTCTTTTCTTCTAAATGTGCCATGAAGATGTCCGCTAGAATAGGACCAAGAGGACTCCCCATGGCCACTCCGTCAATTTGGCGGTATGACTTAGTTAGAAAATTGAATTGTATGTTGGCGGTACATAGTAGTAGTAGCCTCTCCAGAATAGGTGTTGGTATGCCTAATTTTAGTTGTTTGTCTTCAATGCGTTCCCTTATTATTTTCACTGTCTCCTCTAATGGAACGTTAGTGAATAGGGAGGCTATATCCATGGATGCCATGTGTTTGTTATTTATGTCCATAGTATCCAATAATTCCACCAGTTGGAATGTATCTCTGAGTATTTTTGGATCGAAGGACTGTCGTACTGGCTTTAACATTTCGGCTAGCCATCTCGCCATTCGGTGTTGTGCAGAGTTAACCATGGACAGGATAGGTCTTAGCGGGATGCCGGGCTTGTGAAGTTTGGGTAGACCGTACATCTGAGGAGTGTGCGAGCCACGTGGTGTGAGCGTTTTTGCAGTGGCCTCACTGATGAGTCCCGCATTCACAAGTGACTGGATCTCTTTCCTCATTATAGCATCCAGGTCCTCCGACTTGTTTACTTTTTGATCTATCCTGAATTTGGATTCATCTGACAATATTACATCCATTTTTCTCTAGTAGTCTGACATGTCCATCAGTACTGTACCGCTCCCTTTGTCAGGTTTCATTATGACGAGGGTTTTGTTAGCCTTTAACGCTTTTAAGGCAGTAAGGTGTTCGTTGGTCAGCGAACATGTCTGTTTAGAGGGTGTTGTGCGATACTGGTGTTCTAAATCTACCAGTTTGGCCTTCAGCCACCCGACCGACATCAGCAGAGGTAGGTGATAACTTGGAGACTTGATTCAACAACATTTCATAAGACTGTGAAAATAATAAGGGAACGCATTGAAGACAAACAACTAAAATTAGGCATACCAACACCTATTCTGGAGAGGCTACTACTACTATGTACCGCCAACATACAATTCAATTTTCTAACTAAGTCATACCGCCAAATTGACGGAGTGGCCATGGGGAGTCCTCTTGGTCCTATTCTAGCGGACATCTTCATGGCACATTTAGAAGAAAAGAGATCCTCAGACATCAACAACTTGGCCTTTTACCGTCGTTATGTGGACGATATACTAATTATCACCACAGACGAGCTACAAGCAACATCGTTTCAGGCCACAATGAACAAGACGCATAAAAACATCTCTCTATCTATGGAACACGAACACAACGAAGCGTTACCGTTCCTAGATATTCTAATGAGACGTAGAGCAGACGGCACAATTCAAAGATCGGTGTATCGCAAAGGAACATGGACTGGCCAATACCTAAATTTTCAGAGCTTCACACCTGTCCAGTACAAACGGGGCTTAGTACGGACCTTGTTTGACCGTGCTAGAAAGATATGCACCCAGGACACACTGACAGAGGAATTTGAAACTCTGAAGAATGTCTTAAACCTGAATGGGTACTCCACAGGATTTATAAAGCGCCACTGCCAACAGCCCAAACCCAAAGCAGACGTAACTACAGTCCCTAAACTCAAGGTATTTATACAGCTAACCTTTCGAGGGGATGACGTAATGCAACGTCTACAAGACCGGCTTACTACAGCAGTAGGAGAACATTCTGTGCGGCAACTCCAGTCATTAGATATAAAACCGTACCGATCCCTACACCAGCAGTCAAAGAGCCTGTTCCTCTGTACGCCACAAACAATTGTATTTACCAATTCACATGTAGATGCCAGGCCGTTTACATTGGTAGAACAGAGAGACAGCTTAACAAACGGGTGTCAGAACACATACCTCAATGGGTCAACAAGATACAACACACAGGAGAATGCTAGCCTCGTGGGGCCGACACACCGGAAGCTCCCGGCGTCTTCAATCGGTAGGCACATTGTCGACAGTGGCCATGTGTGGACAGAGACACTGCATTTCGCGTGTTGTTTAACACACAAAATACTCGCTTGTTAAAATTTGCAGAAGCAATTATGATCTATCAACGCAAGCCAGAATTGTGCAAACAGAAAGACCTGTTAGTCAGCTTAAAATTACCGTGGTAGATAAGTGACATTACTGTGCGAATATGTGTATATTTCGACTTGAAGGATTTATCTAGTTAATTTACGTAAGTTGTGTGATTTCTGCAGTATGTACCTGACGAGATGCAGCGAAATATGCCAGGCAATAAATCGTGCAATCTATTGTTTGTGTCTTCGTTATTCAAATTCACTACGGGAAAACATTGTTTTGAAAAATAACATGGTCTATCATATCAAATGATTTCCTGAAATCAATAAACACAGTTCCACATACGCTGTTGTTGTTTATATTCTGGTGCCAATTTTCTATTATGTTTGTAAGGGCAGTATGGCAAGAATATTTTGGTCGAAATCCTGATTTGCTGTCAACAATAAGCTTGTTGCGAACTAAATAATGTTACTTTATGGATGTGTTTTTCTAGTAGCTTAGATAGTGATGATAGTAAGGAAATTTTGTCTGTAATTGTTCGGGAGACCATTGTCCAATGAACCAGATTTAAGAAGAGGGTACACTTTAGCGATTTTGAGAGCGGATGGAAAGTGGCCTTTGGTGAGGCATTGATTATGTACATAGGTTAGTGATATACAGATCACTGGCGCAGCACAACGGAGAATTCGGTTGCTGATTCCATCTAACCCAGATGAGGTTGTGTTTTTTTTTTTAGCTTACTGAGGTAAGTGAATACTTCAGTGATTGTCATTAGCGGTATGTCGGAAAGAATATCACGGGAGCATCTATTCTCGCAAAACGATGACAGTAAAGATAAGTTGCAAGGAGAATTAGGTATTGAAGCCTTCAACTGGTTTATGTCAATTTGAAAATTTTTTTTACTGAATTGGTCGTATGTAATATGGTTTGATGGTAAAGAATTTCGGAAGTTGTACTTTTTTGTCAAGGTGTTAATTGCCTTCCATATATCCTTACTATTTGTTTTATCCATTACTAAGTTCTTAAAGTAATTTTTCTTTTCCCGTCGTATGGTATATTGAACTTTGTTTCTAAGAGTAAGGTATGTGCTGAGATCTAGCTTTTTATGTGCTTTATCTCTGTCTCTCATAATTTCAAGTATTTCCTGGGTGATCCAATGTGGATTGACGTGGTGTTTTACTCGAACTTCCTTGATTGGCACATGTCTATCAAAAACATCAATAAGGGTTTTCATCCAGAATTCCAGAGCATAATCCGGGTCAGGAAGCTGATAAACATTGTCTAGAGGTGAACTGAGCAAGTCCTGTAAAAATGCGTTTAGGTTGAAATCTTTGTAACTTCTATATTTTACACTTATGTGTTTATGTTTAGGAGTTTTAATTCCTTTTTTAGACAACGTGCAGCATACTGGATAGAGATCGCTCATTGCACAATTGGGTACGGTGCATTCTATGATGTTTTCAGAGCAAGTTACATAAATGTGATCTATGAGTGTTGAAGATGACTTTGTTACTCTAGTAGCTTGTTGTACTATTTGTTGGAAATTGATGCAATTATATTTCCCCATATTATGTTGGATTTGTTGGTGTCAATGTTAAAGTCTCCGAGTAGTATAATTTCCTTATGAGCAACAAGGACCTAAAGACAATGGTTTCCGTGGCAACCATTTTGGCAGATCAGGACGTTACCCAGACAACAGGGGAGATTTTAAGAGACTTCTGAATGGTTATGCCGGATGTTGCAATTGTGAGAGCTGGAGACACAAGGCAGCACAGTGTGACGTACAACCATCCAGTGGGCCAACCAATAATAGGAGGAAGGACATTATCTGTTTCATATGTGGCGGGACGGACACTTTCGCTATCAATGACGATGGGGGTAACTGAGCACTCAAATGCAGCGCAAGTGATAGAGACAATCAATAATGAGAGTTGTAGTGGATGTAAACCTCTTTTTGATAAAGACAGTCAGCCTGTCTTAATGTGCCGTCACACAGTTCAAGCGGGATCAGTAGTGCATGCAGGAGGAAGTCCGAAGCTGCGCCATGGATTTGTCAATGACAGTCCAGCGTTAACCCTCAGGGATTCCGGATGTACGACCATAGGAGTAAGAAAGAGTTTGGTAAACCCCTCGGATTACATAGGAAAAACGGTCAAGTGTATAACGTTTAATGGAACAGTAGAATTTTACCCATTGGCCGAGATCACAGTGACAACACCATATATAACAGGAAGAGTAACAGCGTGTGTTCTGGACTCACCAGTGGCAGATCTGATCATTGGAAATGTGCCACGAGTTAAAGAGTGTACAGAAGAGGAAGTAGTTCATTGGTACCACAAATATGGTGTAAGAAGTAACGAGGTAGTTACCAGAAGAAAACCTAGATTTGATACTATAGCTGAAGAAGAAGAGGCACTTGAAGTTGACAACCAAACAGGGACGAATGATAGCACCGCAGAAAAAGAGACGACTGATCCCAAGCAAAGCCCTAGTGACTGTCAAAGACGAGAGAGCACTCTTGAAAATGATTGTCAGATGTATGGTAATCCAGAACATAAGCGATTAACGAACGAGAGGGGTGGCTTTGAAGGGACGAATAATAGTTTCACTAACGATGAGTCAGATCCATCCATCCATCCATCCATCATGTGCCATGCCGGTAAGCGTGGGCGGTCATGTTTTGCCATCTCACTCGATCACCAGAGTCGTGGATCAGCTCTGTGTTTCTGTCTCGACCATGCTACAAGGCCAAGCCATCCAGGTATTTGCTTCTAGGTCTTCCTCTTGGTCTGTTCCCTTCGATCTTACCAGTTGTCACCAAGTTCTCCAATTCATTTCTTCTCATAACATGCCCAAAAAAATTTGACTGTCTGCGTCTAATGTCTCTAATCAGTTTACGATCTTCGTTTGTTTCTTGAAGGACCTGTTCATTGGTCTTTCTGGCTGACCATGGTATTCTTTGCATTTTCCTCAGAAACCACATTTCTACAGCCATCAGATGTTTTTCAGTTTGA
This sequence comes from Cepaea nemoralis, assembly GCA_014155875.1. NCBI lineage: Eukaryota > Metazoa > Mollusca > Gastropoda > Stylommatophora > Helicidae > Cepaea > Cepaea nemoralis. Next base: position 41,167 of record JACEFZ010024222.1, on the reverse strand, counting down.
CTGCTCATTGTCCAAGCTTCACATCCATATAAAAGTACAGGTTCCATGTAGCCCCTCAACACTCTTTTTCTCGTTTCAATTGACATCTTTTTATTGGTCAGTATGTTTTTCATCTCGCTAAAGAGATTTAGACCACCTTAGATCGCCACCTTAGACATGGCGATTCTTGTTCTAATCTCTTCAAGGCATCTCCCATAAGATGTTATTACTGTTCCGAGATAATCGTACCTATTCACTTTTTGAAGAATATTCCCATTTACTTGTATATTCAATCAATCAATCACGTGCCATGCCGGAAAGCGTGGGCGGTCATGACTCGCCATTTCACTCGATCACCAGTGTCGTGGATCAGCTCAGTGTTCCTGTCTCGTCCATGCCATGTGGCCAAACCATCCAGGTATTTTCCTCTCGGTCTTCCTCTTGGTCTGTTCCCCTCGATCTTGCCAGTTGTCACTAAGTTCTCCAATCCATTTCTTCTCATAACATGTCCAAAAAATTTTGACTGTTACGTCTAATTTCTCTAATCAGTTTACCATGTTCATTTGTTTCCTGTAGTACTTGTAAATTACATTTTGGTATTTCGTTCTTCCTAGTGACGACCATAATCTGTGTCTTTTTACAATATAATTATAACCCTCGTTGTTCACTGTTTTTAACAACTGCATCTACTACATGTTGCAGGTCCTGTTCATTGTCTGCAATCAAGACTGTATCGTCTACATATCTAATGTTATTGATGAATCGCCCCCCCCCCCCCCCCTCAATGTTGATTCCTTCCATATCTTCAATATTTCTGAAACTATTTTCACAGTACAGGGAAAACAGATCTGGATGTGTCAGATGACAAGACTATAAGCAACCAAGGTGGGATACCTTTAGAGCATAGAGACCGATATATAAGAACAGCTCAGAATATTTCATGTGCAGGGCACATAGGAATATTGCATACGCAGCAGAGAGCAGTGTACCAGTTTTATTGGCCAGGATTTAATAAAGAGGTCAAACTAAACAGAGAACCTGGTGTAACGGTGCAAGATGCAGATAGGAAAGTTAAGTCAGTTCAAAAGAGTGTTAGCGACATCACTGACCCAGGGTTAGGGATGGCCAACAGATGTTTTAGGTGTTCGTGACCATGAGTGAGGGCCACAAGAGATGGACAGAAGCGGTACCTTTAACACACAGAACAAGAGAAGTGGTGAAGGAAGCACTAATTAGCAGCACTTTCTAGTTTGGGGTTACCTAAAGAAACTTTACCTGATAAGGAGTGACAATTTACGTGTCAGATGTTTAGAGATGTGAACAGGGTGTTACACATCACGCGGTTCTATAATACAGTTTCTTAAGGAACGTTTAGTACATAACGTATAACTTATTCACTAGGGGGCATAGTTCGTGTGTTCTTGATATTACTTGACTGTCAGGTACACAAATCGAAGTTCTTTATGATGTGTTGCTGATGATTGATTGATTGATTGATTGAGGAACCGACATCACAGCATTCGGGACATTCCCATAAGCGCTCCGTCCCCATCCTCAGCAACCAGCGAAGAGTTCCAACACTAATAGTTCCAGTAGCTGATGATATGATATATCAGCTTACGTAGGGGTACATAAGGTGGAAATAGAAATGTGTGTTTCTGAAAGAGGAATGGGTGAGGTTACGTATCATTACCTGCTACATTATGTAATGTGAAAGTTGTATGTAATGTTTTTCCCATGATATGATGAGTGGAAACATGGTGAGTTTTTGGTTATAGATGAAGGGGAAATCTAATAGGGTCCTCGTGATTACCTGTTGTATTACTCAGTGGGGTAGCTGGAGCAGGAGGGAGACATACTTATGGCTACCCAGGCAATGTTTCTGGGTCACATATTTGATCAGCATTACTCTCCCATCATTTGAAAACGATGTTTTCTTTTGAGGAGGGGGTAATGAAACATGCCTGGGTTCACTAACATTAAGGTGATTGACTTTGGTAGCAATGCTGCAACATAAACAAGTTCACGGGGTTAAAGGGCATTCCCCGGGGAGGGCTGCAAAGAAGGGTTAAAAAGACAGTGGAAAATATTGACGGGGGACTGTTGAGTTTTGGGACCCGACAGTGAGGTCGGCGGTCTGGGAAATTGAAGGATAGCGGAGTTAGCGAGAGAACTCCGTCCTGTGTTTTTCAGTGAGTTAGTTGAAGCCTAGACCTAGAGGGGGTCGGATAGTTAGTGGAGGCTAGACCCAGAGTGGGTTGGATCGAGTGAGTTCGGGTCGAGAATCGTAGCTGGTTAACTGTGGTGGTGGATGAGATGAAGTAGGCCTGGAGAAGGCAGTGTTATTCGAGTACTAGGTTGTGATGAGGATATATTCTGGAATTACTGTGACTGGATTTATACATGTTGGTTGTTTCCGTGTTCATTTATCATTAAAGGGATATTATGTGCGCAAACTCAATCTTGTTCACTGATTGGTGGATGTGTGCTGCAGTGGTGACTTGTGGTGTGAGACAGGTGGCTAGCTCAGTTTCCACTCTGCAGTGAAATAGAAGGAGCATAAGGATCTAGACAACGACCAATCTCATTCTGTTGCAAAAGGGATTGTGACACAAGTCTAAGGTCTTTTCCATCAATTTGCAGGTCTTCAAGCATCCTTATCAAGTCGACATGTCTCACTTTATCGAATGCCTTTGTGTGGTCAATAAAGCAAAAATATAGATCTTTGTTTACTTCTATAGAACGTTCAATTACTGTTCTCAGTATGTACACAGCATTTATCGTGTCCCTTTTTTCTACAAACCCACATTGTTCTTCTCCTATTTCGGGTTGTATTTTCTTCCTAACACTTTGCATGATAATTCTCAGCAGAATGTTACTGCCAAAACAAAAGTCCTTGTCTATCAAGCCTGTGTCCTTAGTACTCTTCTTTATGGCAGTGAAGCCTGGAAAACTTACTCACACCAAGAGAAACGTTTAAACAGCTTTCATATGCGGTGTCTGCGAAGAATACTTGGTATTAAGTGGCAAGACAAAATCACAAATACTGAAGTATTGGAAAGATCAGGTTGTGTGACGGTTTATTCCATGCTCAGTCTCCGTAGACTTAGATGGATAGGACATCTTAGGAGGATGGATGATGGTAGAATACCAAAGGACATCTTTTTTGGTGAATTACAGATGGGTAAGAGATCTCAGGGTCGGCCTCTACAACGATACAAAGATGTGTGTAAGCGGAACATGATTGATTCAGGTATTGATAATGCACATTGGGAGCAAGTCTCCGCTTAGCGTGGTGCATGGAGAGCAAACATCAGAAATGGAATAATGACAAAGGAGAAAAATTATTGCAGATAAGTCACACACCGAGCGTGTGAGACGTAAAATGGTGCATGATGGTGGAAATGACCATGTGTTCACATGCACCCACTGTGGACGAACATTTACAGCGCGAATTGGCCTTATCAGTCACATTCATAACCGCCATGGGTAGTAGTTATTATGCCTTTTTGAAGCACAAACTATCGTCTGTCAAGACGGCAAGGTGCCAATGAGTGTGCATTTGCAGCCTTTTTCCCCGTAAGCAAAGCATTTACTTGTTTGATTGTTGTAGACAGACAGACAGACAGACAGACAGACAGACAGACAGACAGACAGACAGACAGACAGACAGACAGACAGACAGACAGACAGACAGATTACACATGCATAATTAAATTTTTACTTATTATCTGATATCGAAATACATCAACGAGCACAAACACCTAGGTACACACACACACACACACACACACACACACACACACACACACACACACACACACACACATACACACACACACACACACACAGAGAGAGATCCTCTTTCTTCTTCTTCTTCTTCTTCTCTTTCTTCTTCGTTTCCACCTTCTCACACACCTTCGACCTGTCTTTTGCGGAAACGGGTATATTTGGATGTTTCAGTATCCGTGATAGCTAATATATAAGCGCGCTTGCTTTTTGACATCTGATTTCAATTTCTCTCCTTTCTGCCATCCTGTGTGATCATACTTCCAAGATATTAAAATGTTTTAACTTGTTTATCAGTATATTTAGTGGTCCAGGAGGTCTGATACCCTGCATTACTTCAGTGTTATGTCTTTTGATGACCAAACCATCTCATTTGCTGTTAGCCATAGTCGCGGGAGATTACAGCGGCTGTACGGCAAATGAAATGACTATAAGAATATTATCACAAGTGTATTACTTTCACAACGGTGTCCCCCATTTGCACAGTTTGTACATCAAATGCAGCTGCCATATTTCTTTAGTTTGTTCTGACTAAACTTAAAATTTACAATAACACTTGACACTTTCATAGATAAACATGAAAAGTGGCCATTCACACATGATATGGTTATTGGTAAAAAAAAAAAAAAATGGTTGCCAATAATACATGACATTCTCATTGACAAACATGACGAGTAGCCTGGCACACATGACACGTCCAGTGATCAACGTGGATGGTAGCCAATGACAAATGATACGTCCATTGATAAACATGAAGAATCAAACACGATATTATATATTATATATTATATACACAAAAAGATACCAATCCGCACATGATACGTTCTATGATATACATGAAGAATGCCAATCTCTCAGATACATCCATTGATAAACATGAAGAGTAGCCAATCACAAATGTCACGTCCATTGATAAACATGAAAAGTGGCCAATCACACATTGACACCATCATTGATAAACATGAAAAATAGCCAATCACAAATGACACGCCCATTGATAAACAAGGCCAATTACACATGACACATTAAGTGATAAACATCCAGAGTCCGTTCCTGCCATTTACTGCAGAGTTGGAGCATATATCTTTAACCACCACGCTTTTCTTTTTTCTTTTTCTTTTTTAAACCACCACGCGAGGAAGCAGTTCTATCTCCTACAGCGCGGTCCATTTCCTCATCGTATTAACCCTTGCTGTCTCTAATTCAGTTCTATCTCCTACAGCGCGGTCTATTTCCTCATCGTATTAACCCTTGCTGTCTGTAATTCAGTTCTATCTCCTACAGCGCTGTCCATTTCCTCATCGTATTAACCCTTGCTGTCTCTAATTCAGTTCTATCTCCTACAGCGCGGTCTATTTCCTCATCGTATTAACCCTTGCTGTCTGTAATTCTCTTCTCCAAGCGTTTAAATAAAATATTTTAAAGTCTCCCCCTATTTCGTTTTCCCCCTGGTTCCAGAGGAAAGGCATTCTAGTTATACTATTAACAGGTTTTCTCAACATGTGCCCTGTCCAAACGCCAGTGTAGTTACCGCACCTCTTGATTCAGCCTGGAAACAGCACTGTTTTATGTGTGCTCAATAGCGTTTTTTTTTGGCCAGCTCCATTGTTTCTCATAATACCAAAATGCTAATCTTATAATATTTAACTGCGGGTCAGTATGGTCGAATGGGTAAGAACGCGTGTTCTTAAACATCCGGTGTGCTGATGCTGAGGTTAGGGGTTCAACCCCTACACCGGACAGCAGGATTAAAATGTTGGCCTGTCGTCCTGGAATTGGGGACGTAAATTACAAGTACCTATGAAGTCGGAGTGGGTTCGCCTGTTGGTGAGGGACACTGTTAATAGGGAAAGCTAATCCACACGCAAAATACAGTCCATCACTACTATAAACAGTGTGTATAGACTAAGCTTGAGTTCAAAGCAAGCGAGCGCAAAGAAATATTAATAATATTTACCTTATTTATCATTTATACTTTCTTCCCCAGTTCAAACATTGTTCTTGCATTCTAGGAGATATTCCTGGAGAATTTCGCAGATGAAAGGAAATGAGTCTGCGATGCGGACTCCTTAATCTTTCTTCGCACCGCGTCGTCTCTTCTAGTACTTGTCCTCTTGGTTGACCGAGTTATCCATTGTTATCTTTCTTTAGACAAGTTCATGGTGGGTTGGAGTTTGCTTCCTAGAACATCTCCTGGTACCCAATTTATTTTGGTTGCATATGAGTCTCCATGGCGAAGTAGGTACGTCGTTTGCCTCGCGCTCCGAAGGTTGTTGGTTAGATTCCTGACTACATTATTCGGTTTGTCTGGCCTTTCGTCGCAGAATTGAGTGTCGGCCAGATTCTCTGGTCACTCCTTGCTGCACCATTCTCTCCTGGAAATGGTGGTGTATCTATTATTCCACACTATTCTCACGACCCCAAAGGGCCCCGATCACATCTGCCTTATCATGCACCAAAACACCACCCAACGGTTCAGACCCAGCCGATCTGTCCGCCTGCTCGTCTTTCCCAACACATCAGCATGTCCTGGGAAAAAGATCCAACGAATATTCCCAATGTTTTACGTGACTAAAATAGCTCGTAGTTCACAGGGATTGTTTTTATTTTTCCCACATATCCTTTTTACAGGACATTGCTGTCAACACCAGCATTTTACTGCTGTTGTTGATGTCTTGGCAAGTTTACGTTCAGTAGTTTGCCATTGCTTTCTGAACGACCGGCTCCCGAACCAACTCGTTAAAACCCAGTGCAATACGGTCTGCTGTCAGTCGGTAACCGCTGTTTTGAACGCGGGTAAGCGGGCTTACGAATCGCACCCGCAAGCTCACATGGATTACATATTCTAAAATATCTAATAATGTGTTCATATAATCTAATGAAACGGGTGTATAAAAACAAGCATTGACAGTGTTAACACAATAACATTTGAAATTTGAGTATATGAATATCAACAGCTGAATTGTTCATATCCCAAGCAATAAAATACCTGTTGAAGAAGTTGAAGACCAAGAATTTAGTTTCTTTGACTTGTTTTATACCAAGCAACGCACCATGGGTCATGAATTAAAGCTAACAAGACACATTTCCAGAGAAAGTAATTTGATAGCTTGAGAAGATCAGATCGACGCTTGATGAGCAACTCGAAATAGAATGGGCTCATCCATTGAAGATTTGCTTCTGCCCATTCTCAGTGGCAGACTTAGAATGGCCGAAACGATAAGGGCTCCAGTGTGATCATAGCGAGGTAGGCGGTTCAACGTCTCAACCGGTATTCAATTGGACTTCTTGTCCAGAAAGCAGTGGCAGACTACTGAACGTACAATTGCTTTAAAACCAACCCTGGGTTGATCACCACGTCCGACAAACGACACGCAACAAGTGTTTACGATCACAGTGTGGTACTTTGCTTGAAATAGAATGGGCCCATTGTAGATTTACCTCGGCCTATTCTCCGGTGCAGCTTAATTCAAACATGACAATATGCCCAGCATGGAGTCCCAAGGACTTCCGCTCCTCCAGCGGTCAGAAGTCTGTGTGTGTACACATTCCTGTCGCACATCCCGGCTGTTTGCAGTTACAGCGCGGGAATCTAACGTGTCGACAAACTAGTCCTCGTCGGGAGAGCTCGATCTCATCTGTTATGCTGGTTTTTATCTTCTCAGAAATGAGTGTCAGGTGAATATAATTTAAACTACCACCGTGGCACTACCACAAATCGGACGGCAGTTTCCGCAGCTGGCCAGTTATTACGATTCTTCTTTTCCAGTGTATTGATGTGTATCCCTTTTGAAGATAACAGACTCATCAGAATAAGTTGCCAATTTTATAACCGCATCCACGGGACTGGATTCGGTGCTCTTGGGTCTTTGCAACGCAAGGGACTGCCTTGAGGAGAGCCTTCGATTGTCTGAGTAATCGTGAAATAAATTTTTCAATGATGCTGTTGCCCGTAACGACTTGCTTCCTGTAAAACAGAGTAGTTTGAAAACAAAAACAATATTACATTCATTGATGTATTGATTAATTTGTTTGATAGCTTAACTGGGATCGGGGTGGTGTCATGCCCACACGGGCGGTACGGTATTTACCCCGGAATTAATTTGGACTTAATTGAGTAAGTTACATGGGATGATTAATAGTCTTAAGCAACTTCCCATATCTGCCATGGGCTTATATACAGTAGTTTTCCCTAAGCAATTTCCTTTAATTTGATATATAATACAACATGTATGCTACCAATTTAAAATAATTTTTAAGTCTTAACTGTGACACGCCCCTACTTCCCAATATGTAAATCCATTTGATTAGGTCCAAACGTACTATTCGGCACTGAATCTGGCAAACGTTGACTTCTCTTTCAGAAACCAATGGCACACTCATTATCATCTTCGCTTTTGACGTCAAGCTTCGTGGGGAGGGATAATTGCCGCTCCAGCGCCCGATGTATGACTCTGGATAGTGATATTCGGTGTTATTGTACAATGCCTTCGATGTCGTCAATCCATTTTCTTCTCTTGCTATCGTAACAGATCTTCTTTGATGTATGGTCAGTGCTGGTAGATGATGGTGTTGCATTCTAATGAGATGGCCAAACCATTTGATCTTCTGTCGTCCAATATCCTGTGGCACAAGGTGTTGATCACTGTCTGTTAACATCATTTCTTATTCTTAGAGTCTTCGGTGGCGAAGTGATCAAGCCGTTTGACTCGGGATCCGAAGGTTGTGGGTTCGATTCCGGGCCGCGTCCTTCGGCTAACGAGTTAAATTTTTCGGAGACTCATGTGGGTCGTCGCTAGAGCTACTGAGTTCGTGCTTTGTTCGACGCTTCCCGCATTGCGGAAAGAAGCCGAGCCATATGGGATAAACCCAGTGCAATGAAGTCGACCCTGTCGACTTTTAAGATACTTTTCGACTTTTTATTTCTTATTCGGTCTAGGATAGTTAAGTTGGCAGCTCTCCTCAAGCATCTCATCTCACAGGTGTTGATTTTGCGTAAGCGTAATTTGTATCATGCCCAAGTTTGACATTGGTAGCATAAAATTGGTGTGAATGTGTTATTTATTATCTGTTATGTTGCGGACATAGATATATTTGGATGTTTCAGTATGGTTGATAGTTGATATGTGCTTGCTTCTTGATATCTGATTTCGATTTCTCTGTCTATCCTTCTATGACAAACAACTGAACGTAAACTTGTCAAGAACACTATCTCGGGTTGACGTTGATTACAACGTTCTGCAAGTGCATGCAACAGTGTAAAAAACAAAATGAAATGACAGTATTAATGTTGTAACATCTTTGTTGTAACTTCGTTGTTGTAACATCTTTGTTTTAACAGCTTTGTTGTAACATCTTTGTTGTAACTTCGGCTGTTCTAACATCGTTGCTGTACCATCTTTGTTGTAAAAAACTTTGTTGTAACTTCGTTGTTGTAACATCTTTGTTGTAACATCTGTGTTGTAACATTTTTATAACATCGTTGTTGTAACATATTAGTTGTAAGATCTTTGTTGCAACATCTTTGTTGTAAAAACTTTGTTGCAACATCTTTGTTGTAAAATCTTTGTTGTAACATATTTGATGTACCATCTTTGTTGTAACATTTTTGTTGTAACAATTTTGTTGTAACATTTTTGTAACATCGTTGTTGTAACATCTTTGTTGTAACATCTGTGTTGTAACATCTTTGTTGCAACATCTTTATTGCAACATCTTTGTTGTAAAATATTTGATGTAACATCTTTGTTGTAAAATATTTGATGTAACATCTTTGTTGTAACATCTTTGTTGTAACATCTTTGTTGTAACATATTTAATGTAATATGTTTGTTGTAACATCTTTATTGTACCATCTTTGTTGTAAAGTTTTGTTAAAACACTTTTGTTGTAACATCTTTGTTGTAACATCTTTGTTGTAACATCTTTGTTGTAGCATTATTTGGGTAACATCATTGTTTGTAACATTTTTGTTGTAACATCTTTTTGCAACATATTTGTTGTAACATCTTTATTGTAGCATTATTTGAGTAACATCAATGTTGTAACAGCTTTGTTGCAATATCTTTGTTGTAACATTTTTGTTGTAACATCTCTATTGTAACATCTTTGTTGTAACATGTTGTTGAAACACATTTGTTGTAACATCTTTGTTGTAACATCTTTGTTGCAATATCTTTGGTTGTAAAATTGTTCTAACGTTTTGTTGGACGGGAGGGCTAGGACGCTGACAACATTCTCGTGTATCGACAGGGTCGAGATAGACAGGCGGTTTCCAAGGATATGCAGGGCGAACTAGATCGAATTTCCTCATGTTGCTCTGATGTCGGTGCCCTTGTGAACCCTGCAAAGGCATCGGTTACATGGTTCTCCCTAAACAACCATATTGTGAACACAGACCTGCAGGCAGTAAGAATGGATGGGAGCATTCTGAGTAGAACTCAGTCAATGACATATCTTGGCGTGAAGCTTGATCGTAGCCTGTCCTTCGGAGATCATGTCGATTATGTCATAACGAAAGCTCGAACAGGTTTGTCAGCAATGAGAGTCTTGGCGACTGCCAATATCGAGCAAAGACTGCTAATACTTCTGTTCCAAGGACTGGTGCTTTCACCCATCGAGTATGCCCTGGCCATCCTCACTGTCAGCCCTACACAGATTGGAAGACTTGAAAAGGTACAAAACGAAGCCATGAGCATCATTTTGGGCTGCACGAGAGACACCAGCTGTGTAGCAATGAGATACCTTCTTGACTTCCCGACAATGGAACATAGGATCAAGATCTGGAGAGCTCGTGCATACTTAAAAATAAGTGCAGATGAGCTGCACCCTCTGCATGACGCTATATTCAGAGAAAACAGTGACAGGCTAAAGAGGAGCAAATCTTGGATGGATCGGGCAGAAGAAGTCGTCAGACAGGTCTGCAGTCTTACCAGTATCAACCCCGGCAAGTAATGGGTGCCGGTGCCTCCAGCTTTTAAGTGCACTTTCTCCTGCATTATCACATTCGACAGACGGTGCAGAGAGCAGAACCCTTCCGCTGTCAATGCAGAGGTCAACGCGCTCATCTATGAATACTCAGATAGCCCCGAAGTGCTCATCTATACAGATGGATCTGTTGTAAAGCAGCAGAGAAGTGCGTGGGCATTTACAGCCCGTTCAGCGGGCCGAACCGTTCAAGAATCCAGTGGTGCCCACTCTATGACCACGAGCAGCATGACGATGGAGGTGATGGCAGTTACACAGGCTTTCATATGGCTGGAATCACAGCATTATACCAACGTGTGTGTACTAAGTGATTCAATGAGCATGATTCAGAAGGTCGAAGCTGGATCTGTACGTAGACAGTGGACTGAGTCGCTGCGGAAGTCTGTTGTCCGTAAAGTCACCTTCATCTTCGTCCCGGGACATGAGGGAGTCGAGGGAAATGAACGAGCTGATAAACTGGCTGGCTCTGCACCCCCTGTAGATGGCCAGCCCATGGATCGTGCCGATGTTATTAACGTCCTCAAAGATATGGCGAGAACAGAGGACTTTGACGTCAGTGAATCCACATCGCTGTCCAGGATGAAAGACTTGAGAGTAAGAATTCGGCACGGCCAGATGCGAGAGGTACATCGGGAAAACGAAGTGCCTCGTTAACCAACACAGAACTGGCACCATTAGCCACCGGACGCTGATGCATATGCTGGGGGGGGGGGGGGATATGAACACCTATGGACCTGTCCGCATTTCAATGATAATACCACAACTGATAACTGTGGTAACATTTTTGTTGTAACATTTTTGGCTAGCATTTTTGTTGTAACGATTTTGTTGTAACATATTTGATGTAATATTTTTGTTGGAACATCTTTATTGTAATATTTTTGTTGTAACATTTTTATTGTAACATCTTTAGTTGTAACTTTTTGTTGAAAAACCTTTGTTGTAACATCTTTGTTATAAGATCTTGGTTGCAATATCTTTGTTGTAACATCTTTCTTGTAACATCTGTGTTGTACAATTTTTGTAACATTTTTGTGGTAACATGTTTGTTGTAACTCCCGTGTGTTGCCGAGGCCCATAAGGGAAGCAAAGAATAGCAACACTGTAGCCTACCACGCATGTCGTACGAGGCGACTAAGGAGGCTTGATGGTTCCGTCGCCCTGCTACTGAGTGAGTGCGTGGCGCGACACTGTGAGCTGTGAGTTTCGTGTGAAATGCTTTTGAATCTGCCCGAGGTTTTTTGGAACGTGACTGCATGTTCGGAGCGATGGAAGATGGCTATGTCCCAGAGTTGACCGGTTTTTGCCTTATGCAGAAATGCGTGGCTGCTGGGCTTCTGGTTGACTGCCACTACCATCGACGATGAACTGTTCGTGGACTGTGTGGGTGAACATCTAGGAAACATCCAGATGGGAAAATGACTGCCGATTCCATCAGAAATGAACTGGGTGTTTTGTGGGGGACTATGCAACTATTGTGTTGAATTCTGGCAGCGGCATTATGCACAGTGTATCTGTGCGGGCTGTTGTTTGTCGAGACTCCTGTCTTTTCCACTTTTCACATTGGGCAGTGGGGAGCATTTTGTGTGATATTCACTGGCACAGGAACGGAGCATAATGGGGACGACCCGTTGCTGTGAAGTTGGAACTGCGACTAACTAACTAACTATGTTTGTTGTAAAATCTTTGTTGTACCATCTTATTTAAAGTCCCGGATTCTAATGTCTACAGTCATGTCTAGAGTTATGTTTACAGTCACTATACAGTCACAATACAGTCATTATACAGTCACTATACAGTCATTATACAGTCATTATACAGTCAAATATATAGTCACTATACAGTCATGTCTACAGTCAAATATACAGTCACTATACAGTCATGTCTACAGTCAAATATACAGTCACTATACAATCATGTATACAGTCAAATATACAGTCATGTATACAGTCATGCAGTCAGACCGACAGACAGACAGACAGACAGACAGACAGACAGACAGACAGACAGACAGACAGACAGACAGACAGACAGACAAGCAGGCAGGCAGGCAGGCAGAGAGAAGTCTCACCCGTTCATATACCCACACAATTACACACCCACAAAACTCCCTCACTCACTCACCCACACACACACACACACACACACACACACACACACACACACACACACATTCACACTCATCTACCACAATCGCAACCAACCGACCAAACACTTGCCATGTATTGCGGAATCATAGGTGATGTCGGAGTCCATTGTTTCAGTTGAGTTCAGCCACGATGTGTCGGTAGGGACGACCTTCTTCAGGCACGGCTGGAATATCTTTATTAGTTCCCGCCGGTAGTAGTTCCCGAAAAAGCAGTAGACAATGAAGTTCACGGAGTAGTTCGTGTAGAGCATCATCGCAGCTACGCAGTAGACTGAGGTTCGATTCCCATGGGTGAATCGGTTGTGTAATGTTGTTTGGCATAAAGGAGGGATAGGGATTATTAGTTATTTGTTATCATTAGTTATTGAAGAGAATAACACGACATCAGTAATTAAATATTGAAGGGAATAACACGGCATCAATCAACAGGTATTAAAGAGTGTCAGACACCAAACAGTCGGTATTTGAGGGAATACAAAGGGAGTCAGACATTTGGTATTCAACGAGATAAAGTTGTCAATGATGAACACGCATTGAAGGGGATTAGGAAGACATCCACCGTCCGATATCCAGGTGCACCAAGCGGGACCCAGTGTTTGATGTTGGAAGAGATGAGGCGGGCGGCAAGCATCGTGCAGATGTGGCAATGTTATCATCACCATCCACGTGGGAGGGGCCAAAAAAAATGCATTGAGTGTTAGTATCAACAATCAGGATTGTACAGAGTTGATTCTTTATGCAACATACACATGCATACTCACATACAATCACTTTTAGTATACACATACATGCACAAATGCATACACACATGTAAACACATATAGGGTGTTTGTAAAGTCTCACTACACTTTGTAAGTAGAAGAAATTTGAAAAATCGGAGTACATGACATCATAAAAAATGTGCCCCACAGTCGTCTGCTGGAGTATTCTTTGTACTCCAAACATAATATACTTACTAGCTTCCCCAAAATAGCGTTTAACCATAGCACTAACTATTGCAACTAATTTAATGAATTTTCAAGCACATTTTTGATATCCTCATGTACTTCTTTTTTTTTTTCCAGATGTGTTCTACATATAAAGTGTAGTGAGCATTTACAAACACCTTGTATTATCATATTCACATGAACATAGTGAGTTCATGGCAGAGTTGAGCCTGCCCCAAGCTTTTAAGCAGATTTCATGCATCGAATGAATGGAAGAATTGAAAACACTCTTGATAAGAGTCAGCCGATAGGAGTCAGTGACAGGAACATCAGGGAAGGAAAAAAATCAAAGTGGCGATGGCAAGCGACATTGTCGACAGGCTGAATGTTGAGTGGTTGATAATTTTGAGTTTCAGAATATTTTAGTATTTAAAATAATATTTTAACACATGAAACAGTTGTGAGTGGCATTCCTGAGTGATGTATAGTTACAGAATGTGAAACGTGTCGGTCTCCTGTGATTTTTGTAAACAAGTGTGCTGTTAGTGATTTCAGAATGTGGAGTAATACGTTAAAGGCCCGTATGGTACGAGGGATACTCCAAAATCAACCACCGATTGGCTGGTAAAAATGAACCAGTTGCCATAGGGACACCGTTCATATCTTGCATCATTCAGCTTTTAGCTCACTACACATCAACCTATAGTCGCATTTGTTCAGTGGTTCACGAATCGCGAACGAATAAACATGGACACTGTCATTGCCTTTCCCGACAGATGTGAAATTTGTGGTGTGATTTGTTTTCTTCAAGCAGAAGGTAAAATTGCGATCTATATTCATCGTACATTGTGTCGTGCACGGTGATAGCGTTATGAATGACAGTTCTGTGACGGTTCGGTGCAGGACATTCAGAGACGGGCGTAAAGATGTGCATGATGAGGGTGGAAACACAATTCAAGAAAGCATTTTCGTACCGAAAAATGATGGTTAAAGTTTTCTGGGTCTGCAAGGGCATTTCGTTGACGGAATTCATAACACTAAGGCCCACAATAGCGGTTTATTGTTAAACACCGAGGAAGCTTCTCGGTCGATAAAAACAAAAGGCGCGGAATGCTCACCCGTGGCGGCATTATCCTGAACGACAACTCGCGGCATGACACTGCTGCTCGCATAAAGGCGTTACTTGAGCAGTTTAAGTTGGCAATTTTCAACCTCCACACCATTTACAGTCCGGATTTGGCACCAAGCGATTATCATCTATTCGGCAATATGAAGGTCTGGTTGGCTACCCAGCGCTTCGAAACCGCCGAGGAATTCATGGATGGGGGTCAACAACTGCCTAAGTACCCTGGCGGAGCCGTTCCTTGACGAGGGGTTACACAAACTCATGTCACGGAACGACAAATGCCTGAATTTAGGTGATGAATATTTAGAAAAGTAATGCAGCGATGTATGCAACTTTTGTATGTATTTAAATGTTATTGTCAATTTTTTTAAAAATGTTTACCAGCCAATAGGCGGTTGGTGTTGGAGTAGCCGGCGTATTTGGGACAGCACTATAACAAACTACTATACAGACGAGCAGGGAATGCCCTGGACAACATCGATTAAATAAACAAGGAAAGCACCAAGCATGCAGGAGGGCGGAGACTGCAGACGTCAGATGGCAGTTTAGCAAAGTTAAAGATATAGTTTAGTTAGTTAGTTAGTTTAGTTACTTTAGTCGACGGATCAACAAAACGGCACACGGGTGTAACCCATAGCGTGCTCCGTTATACCAATAACTCAAGCCTGAGTCCAGAGAATCTCAGCTCAGTGCACGAACTCCGTAAGGATCCTGAAATACTTTGGGTAGATTTTAATTCGAAATTTTGCCCGGGCAGCGCCGTTAGGCTACTCTTTTTCGATTTCCAACTTTCGAAGGGTTTTTTACGTGTGCACCAATACACACGGGCGTCCGATCTCACTAGCCAGAGACCAGGGACAATTTTATTACTAGAAGTCAGCGTGAAAAAATGCCGACCCTCACTGGGGCTTGAACCCGGGACCTCCAGCACTCGAGGCGGACACCATACCTCGAGACCACAAAGATATGATCATGCCGATTTAGAGCATGGTCCCAAGAAACAACAATAACTGTTTCACAGTTGGTAATGGGGGGGGGGGGGGGGGGGGGGAAGGGCGCGACGTTTCAGAAATTCAAAGCAATGTCTTCCCGTACTTTGTGTGATTTCTGCAGTATTTAAATGACGAGATGCAGCGAAATATGGCAGGCAATACATCGTGCAATCTATTGCTTGTGTCTTCGTTATTCAAATTCACTACGGGAAAACATTGTTTTGAATTTCTCAAACGTCGCCTCCCATTACCAACTGTGAAGCGGTTAGAAGGATTACTCAAGCTGAAGTGTAAAACAGCGGTGAATGCGAGTATATTTCAGCTTGAAGGATTTATCTAATTACTTCATGTTGTCTATGGCACATCAGAAGACGAGATCGAAAATAGGTGCCATAAGGCAAACCAACTCATTGGACAAATGGCACCAATACTAAAGAACAAACATGCATCAATAGTTACTAAGAAAGCACTTTACAACACAATCTTCCTACAAACTTTATGTTTTTGTTTATTTTTTTAAATTCGCATATCCTTTTACAGGACATCGCTGTCAACAGCAGCATCTTTCAGCTGTCTGTTGATTTCTTGGCAAGATTACGCTCAGTAGTTTGCCATTGCTTTCTGAGCGGCCGGCTCAGTTATCCCGCAAGTCACCAGCGGGGGACGAACCGCTCCCAGTTCTCGCCCGCTACGAGACTGCGTGATAAACGGGATTACGGAGAAAGTGGTGTAACCACTCGGCCAGAGAGACCGGCAAACTTTATGTTACCAATGCCAAACCTGGACAATGACAGAAACATAGAAAAGAAAAATCACAACAGAAATGAGATTCCTGAGAAGAATACTAAATGTATAAAGAAGAGATAAAATCAGAAGTAATGAAATCAGGACTAAAGTGGGGGGTTATATCAGCGCTAGATTTTATTAGAAGGCAGCAAGTCAAATGGTTTGGCCATGTAACTAGGTTACCAACTAACAGTATACCACAACAAGCAATGATGTACAGACCGGATGGTAGCAGAGAAAAAAGCCGACTACGTAAACGACGGACGGATGAAATAACAGAGTCCATGGGAATATCGATACATGAAGCCCATAATCGGGCACTCTCACGATGTTTATACTTCACCTAGACACCGCAAGGTATGAGAGGAACATGATGAGATGAGACGAGACTAGGTTGTGTGATTTCTGCAGTATGTAACTGACGAGATGCGGCGAAATAAGCCAGGCAGTAAATAGTGCAACCTATTGTTTGTGTCTTCGTTATTTAAATTCACTACAGGAAAAGATTGTTTTGATCAATAATTGTGTCATACAAAACTGTTATCATGTGCTAACGACCTGTATCGCCAGTCGATAATCTACCGTCGTCGACTATAACGATGCCTACCGACGCCTGACACAAAAACATACCTACCTACATTCACCCATCCATGCATCCATCCAATTATTCATGCATGCATGCATTCATCCCCTCAACCTCTTCTACTTCATGATGTTACCATCGTAATTCCTTTCTGTCCTGTGATGGAGCAGTCATAACATCTGATGGGAGATGCCCTTTAGAGAGTAGTACCAGAATCACCATAGCAACAGTAAACATTCTCGCCAATATAAAGCTGACAATGACAATGGGGAAAATAGTGTCGAAGAGCTATATAGTATCTATACAACTGTACAAATGTGAAGCATGGATAGTAAACAGACAAGCTGAGAAACATGTAATGGCAGTGGGCATCTGGTTTCTGAGGAAAATGAAAAGAATGCGATGGGTAGACAGAAACATGAATGAGAAATTCATACAAGAAACGAGTGATAATCGTAAACTGACTAGAGAAATCAGAGGTAGACAGTCAAGATTGTATAGGGCACATTATGAGGAGACATCAATTGGAACACCTATTGACAACTGGCAGGTGGACAGATTGGCTGGGTCTCTACTGGTAGGTGGTGCATGGTAAGGCGGATGTGGCCAGGGCCATACTCCCCACCTTATCCCCGCATTTGTATCGTCCACTAAAAAGTTAGTTGCATATCCTTTACAGAACGTCGCAGTCCGCCCCATCATTATTTGTGCTGTTTATGATTTATTGGCAAGTTTGCTTTCAGTGGTTTGTCATTACTTTCGGAGCGACCGGCACTCATACTATTTTATGAAAACAAAACACAGGGCGGTCTGCATCCAAATCGCTCGCAGCTGTGTTTCTAGCACTGAATGCGTAATTGCGACTGCGTACATGACACCTTCACCACAAAGCCGGCTATAGTGCGCCACTAATCCCTATTTTAACCTTTCGCTCACCTGAACGTCCCTTCCCTCCTCCCCCCCCCCCCCCCCCAGCGGGTGATCCCCCACTGGAAGGCTAAGCCAATCATGAGCTTCTGGTGTTATAGGCCTTAAGTCCAGTGACCGCCTGAACCACCACACATCCGGTTAATTCCACCCACTGATAGTTGCTCAGAGACGTTTTCAGCCAAACAAGGATACAGATAAGTAACTTTCATATTTTATGTACTGTTTTTCATGTAGTATGTCGGGTTATGTTTGTTTGTTCTGCGCTCACGAAGGCTTTGGCTGCAACGTTCATTTTGTTACTTGTAATCGTGTTCTAGTAAAGCTCACAATCTACTTCTCGTTTTTTTGTTTTTTGTGAATTCATTTATTCCTTTGTATAATGTGGAAGAACATCCACAGAGACTCGTGTTTTTTTCCCATGTAGTGTTTTTCTTTGTGGAAGAACGTCCTCAAAGATATGGCGAGAAGAGAGGACTTTGACGTCAGTGAATCCACATCGCTGTCCAGGATGAAAGACTTGGGAGTAAGAATCGGCACAGCCAGACGCGAGAGGTACATCGGGAAAACGAGGTGCCTCGTCAACCAACACAGAACTTGCACTATTAGCCACCGGACGCTGATGCATATGCTGGGGGGAGGATCTGAGCACCTATGGACATGTCCGGAGTGCAATGAAGATACCCCAACTGATAACTGATAACTGATAACTGATGTGGAAGAACAGATAAATCATCAGTGCCTAGAAAGAATGGAGCAGCAGTACAGTTACCAGAGGATCTGCACCACACTCAGTACTCCAAAAAAAACAAACAGTAAAGACGGATACATAATCAGACTGACTGCAACTTCTCTATTAGCATTGGGACTCTTCGCTGGCTAAATCCTCATTTAAAATGAGGACAAAACACCTTGTTTTAAAGTATAATGAATAAATCACCAAAATATGAGAAGCAGAATCTGTAAGCTTGACTAGAACACGATCACAAGCCACAAAACTGACGTTGCGGCTAAAGCCTTCGTCGGCAAATGTACAACAAAGACACATCGATACAACTACATGAAAAACACTACATGGGAAACAAACACGAGTCTGTGTGTGTGTGTGTGTGTGCGAGCGTGTGTGTGAGTGTCTGTATATATAAATGTTACTCATCTGTTTCCTTGTTATGGACGTAACACGTGTCTTGTTGAATGCCACTTGTATGGTTTTAATTTGCCTGTGGCCGGAAAGATAAATAACGCCAGGCCCCCAGAGATTGCCATAACAACCTGAGAGGAGAACACCGACAAGGGCGGAGTGGGGGGGGGGGGGGGAGTCCAGGTGCTCGAACAGTAAAATAGGGAATTCTTATAGACTGTTTTAAGTGCATCGCTTCAAGTTAGAACAAGACAGACTCAAACCCGGGAGCTTACATAAGTTAGCCTTGGCTGCCTCCACTTGACCCTGCTGCCTCCAGGCGTGTCCCTCGGTGAAGAAGTAGGCGTAGGGAAACTCCATGACAATGATCTGAATATCACACAGCAGGGTGATCACAGCGAACCGGTAGGCAACTGAAAGCCATCACGTAGCCGTTAGCATGACGCATGACGTCTGTGTGTATGTGAGTATATTTAGTTTTAACAGACGGGTAATTGGACAGATAAACAGGCAGGCAGGCAGGCAGGCAGGCAGGCAGACAGACAGACGGACGGACGGACGGACAGATAAATTGTTGGATGGATGGATGGAAGGGTGGGTGGTTGGATGGATGGATGCATGGATGGATGCATGGGTGGATGCATGGATGCATGGGTGGATGGATGGATGGACGGGTGGATGGATGGATGGATGGATGGATGGATGGATGGATGGATGGATGTAGTATCCAAAAAACAAACGAACGAATTTATTTTTCAAAGGGTCACAAATTGAGCACATAGACTGACTGACATATTTAAGATGGTAGGTAGGTAGGTAGGTAGTCAGGTAGGTAGGTAGGTAGGTAGTCAGGTAGGTAGGTAGGTAAGTAGGTAGGTAGTCCGGTAGTAAGGTAGTCAGGTAGGTAGGTAGGTAGTCAGGTAGTCAGGTAGGTAGGTAGGTAGTCAGGTAGGTAGGTAGGTAGTCAGGTAGGTAGGTAGGTAGTCAGGTAGGTAGGTAGGTAGGTAGTCAGGTAGGTAGGTAGGTAAGTAGGTAGGTAGTCAGGTAGGTAGGTAGGTAGTCAGGTAGGTAGGTAAGTAGGTAGGTAGTCAGGTAGGTAGGTAGGTAGTCAGGTAGGTAGGTAGGTTGGTAGGTAGTCAGGTAGGTAGGTAAGTTGGTAGGTAGTCAGGTAGGTAGGTAAGTTGGTAGGTAGTCAGGTAGGTAGGTAGTCAGGTAGATAGGTAGGTAGTCAGGTAGGTAGGTAGGTAGTCAGGTAGGTAGGTAGGTAAGTAGGTAGGTAGTCAGGTAGGTAGGTAGTCAGGTAGGTAGGTAGGTTGGTAGGTAGTCAGGTAGGTAGGTAGGTAAGTAGGTAGGTAGTCAGGTAGTAAAGTAGCCAGGTAGGTAGGTAGGTAGTCAGGTAGTCAGGTAGGTAGTCAGGTAGGTAGGTAGGTAGGTAGTCAGGTAGGTAGGTAGGTAGGTAGTCAGGTAGTCAGGTAAGTAGGTAGGTAGTCAGGTAGGTAGGTAGGTAGTCAGGAAGGTAGTCAGGTAGGTAGATAGGTAGGTAGTCAAGTAGGTAGGTAGTCAGGTAGGTAGTCAGGTAGTCAGGTAGGTAGGTAGGTAGTCAGGTACGTAGGTAGTCAGGTAGTCAGGTAGTCAGGTAGGTAGGTAGTCAGGTAGGTAGTCAGGTAGGTAGTCAGGTAGTCAGGTAGGTAGGTAGGTAGTCAGGCAGGTAGTCAGGTAGTCAGATAGGTAGGTAGGTAGGTAGTCAGGTAGTCACGTATGTAGGTAGTCAGATAGTCAGGTAGGCAGGTAGTCAGGTAGTCAGGTAGGTAGGTAGTCAGGTAGGTTGGTAGGTAGTCAGGTAGGTAGGTAGTCAGGTAGTCAGGAAGGTAGGTAGGTAGTCAGGTAGGTAGGTAGGTAGTCAGGCAGGTAGGTAGACATGTAGTCAGGTAGTCAGGCAGATAGGTAGGTAGTCAGGTAGTCAGGTAGGTAGGAAGTCAGGTAGTCAGGTAGGTAGGTAGGTAGTCAGGAAGGTAGGTAGTCAGGTAGGTAGGTAGTCAGGTAGGTAGTCAGGTAGGTAGTCAGGTAGGTAGGTAAGTAGTCATGTAGGCAGGTTGTCAGGAAGGTAGGTAGGTAGTCAGGTAGGTATGTAGGTAGTCAGGTAGGTAGGTAGTCAGGTAGTCCGGTAGGTAGTCAGTTAGTCAGGTATTCAGGTAGGTAGATCGGTAGGTTGGTAGGTAGTCAGATAGGTAGGTATTCAGGTAGGTAGGTAGGTAGTCAGGTAGGTAGGTAGTCAGGTAGGTAGTCAGGTAGGTAGTCAGGTAGGTAGTCAGATAGGTAGTCCGTTAGGTAGTCAGTTAGGTAGGTAGGGATTCAGGTAGGTATTCAGGTAGGTAGTCAGGTAGGTAGGTAGTCAGGTAGGTAGTCAGGTAGGTAGGTAGTCAGGTAGGTAGTCAGGTAGGTAGTCAGGTAGGTAGGTAGGTAGTCAGGTAGGTAGTCAGGTAGGTAGTCAGGTAGGTAGTCAGGTAGATAGGTAGGTAGTCAGGTAGGTAGTCAGGTAGGTAGTCAGGTAGGTAGTCAGGTAGGTAGTCAGGTAGATAGTCAGGTAGGTATGTAGGTAGTCAGGTAGGTAGTCAGGTAGGTAGTCAGGTAGGTAGTCAGGTAGATAGGTAGGTAGTCAGGTAGGTAGTCAGGTAGGTAGTCAGGTAGGTAGTCAGGTAGGTAGTCAGGTAGGTAGTCAGGTAGATAGTCAGATACGTAGTCCGTTAGATAGTCAGTTAGGTAGGTAGGTAGTCAGGTAGGTAGTCAGGTAGGTAGGTAGATAGTCAGGTAGGTAGTCAGGTAAGTATTCAGGTAGGTAGTCAGGTAAATAGTCAGGTCTGTAGTCAGGTAGGTAGTCAGGTAAGTAGTCAGGTAGGTAGTCAGATAAATAGTAAGGTAGGTAGTCAGGTAGGTAAGTAGGTAGGTAGTCAGATATGTAGTCAGGTAGGTAGTCAGGTGGGTAGTCAGGTAAATAGTCAGGTAGGTAGTCAGGTAGGTAGGCAGGTAGGTAGTCAGGTAGGTAGTCAGGTAAATAGTCAGGTAGGTAGTCAGGTAGGTAGTCAGGTAGGTAGTCAGGTAAATAGTCAGGTATGTAGTCAGGTCAATAGTCAGGAAGGTAGTCAGGTAGATAATCAGGTATGTAGTCAGGTAAATAGTCAGGTAGATAATCAGGTAGGTAGTCAGGTAGATAGTCAGGTAAATAGTCAGGTAGGTAGTCAGGTAGGTAGTCAGGTAAATAGTCAGGTAGGTAATCAGGTAGGTAGTCAGGTAAATAATAATAATAATAATAATAATAATAAGTCTTTATTTTCAAAGGGTTAAGAATTGGGCACGTAGGCCCGTCTGACATTCTGCCCTTCTTCTCTATTTCCTCTCATACATTCTTTCATTCAACATCACTTATGAAGCAACTTTTGACAACAAAAGAACATTAAAACGCATGAAAAATAATCAATAACAAATGACTCACTGAGGCAGTGTTTAACATGGGCATTATAAAATACCTAAGGAGGGTGTAACGTGCCATACATAAGGGAATGTTTTTTGGCTAGTTGTCGTTTGAGATAAGTTACCATTATTGTCTTTTTTGTGTTATTTGTTATGGGGGCATGTAGTCTGTACTAAGGTAGTGTTCAAACAGGTTGCGAATGTATGAATCATGATTGGTGGTGTCTTTGATTTCTTGTGGAAGATTGTTCCACAACTGAGCGGCAGAGTATGCTAAGCTTGTTTTATATAAGTCTATCCTAGGTTTAGGGACATGAAGTATATTTAGTCGTTCGCTATGTCTAGCGTTATATTTAAACAATGGCCAAAGGTAGCTTGGAGCATTTTGAAATAGGATTTTGTGAATTAGTTTGGTCTTATTAAAAAGCAGGCGCTTGTGGAGTGGCAGTAACCGGAGACGTTTATATAGGTTAGAATTGTCGGTAAGCTTTTCACCATTAATTAAACGCACTGCCCTTTTCTGGAGTGAATATAGGCGTTTTGTTATTGATTTGGAGCATCCATCCCAGACTGTGGAGCAGTAATCAATATGTGTTTGTATATGAGAAGTATAGAATATCTTTCTTGTGTTTTCGTCAAGGAAATTTTTAATTTTGGCAAGTTGGTATACTTTTTTGGCTATTTGTTTAACTAGAGCATGAACATGTGAGTTAAAAGTTAGATTTTGATCTATGATAACACCCAGTGTCTTGTGCTCGGTGACACTTTCTACAGGCGTGCTGCCAATGTGCAGCTGAAGAGTTCTCTGCGAGTTTAGAGTGTGAAGTCTTTGCCTGGTTCCTATTAACATAGACTTTGTTTTAGTAATGTTAATTTGCATGCGGTTTGCATGACTCCAGTTAACTACACTATTTATTTCCTGTTGCAAGGATAATTCTAGCACATTACGATCAACAGCGTTCGTATATACTGTGCAGTCATCAGCAAATAGATCGCAGGACGACGACAGATTTAATGGAAGATCATTTATATAAATGGCAAATAATAGAGGGCCAAGAATAGACCCCTGAGGTACTCCAATATTAATGGTAATGGCTTGAGATAAAACTTTATTGTGTGATACTACTTGCTTTCTGTCTAATAAGAATGATTTTATTAATGTCACTATATTAAAACTTACTTTCATTGTTTCTAGTTTTTTAATTAGAATAGTATGATCTATCATATCGAATGCTTTCCTAAAGTCTATAAACACCGCTCCACATAGAGTATTGTTGTTAATATTTTGATGCCAGTTTTCTATCATGTTTGTTAGTGCCGTATGGCAAGAATATTTTGGCCGAAATCCTGACTGACTGTCAACTATCAGTTTATGGCGAACTAAGTGATCTAGTGTTGTTTTGTGGATGTGCTTTTCTAGCGGTTTGGATAATGAGGATAATATGGAAATTGGTCTATAATTACTCATGAGACGATCGTCTAGAGGACCAGCTTTTAAATGAGGATACACTTTAGCGATTTTAAAGGCTGATGGGAAGTGACCTCTGGTTATACATTGATTATATATAAAAGTTAGTGACTCGCAGATCGCCGGTGCAGCATGGCGAAGGATCCGACTACTAATTCCATCTAGTCCTGATGAGTTATTGTTTTTTAGATTACGGAGATGAGTAAATACTTCAGTTGTCGTCATTAGCGGTATGTTGGAGGAAATGTGTCCATAGCATTTGTTCTCACAGAATGATGATAATAAAGATATGTCATGAGGCGCATCTGGTATTGCAGCCTTCAGTTGGTTTATGTCGGACTGAAAGTATCTACTGAATTGATCACATGTAACCTGATTTGATGGTAATGATTGTGATGATTTGTGTTTGTTTGTCAAGGTATTAATTGCTTTCCATATATCTTTAGTGTTGGTTTTATCTATTACTATGTTCTTAAAATAGTTTTTCTTTTCCTTCCGAATAACATATTGAACTTTGTTTCTCAGACTACGGTACATAGTTAGATCTCTATTTTTGTGAGCCCTGTCGCGATCTCTCATAAGTTCAACTACCTCCTGTGTGATCCACGGGGGCTTTGTGTGATGTTTAACACGAACTTCCTTAAATGGAACATGTTTATCAAATATACTTAGAAAGGTCTTTAGCCAGTGGTCCAGAGCATCGTCTGGGTCAGGAAGCTGGTAAACATAACGTCAGGTAGGTAGTCAGGTAGGTAGTCAGGTAAATAGTCAGGTAGGTAGTTAGGAAAATAGTTAGGTAGGTAGTCAGGTAGGTAGTCAGGTAGGTAGTCATGTAGGTAGTCAGGTAAATAGTCAGGTAGGTTGTCAGGTAGTCAGATAGGTAGTCAGGTAAATAGTCAGGTAGGTTGTCAGGTAGTCAGGTAGATAATCAGGTAGGTAGTCAGGTAGATAGTCAGGTAAATAGTCATGTAGGTGGTCAGGTAGGTAGTCAGTTAAATAGTCAGGTATGTAGTCAGGTAGGTAGTCAGGTAGGTAGTCAGGTAGGTAGTCAGGTAAATATTAAGTTAGGTAGTCAGGTAAATTGTCAGGTAGGTAGTCAGGTAGGTAGGTAGTCAGGTAGGTAGTCAGGTAGGTAGTCAGGTAGGTAGGTAGATAGTCAGGTAGGTAGTCAGGTAGGTAGTCAGGTAGGTAGTCAGGTAGGTAGTCAGATAGGTAGTCAGTTAGGTAGTCAGTTAGGTAGGTAGGTAGTCAGGTAGGTAGTCAGGTAGGTAGTCAGGTAGGTAGTCATGTAGGTAGTCAGGTAGGTAGTTAGGTAGGTAGGTAGGTAGTCATGTAGGTAGTCAGGTAGGTAGTCAGGTGAATAGTCAGGTAGGTAATCAGGTAGGTAGGTAGATAGTCAGGTAGGTAGTCAGGTAGGTAGTCAGGTAGGTAGGTAGGTAGGTTGGTAGGTAGTCAGATAGGTAGGTAGGTAGGTAGTCAGGTAGGTAGGTAGTCAGGTAGGTAGGTAGGTATTCAGGTAGGTATTAAGATAAGTAGTCAGGTATGTAGGTAGGTAGGTAGGTATTCAGGTAGGTAGTCAGGTATTTAGGTAGGTAGATAGTCAGGTAGGTAGCCAGGTAGATAGTCAGGTAGGTAGGTAGGTAGGTAGTCAGGTAGATAGTCAGGTAGATAGTCTGGTAGGTTGTCAGGTAGGTAGTCAGGTAGGTTGTCAGGTTGGTAGGTAGGTAGGTAGGTAGTCAAGTAGGTAGTCAGGTAGTTAATCAGGTTGGTAGTCAGGTAGGTAGGTAGGTAGTCAGGTAGGTAGTCAGGTAGGTAGGTGGGTAGTCAGGTAGGTAGTCAGGTAGATAGGTAGGTAGGTAGTCAGGTAGGTAGTCAGGTAGATAGGTAGGTAGGTAGTCATGTAGGTAGTCAGGTAGGTAGTCAGGTAGGCAGTCAGGTAGATAGATAGGTAGGTAGGTAGTCAGGTAGGTAGTCAGTTAGGTAGTCAGGTAGGTTGTCAGGTACGTTGTCAGGTAGGTAGTTACGTAGGTAGGTAGATAGTCAGGTAGGTAGTCAGGTAGGTTGTCAGGTAGGTTGTCAGGTTGGTAGGTAGGTAGGTAGGTAGGTATGTAGGTAGGAATGTAGATGGTCAGGTAGGTAGGTAGGTAGGTAGGTAGATAGGAAGGTGGTCGGATAGGTAGGTAGGTAGTTAGGTATGTAGTTAGGTAGTCAGATAGTCACGTAGGTAGGTAGTCAGATATGTAGGTAGTCATGGAGGTAGGTAGGTAGGTAGGTAGGGTAGACAGGCTGGCAGACAGGCAGGTAGGTAGGTAGGTAGGTAGGTAGGTAGGTAGGTAAGAATATTAGTGGGTTGGCTTGCAGACAGACATGTAAGTAAGTTGTAGATAGATAGCAGCAGCAATATCTAAGTTTAGACGAAGAAGAAGAAGAAGAAGAAGAAGAAGAAGAAGAAGAAGAAGAAGAAGAAGAAGAAGAAGAAGAAGAAGAAGAAGAAGAAGAAGAAGAAGAAGAAGAAGAAGAAGAAGAAGAAGAAGAAGAAGAAGAAGAAGAAGAAGAAGAAGAAGACAAGGAAGATTTAGGATGAGGGACATAAAGAAGAAGAAAAAGAAGAAGGAGAAACAACACGATGGTAAAGAAGATTTAGGAGGAGGAGCAGGAAGAAGAGGAGAAGGAGAAGGGACCGGAGTCCTTCAGGCGGACAGACTGCCACACGGACAGACTGCCACACGGACAGACTGCCACACGGACAGACTGCCACACGGACAAAACCGGCAGGTCACCTAACTCTGCAAGTGCCGCAGGACCGTCCTGGTGGCGCCATCGACCGCGCGTCGAGTCCTGGTGTAGAGGAAGATGATGGTGAAGTTGAAGACCATGATCAGACCACCCGGGATGTAGAAGAAGAAGCAAGTCTGGATGATGGCCCTTGTTCTGGTGAATTGCAGGTAGTGCTCGCGCTTCGTCCTGTGTGGGGTATATGTACTGATTTGTCAATTCTGTGTCTATCTGTGCGTTTGTCTATCCGTCTGTCCGTTTGTCTGTCTGTCCGTTCATTCGTCCGTTTATCCGCCCTTCCATCAGTCCGTCCGTCTGTCTGTATGTCTGTGTATCTGTTCGTCCGTCTGTTAGTCCGTCCGTCCGTCATGTCTGTCTATCCGTCCGCGCGTGTGTCTGTCTGTCTATCCGGCCGAATGGTCCGCCTGTCTGTCTGTCTATCCGACCGTCCGTCCAACTGTCTGTCTGTCTATCCGACAGTCCGTCTGCCGTTCCGTCCGTCTGTCTGTCTATCCGACTGTCCGTCCTTCTGCCCGTCTGTCTGTCTATCGACCTTTGTCTGTCCGTCCGTCCGTCCATCCGTCCGTCCGTCTGTCTGTCTATCTATCTTTCTGTCTGTCTGAAAATATAACTAGTATATTAAACATTCTCCTAGCTGTGGTACGATATATCTGTCTTAGCTTATTATAATCGCCATGTCAAAAATTAGTTTAGTGAGTCATGTATTATTGACCATTGCACATTTTCCATGCGTTTTAATGCATAATATTCTTTTGTTGTTGTTGTTGTTGTCTGTGATTAACTCCATAACTGATGTATGCAATAAATAATATATGAGAGCAGAGAGATCAGAAGGGCAGAATGTCAGACGGGCCTGCGTGCCCAATTCTTGACAGTTTGAAAATAAAGTCCTTTCGGTTTCATTCCGAGCACCCCATGACCTCTTCAAGAGTCAAGTGCAAGACATAGGTACGGACTGCGGGGTAATTATCGCAGGGGGTAGAAGCCAAGCCCTTCCAGTTTTATAACGTGCACATGTTTTGAACCATTCAACACGCTTCATCATATGCGACACCTTGATCTATCCTCTAGTGCCGTGCGACACCTTGATCTATCCTCTAGTGCCGTGCGACACCTTGATCTATCCTCTAGTGCCGTGCGACACCTTGATCTATCCTCTAGTGCCGTGCGACACCTTGATCTATCCTCTAGTGCCGTGCGACACCTTGATCTATCCTCTAGTGCCGTGCGACACCTTGATCTATCCTCTAGTGCCGTGCGACACCTTGATCTATCCTCTAGTGCCGTGCGACACCTTGATCTATCCTCTAGTGCCGTGCGACACCTTGATCTATCCTCTAGTGCCGTGCGACACCTTGATCTATCCTCTAGTGCCGTGCGACACCTTGATCTATCCTCTAGTGCCGTGCGACACCTTGATCTATCCTCTAGTGCCGTGCGACACCTTGATCTATCCTCTAGTGCCGTGCGACACCTTGATCTATCCTCTAGTGCCGTGCGACACCTTGATCTATCCTCTAGTGCCGGATTCGACACCTGGATCTATCCTCTAGTGCCGTGCGACACCTTGATCTATCCTCTAGTGCCGTGCGACCACCTTGATCTATCCTCTAGTGCCGTGCGACACCTTGATCTATCCTCTAGTGCCGTTGCGGACACCTTGATCTATCCTCTAGTGCAGTGCGACACCTTGATCTATCCTCTAGTGCCGTGCGACACCTTGATCTATCCTCTAGTGCCGTGCGGACACCTTGATCTATCCTCTAGTGCGTGGCTGACACCTTGATTCTATCCTCTAGTGCCGTGGCGACACCTTGATCTATCCCTCTAGTGCCGTGCGGACAACCTTGATCTATCCTCTAGTGCCGTGCGACCCCTTGATCTATCCTCTAGTGCCGTTGCGACACCTTGATCTACCCTCTAGTTGCCGTGCGACACCTTGATCTATCCCTCTAGTGCCGTGCGACACCTTGATCTATCCTCTAGTGGCCGGGCGACACCTTGATCTATCCTCTAGTGCCGTGCGACACCTGATCTATCCTCTAGTGCCGTGCGACACCTTGATCTATCCTCTAGTGCCGTGCGGACACCTTGATCTATCCTCTAGTGCGTGCCGAACCTTGATCTATCCTCTAGTGCCGTGCGACACCTTGATCTATCCTCCTAGTGCCGTGCGACACCTTGATCTATCCTCTAGTGCCGTGCGACACCTTGATCTATCCTCTAGTGCCGTGCGACACCCTTGATCTATCCTCTAGTGCCGTGCGACACCTTGATCTATACTCTAGTGCCGTGCGACACCTTGATCTATCCTCTAGTGCCGTGCGACACCTTGATCTATCCCTCTAGTGCCGTGCGACACCTTGATCTATCCTCTAGTGCCGATGCGACACCTTGATCTATCCTCTAGTGCCGTGCGACACCTTGATCTATCCTCTAGTGCCGTGCGACACCTTGATCTATCCTCTAGTGCCCGTGCGACACCTTGATCTATCCTCTAGTGCCGTGCGGACACCTTGATCTATCCTCTAGTGCCGTGCGACACCTTGATCTATCCTCTAGTGCCGTGCGACACCTTGATCTATCCTCTAGTGCCGTGCGACACCTGGATCTATCCTCTAGTGGCCGTGCGACACCTTGATCTATCCTCTTAGTGCCGTGCGACACCTTGATCTATCCTTAGTGGCCGTGCGACACCTTGATCTATCCTCTAGTGCCGTGCGACACATGATCTATCCCTCTAGTGCCGTGCGACACCTTGATCTATCCTCTAGTGCCGTGCGACACCTGATCTATCCTCTAGTGCCGTGCGACACCTTGATCTATCCTCTAGTGCCGTGCGACACCTTGATCTATCCTCTAGTGCCGTGCGACACCTTGATCTATCCTCTAGTGCCGTGCGACACCTTGATCTATCCTCTAGTGCCGTGCGACACCTTGATCTATCCTCTAGTGCCGTGCGACACCTTGATCTATCCTCTAGTGCCGTGCGACACCTTGATCTATCCTCTAGTGCCGTGCGACACCTTGATCTATCCTCTAGTGCCGTGCGACACCTTGATCTATCCTCTAGTGCCGTGCGACACCTTGATCTATCCTCTAGTGCCGTGCGACACCTTGATCTATCCTCTAGTGCCGTGCGACACCTTGATCTATCCTCTAGTGCCGTGCGACACCTTGATCTATCCGCTAGTGCCGTGCGACACCTTGATCTATCCTCTAGTGCCGTGCGACACCTTGATCTATCCGCTAGTGCCGTGCGACACCTTGATCTATCCTCTAGTGCCGTGCGACACCTTGATCTATCCTCTAGTGCCGTGCGACACCTTGATCTATCCGCTAGTGCCGTGCGACACCTTGATCTATCCTCTAGTGCCGTGCGACACCTTGATCTATCCGCTAGTGCCGTGCGACACCTTGATCTATCCTCTAGTGCCGTGCGACACCTTGATCTATCCTCTAGTGCCGTGCGACACCTTGATCTATCCTCTAGTGCCGTGCGACACCTTGATCTATCGCTAGTGCCGTGCGACACCTTGATCTATCCGCTAGTGCCGTGCGACACCTTGATCTATCCTCTAGTGCCGTGCGACACCTTGATCTATCCGCTAGTGCCGTGCGACACCTTGATCTATCCTCTAGTGCCGTGCGACACTTGATCTATCCTCTAGTGCCGTGCGACACCTTGATCTATCCTCTAGTGCCGTGCGACACCCTGATCTATCCTCTAGTGCCGTGCGACACCTTGATCTATCCTCTAGTGCCGTGCGACACCTTGATCTATCCTCTAGTGCCGTGCGACACCTTGATCTATCCTCTAGTGCCGTGCGACACCTTGATCTATCCTCTAGTGCCGTGCGACACCTTGATCTATCCTCTAGTGCCGTGCGACACCTTGATCTATCCTCTAGTGCCGTGCGACACCTTGATCTATCCTCTAGTGCCGTGCGACACCTTGATCTATCCTCTAGTGCCGTGCGACACCTTGATCTATCCTCTAGTGCCGTGCGACACCTTGATCTATCCTCTAGTGCCGTGCGACACCTTGAT
>JACEFZ010024222.1:0-5000 GCA_014155875.1 Cepaea nemoralis | reverse complement strand
TGAAACAACTTTCCATCCATGCAGTAGTTGATGTCTTCCAATGTCGTTGTTTTCCGAAGGTATTCGTCACCATAGCTGAACTGTGTTGGTGTTAGGACACAGCCTTGCTTCACATCCACCATTGGTGACAGGAAAGGGCTCAGACAGTTCACTATTTCCCTGTATTCTTGCCTGCATACTGTCATGAAAAAGCCGCACTATTTGGGCACCCGATCTCTTCTCCCTGTATAGCGAAGTAATAATGAGAGAGATCAAAGAGAAGCCAGGAATACTAATCGGAGGATAAAATATAAACAATATACGCTATGCAGATGACACAGTATTGGTAGCGGATAATGCAACAGACCTACAACAATTGTTGGACAGTGTAGTAACAGAGAGTGCACAGAAGGACTGTCCTTGAATATCAAGTAAAACAGTAACAATGGTGATATCAAAGAAAATGGGGACGCCAAAATGTGACATAGAAATAGAAGGGGAAATTCTCAACCAAGTGGATAATTTTAAATACCTAGGGGCACTTATAACATCAGATGGAAGATGTACAAAAGAGATTAAGAGCAGAATAGGGCAGGCAAAGACAGCATTTCAGAAATGAAGAGTATCTTATGCATAAGTCGCATCAATGAATGTAAGAAAGAGAGTACTAAAATGCTATATAGAACCAGTTTTGCTGTATTGCAGCGAATCTTGGAATGTAAATGAACAAATTAGGAAGAACTTAGAAGCAACAGAGATGTGGTTTTTAAGACGAATGTTGCGAATTCCTTGGACTGCCAGAGTAACTAACAACGATTGCCTGAAGAGGCTAATGAAACTAGAACACTATATACAACAATAAGAAAGAGACAAACATCTTTCTTTGGTCATGTGATGAGAAGAGAGGCATTGGAGAACATCGTGACAACTGGAAAGATCGAGGGGAAGAGAGGCAGAGGCAGACCAAGAGAAATGATGCTGGACGGACTGAGACGGTGGCATGGAGGAATATCATCAGCAGAGTTGATCCAGAACACCAAAGACCGAGATCTGTGGAGAGCCATGAAACGCCTACGCCAGCCGGCACGGCACTTGATGATGATGATGATTGGACAAAACTTTCGTGGACAGCCATACTTCGCCATAATCTTCCACAGTCAAAAGCCTTGGTAAGATCAATGAAAGTGGGAGAGCATATCGGAGTTCTGTTCCTGACATTTTTCTTGCAATTGCCTTGCAGCGAAAATCATGTCAACAGTTCCTCGTTCTTTTCTGAAGCCACACCGACTCTCAAGAAGAAGACCTTGATCGAGATGGATCGTGAGGCGATTGAGAAGAATTGATACTTATCTAGGTGGTATGTGTGTCGCTTTAAACTAGACAGGGTCGACTAATTGCACCGGGTTTTTATCCCATATGACTCAGTCTCCTTCCACAGCGCGGAAAGCGTCGCACAAAGCACGAACTCCGTAGCTCCAGCGACGACCTTCAGGAGTCTCCGAAAAAATTCACTCGTGAACCGAAGGATGCGACCAGGAATCGAAACCACAACTTCGGAGCCTGAGGTAGACGGCTGACCACTTCACCACGGAGGTAAAAATTCATTCTTATCTGGGTGGTATGTTTGTATGTGTATGTCAAACCACACGGGGTCAGAATTCATACTTATCAAGAGGGTGTGTGCCTGTGTATGTGAAACCACACGGGGTCAGAATTCATACTTATCTAGAGGGTATGTGTCTGTGTATGTGAAACCACACGGGGTCAGAATTCATACTTATCTAGAGGATGTGTGTCTGTGTATGTGAAACCACACGGGGTCAGAATTCATACTTATCTAGAGGATGTGTGTCTGTGTATGTGAAACCACACGGGGTCAGAATTCATACTTATCTAGAGGGTGTGTGTCTGTGTATGTGAAATCACACGGGGTCAGAATTCATACTTATCTAGAGGGTATGTGTCTGTGTATGTGAAACCACGCGGGGTCAGAATTCATACTTATCTAGAGGGTGTGTGTCTGTGTATGTGAAACCACACGGGGTCAGAATTCATACTTATCTAGAGGGTATGTGTCTGTGTATGTGAAACCACACGGGGTCAGAATTCATACTTATCAAGAGGGTGTTGCTGTGTATGTGAAACCACACGGGGTCAGAATTCTACTTATCTAGAGGGTGTGTGCCTGTGTATGTGAAACCACACAGGGTCAGATTCATACTTATCTTGAGGGTGTGTGTCTGTGTATGTGAAACCAAGCGCGTCAGAATTTATACTTATCTAGGCAGTGAGTGTATGTGTACGTGAAATCACACAGGTCAGAATTCATACTTATCTATGTGGTATGTGTCTGTGGATCGGAAACCACACAGGTCAAAATTCATACATGGCTAAGTTTTCTTCCACGCGCCACTTTCTTCCCGCCGTCTGTGATTATGATGTGAAGCAAGCAGTTCCAAGGAGTATGATCATCATCACCATGTGAGTCACACCTTGCCGCACCAGATGTTGGCTCTGGGGAGAGAGCAGAGATGTGGCTCTGTAGAGTGAAGAGACATTTGGCTCTGTTGAGTGAAGAGAGATGTGGCTCTGTAGAGTGAAGAGACATTTGGCTCTGGGGAGAGAGAAGAGATGTGGCTCTGTAGAGTGAAGGACATTTGGCTCTGTTGAGTGAAGAGAGATGTGCTCTGTAGAGTGAAGAGACATTTGGCTTGTGAGTGAAGAGAGATGTTGCTCTTGTTGAGTGAAGAGACATTTGGCTCTGTTGAGTGAAGAGAGATGTTGCTCTGTGAGTGAAGAGAGATTTGGCTCTGTTGAGTGAAGAGAGATGTGGCTCTGTAGAGTGAAGATAGATTTGGCTCTGTTGAGTGAAGAGAGATTTGGCTCTGTTGAGTGAAGAGAGATTAGGCTCTGTTGAGTGACAAGAGATTTGGCTCTGTAGAATGAAGAGAGATTAGGCCTTCTAGAGGAAGAGAGAGCTTAACAACGTAAAGTGAAGAGGGTGATGGAAGACACACAAAGTTGAGGTCACATGTTTTAGAATGTTGATTATGGTCGAAAGATGATCAAGTTGGCCTAGGGAAGATCCGAGCCTTAATTCTGTTGAAGTTATGTTGTGATTGACTTTACAAAGATTGACATGGCCCCTTGAATGTGAAACTCTAGTGCGCTGCCTTGGGATCAGCTTCTTCTTCTTATTGTTTTTGTTGTTCTTCTAATTTTTCATTCTTTCTTATGTTTCTTCACTCACACTCCTCTTCCTCATCCTCCTTTTTCTCCTTTTTTCCTGCTCACTTTCTTCTCTTCTTCTTCTTCTTCTTCTTCCTTCTTCTTCTTTTCTTCTTTTCTTCTCTTCTTCTTCTTCGTCTTCTTTTCTTCTTCTTTCTCTTCTTCTTCTTCCTCTTCTCTCTTCATGGGTGGTATGTGTAAGTGTGTGTTAAATGTGTGAGTGTTTGGTGCTTGTTGAGACGTTTACAGTTACATGTTTTTACATGTATGTTTCTGTGTGTACTGTGTGTGTGTTTTATATATCTGTGCGTGTGTTCTTTCTTCTTCTTCTTCTTCTTCTTCTTTCTTCTTCTTCTTCTTCTTCTTCCTTCTTCTTCTTCTTCTTCTTCTTCTTCTCTTCTCTTTCTTCTTCTTCTTCTTCTTTTCTTCCTCTTCTTCTTCCTCTTCCTCTTCTTTCTTCTTCTTCTTCTCTCTTCTTCTTCTTATTCTCTTCTTCTTCTTCTTCTCTTCTCTTCTTCTTCTTCTTCTTCTTTATTCTTCTTCTTCTCCTTCTCTCTTTTCTTCTTCTCTTCTGCTTATTCTTCTTCTTCTTCTCTTTTCTTCTTCTTCTTCTTCTTCTTCTTCTTTCTCTTCTTCTTTCTTCTTCTTCTTTCTTCTTCTTTTCTTCTTATTCTTCTTCTTCTTTCTTCTTCTATTCTTCTTTTCTTCTTCTTCTTCTTCCTTCTTCTCACCATCCTCTTCCTCCTCCTCCTTCTTCTTTTCTTCTTCTTCTTCTCTTCTTCTTCTTCTTCTTCTTCTTCTCTTCTTCTCATTCTTCTTCTTCTTCTTCTTCTTCTTCTTTCTTCTTATTCTTTTCTTTCTTCTTCTTCTCTTCTTTCTTCTCTTCTTCTCTTCATTATTATCCATTGTTCAATCTTCCTCACAATTGCTTGGCCTCCCCCCTCCATGCTCACAGTGCGTCTTCTTCTTCTTCTTCTTCTTCTTCTTCTTCTTCTTCTTTCTTCTCTTCTTCTTCTTCTTCTTCTTCTTCTTCTTCTTCTTCCTTCTTCTCCTCCTCTCCTGTTACTTTTCTTTCTTCTTCTCTTCCTCTTATTCTTTTCTTCTTCTTCTTCTTCTTCTTCTTCTTCTTTTCTTCTTCTTTTCTTCTTCTTCTTTCTTCTTCTTCTGCTGCGCTGCTTTGCTGCTGGCTTCTGTTGCTGCTCCGCCCCTCCTCCCCTCCTCCTCCTTCCTCCTACTTTCTTCTTCCTCGTCTACTTCTTCTGTTCTTCTTCTTCTCTTCTTCTCGTCTTCTTCTTTTCCTTCTTCATTTTTCTTCTTTTCTTTCTCTTCTTCTTCTTCTTCTGTCTTCGTCTTTCTTTATCAAAACGATACTGTTTCCTTCTTCTTTTTTTTCTTCTTATTCTTCTTCTTCTTCTTCTTCTTTTCTATTCTCTTCGTAGTTTTTTTTCTATTTTCTTCTTCTTCTTCTTCTTCTTCTTCTTCTTCTTTTCTCTTATACCTCCTCCTCCTCCTCCTCCTCCGCCCCTTCTTCTTCGCTTCTTTTCTTCTTATTCTTCTTCTTATTATTCTTCTTCTTATTCTTTTCTCTTCTCTTCTTCTTCTTCTTCTTCTTCTTCTCCTCTTTCTTCGTACTTGATGTATGCGAAATACCATATAGCCACCCAAATGGTCCGTCTGTCTGCATCTGTTTAAGCTGAACTCTCCAGACAGTTGCCGCCAAAGTTATCAGCCTCTATACGTGGGTAGCTTCTTCTTTTCTACCACGTCTGCAAGGACGCAGCTTTACCGCCTAC
>JACEFZ010024221.1:12500-18135 GCA_014155875.1 Cepaea nemoralis | reverse complement strand
TATCGGCGCATTGCAACAGCCCCGACTTTTCCTTACAAAAACGTTAAAAAAAACACAGGAAAAGGGATGTGTATATTTTTGCCGGACGCTCCAAAATTTTTGGGGCCCATGGGTTGGGCTGGGGGCCTTACTCTCTCGTAAATTTGCAAAAAACCTTATCCTTGCGGGCCCTTTTTTCCCCAAGGTGGGGATCTTTGATTTCCACAGCAATTCTGCTGACCTATTCTTCATCCTCCTTCTCGCCCCCCGTCTCTCTTCCCCTCTCTCTCTCCCCCCTCCCCTTTTCTCTCTCTCTCTCTCTCTCTCTCTCTCTCTTCTCTCTCCCCTCTCTCTCTCTTTCGTTTCCTTTCCTTTTAAATTTTTTGGGGACATAAGTTTTGAAGCGGGACTGGGGGTTTTATTTTAAAATTTACCTTTGGTAGACGAAGGAGTTAAGGGCGCAGTTCGTAATCCCGCATACTCGCGTTCGAAACACAGCTGTGTTATTTTTTATAAAATGGTATGAGTGCCGGTCGATCAGAAAGCATTGGTAAACTACTGAACGTAAACGTGTCCAGGAATCACGAACAAATGGTGGGGTTGACTGCTACGTCCTGTAGAGGATATGCAACAACTTAAAAAAAGAATAGTATAGTCACTCGTGTGTTACCGGGATACGCATGGGAGGCAAATTATAGGACTACTGTAGCCTACCATACACGTCGTAGTAGACGACTGGGGGGTGTCGGCTTGAGACAGACTACCACAAGCCGTACAACACAGCTTGAACAGGTCTATATATGGGGGGGGGGGGGCTTAGGATATCACACACACATACACAAACGAGGACAAAAAGGGGAGAGGGGGTTTCTCTCTTTCTCTCTCTCTCTCTCTCTCTCTCTCTCTCTCTCTCTCTCTCTCTCTCTCTCTCTCTCTCTCTCACACACACACACACACATAATGCAAAACGGCTAGTGTGTCCAAGTTGTGACCCTTTGAAGGTTCTTTCGTTCGTTCTGTCAGTAAGTGCCTGCCTACCTATCTACTGCCTCTCTCTCTCTCTCTCTCTCTCTCTCTCTCTCTCTCTCTCTCTCTCTCTCTCTCTCTCTCTCTCTCTCTCTCTCTCTCTCTCATTTTTCTCTCTCTATCTCTCTGGCAATCGGTTCGTCTATGCATCTATATATCTGTCTTTCTGTCTCGGTCTGCCTGGATTTAATTTGTGTGTGTGTGTCTATATATATATAATATATATATATATATATATATATATATATATATATATATATATATATATATATATATATATAAAAATAAATACATGTTTGAAAGATGTGTGGTAGTAAGGACGGCACAAGTAAGGAGAGCATACGTCTTACTTAGCCCAGTAAATATCACGTTCGTTTGTTCTGTCTGTCTGTCTTCCCATCCTACATAATCCCAATGTGGACATATCAGAAGTCCTTGTCATGAACTCCCACGGACTGCCCAGCTTCACACAAATCCAGATAAATACCAGACTAGATATTGATCTGCTCCCACAGAAGACCAGCAAGGAACTGGCCATCTTATGTAATAAATCATACAACCCCCGCTTCTGTACACTCATCGGTCTTTGCAGCACCGCTTGACAGATCCCACGTCCCATCAGCTGATTAACTGTTGTCAGGTCGGGCTCTGGGAGTTGTGGTGGCGTGAAGTCTTTTCTCTTTGGTGTCCAGTCTTTTCTCTTTGGTGCCTTTTTGGTGTCTAGTCTGTTTTCTGTGTCCAGTCTGTTCTCTTTGATGCCTCTTTGGTGTCCAGTCCTTTCTCTTTGATGCCTCTTTGGTGTCCAGTCTTTTCTTTTTTGGTATCCAATAGTCTTATTTTTTTTAAAATCATTATTTCCTCTTTGGTTGCAAGTCTGTCCTCTTTTATGTTCAATCTCTGCTCTTCGGTATCCAGCCTCTACTCTTTGGTATCCAGTCTCTACTATTCTGTATCCAGTCTTTCCTCTTTGCTATCCCGCCTTTCCTATTTGCTATCCTGTCTATACTCTTTGGTATCACATCCTTTTCGTTTCGCATTCACCACTTCCTCTTTTCGCATCTAGTCATTCCTCTACGGTAACTAGTCTTTCCTCTTTGGTATCCAGTACTTCCTCTTTGGTATCCAGTACTTCCTCTTTGGTGCTAGTCATGGATGCAATGGTTGGTCAGCGGGGCAGTTTACTAGCTTGCTACCGCAGTGGTCAGGCGTGAATTGGGGTAGCGCCTAAGCTTTAACGCCTGCCTATTGGCTAGTAGCATTACGTTCGAACTCCC
The DNA here is from genome assembly GCA_014155875.1 of Cepaea nemoralis. Classification (NCBI taxonomy): domain Eukaryota; kingdom Metazoa; phylum Mollusca; class Gastropoda; order Stylommatophora; family Helicidae; genus Cepaea; species Cepaea nemoralis. The sequence continues at coordinate 15,856 of JACEFZ010024221.1, read as the reverse complement.
ATCGATGCGGGAATGTCTCTTTTCAAATGACACGAGCTGTGGTCCCAGCTTGAAATGGGTACCAGGAAACCGTCTACGTTCGGCCGGGGTCTCATCGACTACGTCACCCACCGAGTGCCGATTGGGGGTCTATAGTAGTATGGGAGTAGCACCACATACCCAGGCAGCCTCAGGGCGTGGATGTAGGTCCTGCCTTTGTGTGTGCTGTAGTGATCCGGGTTGGAGTTGTGTCTGCCGCTTCTTGAGTGTTCTGATGTCTGTCCCTCTGTCTGTCTCTCTGTGTGTGTGTGTGTGTGTGTGTGTGTCTATCTGTCTGTGTGTCTGTCTCTCTGTATGTATGTCTGCAATCCCTTCTGTCTGTCTGCCTGCTTTTCCGCCATATTCTTTCCTTCCTCCCTCTCTCCTTTCCTTCCTGCTCTGGTTCCATCTTCTCACTTTCTCTCCCATGAAAACGGCTGATTTCCCAACGACTAATTACCAAACAACATCCCCCCCCCCCCCAATCTTCCACCAGCCGCCTGGTCGCAGTCCCAGACTCCAGTTACTCGGGTTAATAGGAGCCTATTGATCGCTGGCGCCCGCTGATGACATTCATTCCCCCACAATGGTCCCACTGAAACCGCCAGAGCCCACGTCTAGAAGCGCCAACGGCTACACCAGCCAGTGTACGCCTCGGACACCATGGCCGGAACCTAGCTCATTTCTCCGTCACATCTTTTAAAAGACGGGCTGTCTGCCCTGTGGTCTCGATTGAATCTGTCTGTCTGTCTGTCTGTCTGTCTGTCTGTCTGTCTGTCCTGTCTGTCTGTCTGTCTGTCTGTCTGTCTGTCTGTCTGTCTGTCTGTCTGTCTTTCTTTCTTTCTTTCTTTCCCAATGCCTCTCTGCCTCAGTTCCTTCCTTCCTTCCTTCCTTCCTTCCTTCCTCCTTCCTTCCTTCCTTCCTTCCTCCCCCCCTCCCTCCCTCCCTATCTCCTCCTTCCTTCCTTCCCCGGCCCCCCTCTTTTCACTTTCTCTCCCATGAAAACGGACCCAGCTGATTTCCCATCGACTAATCACCAAACAACTCCACCCTGTCTTCCACACAAGCCGCCTGGTCGCAGTCCCAGACTGCAGTTACTCGGGTTAAGATGAGCCCATTGAACGCCTCGGACCTCATCGCCTGAAAGTCGCTCATTCCCCCGTAACATCTGTGAAAAGACGGGCTGTCTGCCCTGTCTCTGCTTAGAGCCTGTGTAAAGGTTTCTTAATGTTCCTGTCTGGTGGGTTAATGATTACCTCTGGTAGACAGGCTGTGTATTCCTTGGAGCCCGATAGAAGATTTCAGCAATACGGCACCGTTACGGTGCATTTAATCGACCCTTTTACGCGCGTTTGCGGCGTAATGGGCATTCCGTAGTGGTCCATGTTTGTGTAAGCTAATCGGCACTCGGTGGACGACGTTGTGCTCAGTGTCTTGCCTCTACTGTCCAGAGCATCTACTGGACCCACGCTAGGCTGGGCCGACCTGGCAGGTCAGAGAAACAGTACAGAAGAAAAACAAAATTATTTCTAGACACGTTAGTTGCATATCATTTACAGGACGGTCGCAGTCAACCCCAGCATTTTCTAGCTGCTTGTGAATTCTTTGCAAGTTTACTTTCAGTAGTTTTCCATTGCTTTCTGAACGACTATCTTTATACCGTTGTATAGAAACCAGCGCAATGCGACCTGCTTCCAAATCTCCCGCAGCTGTGCTTTGGGGAGTGGTTTGCGGGTTTACGAATTGCGTTCGAAACCCCTATGCCACAGAGCCGGAAACAAAAGTAAAAGAAAAAATATACACGATCCTCTTACACACAAGTACAAGAAAGAATATACACGATCCTCTTACACAAAAGTAAATGAAAATATATACAAGATCCTCTTACACAAACAGTTCCCCGGCGCTCTGGTCTAGCTTCTTCAGTTCCCCGCATGGCGCTCTGCTCTAGCTTCTTCAGTTCCTCGCATGGCGCTCTGGTCTAGCTTCTTCAGTTCCCCGCATGGCGCTCTGATCTATCTTCTTCAGTTCTTCGCATGGCGCTCTGATCTATCTTCTTCAGTTCCCCGCATGGCGCTCTGATCTAGCTTCTTCAGTTCCCCGCATGGCGCTCTGATCTAGCTTCTTCAGTTACCCGCATGGCGCTCTGGTCTGGCTTCTTCAGTTCCCCGCATGGCGCTCTGATCTATCTTCTTCAGTTCTCCGCATGGCGCTCTGATCTAGCTTCTTCAGTTCCCCGCATGGCGCTCTGGTCTAGCTTCTTCAGTTCCCCGCATGGCGCTCTGATCTATCTTCTTCAGTTCCCCGCATGGCGCTCTGATCTAGTTTCTTCAGTTACCCGCATGGCGCTCTGGTCTGGCTTCTTCAGTTCCCTGCATGGCGTTCTGGTCTAGCATCTTCAGTTCCCCGCATGTCGCTCTGATCTAGCTTCTTCAGCTCCCCGCATGGCGCTCTGGTCTAGCTTCTTCAGCTCCCCGCATGGCGCTCTGGTCTAGCTTCTTCAGCTCCCCGCATGGCGCTCTGGTATAACTTTATCAGTTCCCCGCATGGCGCTCTGGTCTAGCTTCTTCAGCTCCCCGCATGGCGCTCTGGTCTAGCTTCTTCAGCTCCCCGCATGGCGCTCTGGTGTAACTTTATCAGTTCCCCGCATGGCGCTCTGGTCTAGCTTCATCCCGCTTTGACTTGACGTTCTTCTTGCAGTCTGTTCAAAGCTGCTGAATTACACCAACCCCTCGAGTCATTTACTCGTACTGCCTCCCTGAGAGCGTCCAGATTGTCGCCTGGTCAATTCCTCGTCCGCTTCCCACGGCATCCAAGCCTGTACGCCTGTCTGCTTGTTCGTATCTTCTGACCTCCCTCGTGCCCTGCCACAAACATGAAACTAAGTAATCATTCTTGACCGCCTCAGAGATTCAAACCATTTCACTCTGTTCCAGCTCACCTCGCTCTAGCATACTTATTGAGTCACTGAAAACATGCGTGGGTGAACGTTTGTGTCACCAGCCACGCTACACATTTCATTATTGCCATTACCCCTATGGTTTAACAGCTCTTAATCACGGTCGAGGCTCGACATCTTCCCTAGAAATTTCGGTTTTGTCCGTAAATAAATTCAGTGCAGGGAGAGGTAGATATACTATCTCAAACATCATCATGTGTATTTCTGTCCCGTCACTAGAAGCGACACAATTACAATTGATAACATTCTCAAGCATTTCATTCGCAGACTGTTGAATGAAAACCAGCAGCCAAACACTATAACATTAGCCGTAGTTGAGTTTATACAACAGTGTAACACATTTACTCAATAAAGAAGCATATGGGAGCCAAGTGGAATA
>JACEFZ010024221.1:0-7500 GCA_014155875.1 Cepaea nemoralis | reverse complement strand
ATTTATGGTTATTCTTACAAGCTGGTTGCCGTCGGCAGAAGTGCGTTCACTGATTGTGCGGTGAGATCGATATGTATTTATTTGCTTTCCGCTATTTTTTAGACAATTAACAGACAATGAATACACGTTTCGTTTGTGGCACTGTTGTTGCATGGCCGGGATTACTGACATCTCTTGCAAGTATACCCGGTGTGAGGACTTTCTTCAAGATCCCACCAGGCTGTTGTCTCTTCTTGTCCTTGAGCAATTTAAATATCCTTCTTTTGCAGCAGTGGATTCTGGAGTATTTATTAATTATTGTTATAAAAATATATATATATATATATATTTTTTTTGGTTGCCTTAACAGACCCTGCATCAATAGAGGGATTTCCCTCTGCTTCTTCGTCTCTCTCTCTCTCTCTCTCTCTCTCTCTCTCTCTCTCTCTCTCTCTCTCTCTCTCTCTCTCTCTCGCTCTCTCTCTCTCTCTCTCTCTCTCTCTCTCTCTCTCTCTCTCTCTCTCTCTCTCGGTGAGTGTGTGTAGGTTAGGAGATGGTGGGGGTTGTTTGTAGGGGTGGGCTCGGGATCTGTGAGTGGGCAGGTGCGGGATATGTGAGTTGGCGGGGAGATGTGTGTGTGCGTGGGGGATGTGTGGCTGAGGAATGTGTGTTTGGCTGGGTGGATGGAGGTGTGTGGGTGGAGGAGGATATGTGGGTGAGTGATTGTTGGTGGGTAATGGGACAGGTAGAGGATATGTGAGTGGGTGGGGAGATGTGTGTAGGTGGGTGGATATGTGTGGGTTGGGGAATTTATGTGTGCTTGGGGTGTGGGTGGATGGGATGTGTGGTGGGTGAGAGGTGTGTGTGGGTGGGGAGATGTGTAGGTGTAGGGATGTGGTGGATGGGTGGGGGAATGTATGTGTGTGTGGGTTATGTGTGTGGTTGGGTGGGTGAGTTGGAGTGAATGGGGGATGTGTGGGTGGGTGGTGGATGTGTCTCATAACATAGTAATATGCATTGTTTATGTTTACAAAATTCATTTGACAATGTTTTTTCCTATGCACTGTTGATGAAAGAAAGATGAGTGATTGGAAGGGCCGAATGTAAGACGTGCCTGTGTGCCCAATTTGTTACCCTTTGAAAATAAAGTCTGTTCGTTCGTTCGTTCGTTCGTTCTCTCAATCTCTCTCTCTCTCTCTCTCTCTCTCTCTCTCTCTCTCTCTCTCTCTCTCTCTCTCTCTCTCTCTCTCTCTCTCTCTCTCTCTCTCTCTCTCTCTCTCTCTTCTCACCCCCCTCCCCCAAATCGACGTTGTTCTGGTGATCTGTAAGCAAAAACTCAGATGTCTGTTTTCTTTCGGGGTGGGGGGGGGGGGGAATATATGAAGTGCTTGGTGGTAACGAAGATGTAGTTTCTGTGACAAGGGGTGGGGGTGTGGGGAAAGACATATGTGAAGTGGTTGGAGATAAGAAGATGTTGTTTCTGAAACGGAAAGGGGGGAGGGGGAGAGAGGAGAAAGGAGATATATATATATATATATATATATATATATACGAAGTGCTTGGAGGTAACGAGAAAGTGATTTATGAGATGGGGGAGAAAAGGGCAAGTGGAGACATATATGAAGTGGTTGGAGGTAACGGAGATGTGGCTTTTGAGAGGGGGGGGGGGGAGAGAGAGAGAGAGAGAGAAAAAGGTGTATGAGGTACTTGGAGGTGATGGTTTCTAAGACGGGTGTGGGAGGGGGGGATATATGAAGTGGTTGGAGGTAACAGACGTAGTGGGTGTGTAGTGCTTGGAGGTAATGGAGATGTGGCTTTTGAGACGGGGGGGGGGGAGATATATGAAGTGCTCGGGGGTAACGGAGATGTGGTTTCTGAGAGAGGTGTCCGCAAGGTACAGTAGGGACAATGGTATCTCCAATGAAATGAACAGGAACCTAGGAACAGAGGCCAAAACAAAGCTGTTGCAGATCTTCAATAACAGCTGGACCTTAGGCAGTGTTCCACAAGCCTGGAGAGAAGCAATCATGATACCCCTCCTAAAATCAGGGAAAGATGGTTCCATTGCCTCTAGCTACAGACCAATTAGCCTCACCAGCTGTCTCTGCAAAACACTGGAGCGCATCATCAATCACAGACTGCAGTGGTACATTGAAAGTAAAAACATCCTTGTGCCACAGCAGGCTGGCTTTAGGCAGTGCTACTCTACGGAAGATCAGACAACCTACCTCTCTCAAGAAATTGAGGATGCATTCCAAGAGAAGAAGCTGGTGCTTGCGGCATGGATAGATCTGAAGAAAGCCTTTGACAAAGTCTGGAAAGAAGGTCTGATGAAGAAACTGAGAAACTGCAAAGTCAATGGAAGAATGTACAAATGGGTGAAAGCATACTTGCACAACAGAAGAGCCCGAGTACAGATAGGACGGACTCAAGAGCAAGAAAGTACTACTGCGTCACGGTGTCCCCCAGGGCGGAGTCTTGTCCCCCACACTTTTTCTAATCTTCATCAATGATCTTGTTGCTCACCTACCGCATGGAATTAAAGCGGCAATGTACGCCGATGACCTGGTTCTATGGAGCACAAATGAATAAGCATCAGTGGCCACCAGATTGCTACAAAGAGCTGTAGATACATTTGCTGCATGGGCAAATAGATGGTGTGTCAGCATAAACACTGACAAGTGCAGCACAACCCTATTTACCCTCTCTCCAAAACAAAAGGCAGGGATCATCCAGATAAATGGAACACCCCTAAGAGAAGATAAAGAACCAACATACCTTGGAGTAACATTTGATGGCAAGCTGACATGGAGAAAGCACATCAACAAAGCAGTAGCAAAAGCCAGAAGGAAAATAGCCATCCTGAGAAAGCTAAGTGGAAACCACATGGGGAGCCAGTACGAAAATACTTAGCAAAGTTTACCAACAGAGCATACGACCACACCTGGAATATGGGTCAACTGCGTGGTGTTCAGCATCAAATACCACACTACAAGAGCTGGACAAGGTGCAAAATCAAGCACTTAGAGTCACCACAGGAGGGATGAGATCAACCCCTATAGTGGAAATGGAGAAGATGGGGAGGACACAGGCACTGAGTGAGCGCAGAGATACGAAAACGCTAATACAAGCAGAAAAGTTCCTCAGCTTGCCAGGCCACCCTATGAAGAACAGATTTGAAAACCTAGCTATGGGGCGGTTGAAAAGAAGTAGTTTTATCCACCAGGCCAAACGACTCTGCAGAGAAACCACTGATCTGCCCACAGTTGGTATCCCCCTAACAACTATTCCAGAGCGAACTCCATGGAAAGATGAGCATAGGCTATCGTTACAAATCCAGACAAAAGTGAGAGGAATATTTGACAAGGAAGAACAGAACAGTGTGCAGCGCAGAACAGCCACTCTCAGCTTCCTTGATGAAGAATACCCACAGGACCTCTGGATCCGAGTCTACACAGATGGGTCAGCACAAAATGCTGTTCGAAATGGAGGAGCGGGAGTGTACATAGAATACCCAAATAATACTAGGGACACAGCCAGAGTACCGACAGGAAAGTACTGCCATAACTATGATGCCGAAATTGAGGCAATCAAGATAGCAACAGAGAAATTACTAAATAACAGCAATGGTACTCAACCTGTGGTGCTACTAACAGATGCAAAATCAGTACTCGAGGCGCTCCTCTCTGGGAAATTGCCAGTACTAAGGACACTACTTTCTGAACTTAGCAGTCAGCATAAAGTCACCATACAGTGGATACCATCCCACTGTGGAGTACCCGGAAACGACAGAGCTGATCAATTGGCTAAGGAAGGAGCCAAAGAGGAACAGCCTGATGTGCCCGTTACATACCACCAAAAGAAAAGAATGATCAAATCAGTCAGAAAGCCACCAAAACCTGCTCAAGATGACTACCACATTATGGACAGACCAGAACAAGTCATTATTCTGCGCCTCAGAACAGGACACAATAGATTACGCAACCACATGTATACAAAATTCAAGATTGGTGAAACAGCCATGTGCACATGTGGATTGGCGTCGCAGACAGCAGAGCACATACTCCAAGACTGCCCAAAATATAACATATCTAGGCAAACCTTCTGGCCTAGAGAGACGACAGTGGAAGATAAACTCTATGGACCACTGTGTGAACTGAAAAAAAAACAGTTCAATTCATGCTAGAGACGACATTGCAGATATAAGTAGTGGGTTACGTTGTATCTGATTATTATTTCAGGATTGACCTCTAAGGATTGACCCCAATCCTTTTCGGTCTCGGAGCTGGGGTGTGTTGGGTAGGGTAGGGTAGGGTAGGGTATTTAGGTCATATGTAAGGGTCGATAATTCTAATAAAAGACCGTGTTTCTAAGGGCAGATAACTGAGTGTGTGTATAATATTTTAACTAATTTAAAAAAAATAAAATAAAAAAAATAACAACCAAAGGCGCGCGGCGGGGGGCCCGCAGGAGCAAGCGGGGCCCGATCGGTCGCGGGAGCGGTCGCCCCCAGTAAAACAGTGTTTGTGTCCCCAAGTGGCCAGTCATTGGAGGATCACTAGTCCGGTTATTGAAAAAGTACTGTGGGGGGGTTAGGTTGGTCGAAGCTCAAACCGCCCCGGTCATATGAAAATTAAAAATAATAAAAAGATAAATTGGCATGTTATTATCTGTAGTGGGTCGTAGTGGGGTTTTAAAACTATCATCATATAGATTTAAAACCCCTTAAATGAAAACCTTAAAAAAGTAAAGATGGCTGTAGAACGGTTGTAAAGGGGGGTGGCTTTGTGGTATTCGTTGTTTTAAAGGGGGTTGGGGAGTGGTGATGTACCTTTAAAAACAGCTTCCGAACAATTTTAAAAGGGGGGGCGAGTGGCCCAAGTGGCTAAGGAAAAAGGGTCGGTTTCCCTTTCTAAGAGCCCGAGGAGTTTTAGATAAAGGCTCCAGGTCGTTGTTTAAAAGGGGTTTGGGGAGTTTTAAAAATAGCTAAAAATTTCTTTTGATCCTTGTTAAGGGGGGGCGAGGGGCGGAGTGGTTGGAAATTACGCCGTTCCTTGGTAAGAGCCAGGGTGATGAGTGGAGAAGGGGGGTTTAAATATAGGCCCCTGGAGGTGTACCACCGACACATTCAACGCATAATTTCGGCCCTCGGGCGTCCGAAGGGCCAAGGGAAAATTTTTATTTCATGTCTATTTTTAAAGGGGGCGACTGTTTTTTATATTTTCTATAGTGGCTGGGCCCTTTAAAAACTATGATCATACCCGGGTTTCAATCTTCAAATGAAAACCTTTAAAGGGTCGATATACTGGTTTAGTTGGGATGGGTTTTTGATTTCATTGGTTTAAAGGGGGGGGGTGAGTGGTTGAGTAGCTAGCAACCTTCTGAACATTTTTCAGCGGGGTTTGAATCCCGGGGGCGATTTAGTGGTAGAAGAAAAAATTTATAAATTTTGGGTTTCTTAGTTGTGATTTCAAGCTTTTGGTGTTTTTAAACCCCGGGTTTTGTTTTGAAAAGTAGGGGTGTGTGGTTGCGGATTTTGTTTAAAGGGGGGACCCCAGACACCGTGGAAGTGAAAGGTTTGAATCTCGGGAAAGTCGTTGGTAAGATTGCCCGTCAAAACGTGTGGGTGCTAGTTTAAAATAGGGTTAGGGTTTGCTTTTTCCCGGGCCCTTTTCGCACGGCCCCAAGTCCCCCCGCGTGAAAAACACAGGGAGCAGGGTTTCCCGTTTAACCACGGGGTTCCCAAAAAAATAACCTAACTTAGAAATTTAGGGAAAATGACCTAAAAAGGGGTTTTCCCAAAAAAAATAATCATTTCATAACGGCTAATCCCTGGGTTTTCATCCCCGTAATGACCAAGTCAGGGTTTAAAAATATTTTTTATATCTCCGCCATTTCAAATAGTTCGCGATATTAAAAATGTTTATTAAAGGTTGGAAGGGGATTAAAAAATTAACACCTTTTTGTCAGGACATCCAATTTAAAAAACAATAACACTACCCCGATTTTTTCTAATTTCCCATTGGAGATTATGGGCTAGGGGTAGTGTCCTTATTTTGTTTTAAAAAGGTGGGTTTTGAGTAGGGATTAAAAAAAAAAAGTTCAGCATGTGCCACTTGGCTTAATATCAGTAGTTTGTTTTTCTTGTGAAATTTAAAACGGGGCTTGAAACGGATGGTGTACATGTTATTGGGGGTGTTTTAAGATTTACCGTATGTGAAGTTGATAAAGGGGACCCTTTTCAGGGGCTCTAGCTGTGTTGTGACTTGTGCCTATTTAAACCGGGGGTTAAAAAAAAAACCAAAAAATTTCACATAATTTAGCCCTGCCCTTTTATAGCTTTCACTGGAACATGGCAGAGTCTAAATTTAGGAAAGTATCGTGTATCGTGTAACGGGTTTACCCCTGCTTATAATGGTGCAGTATTATTAGAAAGCGGCCGTTTTTGTCTACATTAAACAAAGTAGTTGCCTTTAAAAAGCCCGGGATAGGGATTATGTGGCGCTACGTTGTATGTTTTGTCAGTTTCCTTGTAGTATTTGGAGGGAGTTTCATGCGGGGTTTTCAGTGAATTTTAAAAAACTAGTCTCAGAATCCAAAACCCCACTAGCAGTAGATGCTTTTCAATTGCTGCTCATGACCTCGCTCACAGTCAACAAAAGAGGGTTTATGAGTACTTAAAAATCCTTTTTTTTCTCATTTCAGTTTCAAAATTTTTTAGTCAGTATGTTTTTCCCAAATTGCAAAAGAAAACCTTTATCACAGCGATTCTTTTCAAACGCTTTAAAGCCACCTCCCATAGACATTTTTTTTTTTTCTTTCTTGTAGTCTCAGGCTACCCTTTCCCCCTTTTAAGCTCATGTCTTACTCGTATGCATAGCGTGGTAAAAAGTAAACAACATCTCACAAGATAGACGATTATCACAAGTTAGGACCCGTGGGAAAAGGGTACACCGGGGAAAGAGGGCGAATGTCACATGGTATGGATACAGCCGAGACATGGTTAGAGGGGTCTACAGAAAAAAAAAAAAAAAGGTATTTGTTGGCATCGAACCCGGGGACCTAATTGTGATGACCCCCTTTTCGGGAGTGTTTTGCACCCTCGTCAAAAGGGGTCGGGGGTTTTAAAAAGGGGTTATTTTTCACTTTTATTTCCCAGTGCATAGGGTCACAAGTAACAGTAAAAAAAAACGAAATACTAACAAGGCCTCAACACCACAAGGGAGTTCGAATTAAATACACAACTATAATCAAGTCTACAGTCAACTAACCGTTTCATAGACATGAGGGGAGATGTGAGCACCGAGGCAGTTTGGGGGAGGGTCCCTTTTTTTAAATATGGGTCTAACCGAGGGTTTGTATATTTTTATTATATACCCGGGAAAACCAAAAAGCTTCCCCCGGGTCAGTCTTAGGCTTTCATATAACATGAAATACGTACCCCCGTCAGCCAAAAGTTTCGTTCTGGAGGACATTTTCACTTTTTATTAATCTTCTGCGGCCCAAAGGGGGGGTTTTTTT
>JACEFZ010024220.1:0-27002 GCA_014155875.1 Cepaea nemoralis | reverse complement strand
GGGGTTATGGAGGAAAAAGTTGAAAGAAAGTTGAATTTTTTTCGTTGACTATATAGCAGGGGGAAAAAGTTAAAGAAATTGAATATTCGTATAAGTTAGAGTTGGTTTTTAGGGAAGATTAGAAGAACTATGAGAAGTAAGGAAAAAGAGGGAATGGACTATGGGGATTAGGAGTAAAGATTTTTCCTTTAAGAGGAAAATTCTTAATTAACATGGGGAGGTGTAACAGTATTGGGTATTATTAGGATCTAGTGGGAAACACAGATACAGCACGATTGAGCATTGAGACTGAAAGGGGTGGGAGATGCTCAATCGTGACGTATTGGGTTGGTATGGGCAGTTGAGATCCGGCCTTAGATGGGAGTAAACAGCAGACCCTTGAGAAGATCAACGCTTTGTCATCAATGAAAGAATAAACCACTTTTACTTGATCACCGGCTTGTTAAACTCTGTTCACACTGTGACAATTGCAATCGCTCGCCCAGGCTAATATGTGATCGTTCCCATGTTAATGGGAGGGCCGGTCAAAATATAATAACTAATTATTTGAAAATATTCTATGTTAGCAGCCGAGTTCGAATCCATTCTATTATTGAATTAATGGCGAATAAATATCACACTGTCCATCGCTCTCTAACTACCTTACGTTCCTGATCCCTAGACAATATAACTTACGCTGCTCTGTGTATGGGCTAACTCTATGACTTCCAGCTGACATTCAACCGGCACGTTATGACGCAATACACATTTTTCATTTTCTCTGCGTTAAACGTCCCTCTGCTAATTGTCCTCCTTACTGCAGACTGTGCCTTTGTTTCCTCCTCTTGCTGTAGTTTCAAATATCATGTCCATAACGCCTTTCAGTTGGATATTGGCGTTGATATCGCGGTGTTGTGATTCAGTCCGCCCGTCTCCATGATGTTCCCAAACTTGACTGACTATGGTGACATAGTCCGCCGTGACGTCATGTAGCAACTTGTGTATTCATCTGCTTCTCGGTTAACTCTCCTTGTTCCGTTTGCCATAATTTTCGTATCTAACTCTAAATCATTGACTCTTGCCTCCGACGCTATATGGCAGTCATAGCCTATGCTGGTAGTACTCATAATGGCTTACTACAGAATGCTGGACTCGTGTTCGTATCAAAGCATACAGACAACAAGGATTATCATAATGAGATGAATGGTATTGTATTTAGAGATTGGCTCAAGAATGCAGTACTTCCATCCCTTGATATACCGTCTTGTCTAATCAGGGACATTCCATCATATCACAACGTTGTTGCCCAAGAAGACAAAATACCTACGGCATCGAGCACAAAGAAAGCAATAAAGATATGGCTCCGAATGGAAAATTTACCATTTCCAGATACATATTTCAAGCTACAGTTGTTGTCCCTTGTAAAACAGGCGCAAAAAGCAAGAAATATCAAATCGACAAGTTGATAGAAGAGCATGGCCATAGGTGCTTGAGACTTCCGCCGTACAATTCTCATTTAGACGCTATAGAACTTGTGTGGGTTAAAATTAAAGGACAGGTGGCAGCTGACCATACTACATTCAAATTGTCTGACGTCAAGATACTAACCCAGTCCGCGCTATTAAATATTGATAAAAGTTACTGGACAAAAAAAAAAATGTGAGGACCATGTGTTGAAAGAGGAAGAGGTCTATTGGAGAAAAGATGTATTTAATTTTATGCAACCGAGAGCAATCATCAACCTACTGGAATCTTCCAACACAGAATAAGGTCTGGGCAGATCGCAGACCTTAATCCACGTGCATATTTACTGGGATATTTTGCTCCAACTATTCAGACGAACGTAGGCTCTAAACATTACAGCATCAGCACAATGTCAACGGCAACAGTTTGTATTCCGCTGTGATGAATTTTCAATTCCGCAAGCCCTCAGTGGTGACAAAAAACTAATATTGAAAAAAAAAAAAAAAGCTAAACGCACTGAATACTAACAGAAGAGTAATATTGCGGTTGAAACTGACATTGTGTGGCATTCCAAGAAACGTGAGAACGAACACGTTGTCAAATCAGGGGACAACACACGAACATACGAATCAATCTATAAACTTTAATGAAAAGAGGGCCAACAGCCTGACCGTTAAGAAGGAAGCACACTACAGTGACATTGACAACTATTTTCATAGTGCAAAACAGGTAATCATGTTCCGTCTCTGAACGGTAACCAGCAGAGTAGACAATCTTTCACGAAGACTCAAAGCGGGTCTGTCACCCATGTGTACGTGTGAACAAACTACACAGATAGCTAAACAGATACTTAAAAATTGACACATGATGACTAAATTGCGGTATCATTTCTGGTCACTCCATACGCACATTAAAGCACATCTATTTGGAAGCTTTCACGAAATTAATATAAAAAGCTAAATGCACCTTAGTATCATGACTTCTTGTGTAAAAAAAAAAAAAAAAGCCGCTTAAAAGTCCGTTTAACTAGGGCTCCGAAGGTTGAGGGTTCGATTCCGGGTCACGTCCTTCAGTTTACGAGTTAAATTTTTCGGAGACTCCTGTGGGTCGTCGCTAGAACTACAGAGTTCGTGCTTTGTGCGATGCTTTCCGCGCTGCGGAAAGAGACCGAGCCATATGGGATAAAACCCGGTGCAATGAAGTCGAACCTGTCGACTTTTAAGCGACTTTGTATTTATTGCACCCACTCCTATACGAATCTGGCTACGACTTGTACTTGCGTCGTTACCCGAAATGACGTGCTTTACTGCAAAGCTAGTGTGTTGGCATGAATTCACTACATTTTCGCCAAAATATCAAAGAAATGACGCCGTTTTCGATGATTTAAATTGCCTTTGGACCTATCACAGACATATTCCTTGGGTGGGAGTAAATATAAGACGGCAGAAAAACTTTCATATTGATAATTGCGGTGTGTCTCGTTATGCACCCTTGGGCCAAAACCCTTAGGCCAACACATCCGCTTTAGCGGGCGTTTTTTTAAAATCAGGTTAGCCGTCCTAGGGGACTCTCGCTGCTGCGGTGCCGTCCACATCCCAACTGGTCAAGTTAGAACAGTCGAAGACTTCACGGTCAGCCCTCAAGGGAAGGCAGGGGCAGTCTATGGGCATTCACCGCCATCCAAGGAGGCTTCCATAATTGCAGAGCGGATACATAGCGCTCTGGTACTGGGCTCACCCAAGGAATCGCCAGTCCCGCACATGGCTGCTTTATTCCCTCACTTCCATGAGCATTTAGTTCACTACAATCCGCTCCCCGAACAAACCAGGAACGGTCGGCCTGCAGACTGCGTCCACTTAGCGAGCTTTCAGTTCGGACAAGTGCTGGACGCTGTGCCCGGAAGACAAAATAGTCAGGACTGTTCCAGGCGCGAAGGTCATACCACTCTCACACGGACGTTTTGCGTTGTGCCAATTTTATTTGCACCCCTAGGACGGTACATCCGACTTCTGCTGGCGTTTTTGTTCAGGTTAGCCTTCCTGGAGGTTTCGAGGGACATTTGACTGTTGTGTTGTCGTCCACATCTCACCTAATCAGGTTAGAGCGGCTAAAGACATCAGGTCAACCCTCAAGGGAAGGCAGGGGCAGACCATGTGCATTCCCGGCTATCCAAGGAGGCTTCCATAATTGCAGAGCCGGCACATAGCGCTCTGTTACTTGGCTCACCCAAGGAATCGCCACGTCCTGCTCATGGCTGCTTTAATTCATCACTTCAATATATTGGGTATTTCGTTCGTCACTGACCACTCCCCACGCAAACAAGGAACGGTCAGTCTGCAGACGACATCCACTCAGCAAGCTTTCGCTTCGGACTTCCGCGTAATGGATTCGCAAGCCAAGCCTTTCATTTCATGTTACTGCGACGTTTTTCCACCATTGATTACGCTCATTCAATGAGTTTCTGACTTACATCGTAACCACTGCGTGCGACTGGGACGCTTTTTCCACCTTTAGTAACGCTCGCGAGGTAGGCTGCATGTGCTGCCGGCTCAATATCTTACCTCTATGCAGCAGAGAGCGAGTAACGGCCAGGCCCTCACATCTGGGGTGATATTGGCTTAGAGGTGTTCAGCCATATCCCTCAGTTGAGAGCCGTAGAACAAGTATCTGGACCAAGCATATAACAGGCTCAACATCTCACCTCCATTTAGCAGTAGGTGATTATCGTCCCGAGACAAGCATATGACTACGGACAGAATCAACTAGATATATATCGCACAGACAGGCTATTCACGCACACGTAGGCAAAGAGTAGGAATCGCTCAGCGCACTCCCTCGGTACCCGGTGATATATACAAAACCACAGAACGCCTACTAACAAGCTTTCAAGCTACGCCGGCAGGGTTGCCGAAAAGCTATGCCAGCTTACTAACTGCAGGCCCACTACTCATCGAGAGAGAGAGAGAGAGAGAGAGAGAGAGAGAGAGAGAGAGAGAGAGAGAGAGAGAGAGAGAGAGAGAGAGAGAGAGAGAGAGAGAGAGAGAGAGAGGAAGGAGGTGCGCTTATTGAGACTTTGCCGAACGGTGGTACAAATGTGCTCTTTCGCCCGCTCAAACAAGCGCTCTGGCTTCACGGTGCGGTTACATTCTCGAAACGTCTACCTCTCTAACTTGCGTCGACTGGGAAGATCCCGATTGGTTGCACCTCACACAGCCATGCGAGACAACGAACGCTAGACGCGGACTGTTCTTGCGAACCATACCAGCCCTCACGCCTCTCATACAAGGATTTAAAACAACAACAACAACAACAACAACAACAACAACAACAACAACAACTAACCAACCAATCAACCAGGAAATGTCCCACAAAAGGCTTGGCATCTGCGGTTGGGGGACTATATATTCCACTAGGAGACCTAAAGGCTGAAGAAGAAGAAGAAGAAGAAGAAGAAGAAGAAGAAGAAGAAGAAGAAGAAGAAGAAGAAGAAGAAGAAGAAGAAGAAGAAGAAGAAGAAGAAGAAGAAGAAGAAGAAGAAGAAGAAGAAGCAGCAGAAGAAGAAGAAGAAGAAGAAGAAGAAGAAGAAGAAGAAGAAGAAGAAGAAGAAGAAGAAGAAGAAGAAGAAGAAGAAGAAGAAGAAGAAGAAGAAGAAGAAGTAGAAGAAACATCACGTAAGGGAACATAATTCACTCTGTTCCTAAAGTTTAGGAGCTAATCAGCACCTCTGAAATCGGAGTGGGTTCGCCTTGTATCGAGGGATATCCGCTCCGTGGCGAAGAGTTTACGGATGAAGTTCGTAATCCCGCATACCCGCGTTCGGAACACAGCTGTGGGCGATTTGGCAGCAGATTGCCTTACGGTGGTTTTCTTAATGAAATGGTATCGGTGCCGGTCGTTCAGAAAGCAATGGCAAACTACAGCACGTAAACATGCCCAGGAATCACGAACAGTTAAAAAAATGCTAGGGTTGACTGCTACATCTTGTAAAGGATATGGAGCTCCTTTTTTAACTGGTAATAGGTACAGCTAACCTACACGCAAAAAAACAGTACAGTGCGCAAGAATATTATAGTATCTTATGTATGGACTGCGCTGGAGTTCTAAGCGAGCGAACGTTTAAAAAAAACAACCCCTGGACAAGTTTACGTTGCTAAATGGTTATTTAAGAAATGACAGCCGTCTGGGATATGACAACGTGAAGTAAAACTATATCACTAACACCCAGGTGTAGGAGACATTGGTGACCCCGGCGAATGTCAGGTTTCTTAATAGGGTCGGTTTCAGCAAAACAATTAAGGTAATATAAGCGTCTGGGAATTTTTTGCTCTGGGCACCCACGGATTTACTTAAGAGTTTTAATGAGATAAGCAAAAACCTTTCGGAATGTTAACAGATTCAGTGCCAAACAAAAAGTAGGTTTGGACCAGATAAAAATGGAAGGCGGAAAATGGGAAGTAGGAGTGTGTCACAGTTATGACTTAAAAGTTGTTAATATGGTAGCACATGTGTTGCATTACAACGCAACGACAACATTTCAGCCATTTATAAGCGCATGGAAGATACGGAATGTCGCTTAAGGCGATTGATTATCTCGTGGCAATGAATCAGTTAACATATGTGTTGAATTTTGTTCATGTGTTTAATCATGAAACTATCATTATCATCATCAAGTTCCTTGCCAGCCGGCGTAGGCGTTCATGTCTCTCCACACATCTCAGTATTTAGTGTTCTGGCTCTACACTGCTGCTGTCTCTGGCCATCCAGCATCATTTCTCTCGGAGAGCCCTTGCCTCTCTTCCCTTTGATTTTTCCAGTCTTCACGATGTTCTCAAATGCCTCTCAGAATCTACAATCAAGATGAGAGATTGACAGTGTTGAAGATCCATTGGAGCCAATCTTAATTGTGGAGACAGCACCTGATTGAACAATTGATTGAACAAATACTCTACATTCTAACAATGTCAATCGCTATGTGTTTAAGTATTTTTAAGTATTTCAGGTAAAATGTAATTCTTTTAATCACTCCGTATGATGTATAACTTTGCAGTATGCACCTAACGAGAAGCAGCGAAATATGCAATAAATCGTGTAAAATATTTGAATAACGAAGACACAAACCATAGATTGTACGAATTATTGCCTGGCATATTTCGCTGCATCTCGTCAGGTACTTAGAGTAAAATAATTAGTCAACTACTGCCATTTTCTTGGTTCTTTGTGATTTCTTCGCAAGTTTACGTCCAGTAGTTTGCCATTGCTTTCTGAACGACCGGCACTCATATAAAATAACAGTGCAAGGTGGTCTGCTATAAAATCGCTAGCAGCTGTGTTTCGAACGTGGTATGCGGGATTACGAATTACATCCGTAACCCCTTCACCACAGAGATGGCTGCTTAGGTAGACAAGACCTCAATCACCAAATTTAGTTAATACCCCTGGCATACCATCACATGGTCTTATGGCCATGCCGAGGCCGCTGCCTGGGGTGTGGCCGTTATTACCCGCTGCCAGCTACTGGCTGCGGCAAAGTTTTTTATTTTTATTTTTGCGCTTGCTCGCTTTGAACTCAAGCGTTGTCCATAAACACTATTTTAGAGTAGTGATGGACTGAATTTTGCGTGTAGATTAGCTTTCCCTATTAACAGTGTCCCTCCCAACAGGCGAACCCACTCCCACTTCAGAGGTACTTGTTCTTCGTCTTCTTTCGTTCGTTTGAAATATGTCTATAACTGCAATGTTGCCTCTTGTATGAATTTACCTATCTTTGTTAGTTCACTCCATAGAGTTAGTCCATAGAATTTATCTTCCACTGTCGTCTCTCTAGGCCAGAAGGTTTGTCTAGGCATGTTGTAATGTGAGCAGTCTTGGAGTATGTGCTCTGTAACTGCGACATCAATCCACATGTGCACATGGCTGTTTCACCAATCTTGAATTGTGTATACATGTGGTTGCGTAATCTATTGTGTCCTGTTCTGAGGCGCAGAATAATAACTTGTTCTGGTCTGTCCATAATGTGGTAGTCATCTTGAGCAGCTTTTGGTGTATTTCTGACTGATTTGATCATTCTTTTCTTTTGGTGGTATGTAACGGGCATATCAGGCTGTTCTTCTTTTGCTCCTTCCTTAGCCAATCGATCAGCTCTGTCGTTTCCAGGTATTCCACAGTGGGATGGTATCCACTGTATGGTGATCCTATGCTGACTGCTGAGTTCAGAAAGTAGTGTCCTTGGTATTAGCAATTTTCCAGACAGTAGCGCCTCGAGTACTGATTTTGCATCTGTCAATAGCACCACAGGTTGTGTACCAAGGCTGGTATTTAGTAATTTCTCTGTTGCTATCTTGATTGCCTCAATTTCAGCATCATAGTTATGGCAGTACTTTCCTTTTGGTACTCTGGCCGTGTCCCTAGTATTATTTGGGTATTCTATGTACACTCCCGCTCCTCCATTTCGAACAGCATTTTGTGCTGACCCATCTGTGTAGACTCGGATCCAGAGGTCCTGTGGGTATTCTTCATCAAGGAAGCTGAGAGTGGCTGTTCTGCGCTGTA
This sequence comes from Cepaea nemoralis, assembly GCA_014155875.1. Taxonomy (NCBI): domain Eukaryota; kingdom Metazoa; phylum Mollusca; class Gastropoda; order Stylommatophora; family Helicidae; genus Cepaea; species Cepaea nemoralis. The sequence continues at coordinate 19,010 of JACEFZ010024220.1, read as the reverse complement.
CACTGCTCTGTTCTTCCTTGTCAAATATTCCTCTCACTTTTGTCTGGATTTGTAGTGATAGTCTATGTTCATCTTTCCATGGAGTTCGCTCTGGAATAGTTGTCAGGGGGATACCAACTGTGGGCAGATCGGTGGTTTCTCTGCAGAGTCGTTTGGCCTGGTGGATAAAACTGCTTCTTTTCAACCGCCCCATAGCTAAGTTTTCAAATCTGTTCTTCATAGGGTGGCCTGGCAAGCTGAGGAACTTTTCTGCTTGTATTAGCGTTTTCGTATCTCTGCGCTCTCTCAGTGCTTGTGTCCTCCCCATCTTCTCCATCTCCACTATAGGGGTTGATCTCATCCCTCCTGTGGTGACTCTAAGTGCTTGATTTTGCACCTTGTCCACCTCTTGTAGTGTGGTTTTTGATGCTGAACACCACGCAGTTGACCTGTATTCCATGTGTGGTCATATGCTCTGTTGATAAACTTTGCTAAGTATTTTCCCACTGGCTCCCCATGTGGTTCCACTTAGTTTTCTCAGGATGGCTATTTTCCTTCTGGCTTTTGCTACTGCTTTGTTGATGTGCTTTCTCCATGTCAGCCTGCCATCAAATGTTACTCCAAGGTATGTTGGTTCTTTATCTTCTCTAAGGGGTATTCCATTTATCTGGATGATCCCTGCCTTTTGTTTTGGAGAAAGGGTTAATAGAGTGGTGCTGCACTTGTCAGTTTATGCTGACACACCATTTATTTGCCCATGCAACAAATGCATCTACGGCTCTTTGTAGCGATCGTGTGGCCACTGATGCATGTTCATTTGTGCTCCGTAGAACCAGGTCATCAGCGTACATTGCCGCTTTAATTCCATGCGGTAGATTAGCAACAAGATCAATGATGATGATTAGAAAAAGTGTGGGGGACAAGACTCCTCCCTGGGGAACACTGTGGCGCAGTAGTACTTTCTTGCTCTTGAGTCTGTAAATCTGTACTCGGGCTCTTCTGTTGTGCAAGTATGCTTTCACCCATTTGTACATTCTTCCATTGACTTTACAGTTTCTCAGTTTCTTCATCAGACCTTCTTTCCAGACTTTATCAAAGGCTTTCTTCAGATCTATCCATTCAGCAAGCACCAGCTTCTTCTCTTGGAATGCATCCTCAATTTCTTGAGTGGTAGGTTGTCTGATCGTAGAGTAGCACTGCCTAAAGCCAGCTTGCTGTGGCACAAGAATGTTTTCACTTTCAATGTATCACTGCAGTCTGTGATTGATGATGCGCTCCATTGTTTTGCAGAGACAGCTGGTGAGGCTAATTGGTCTGTAGCTGGAGGCAATGGAACTATCTTTCCCTGATTTTAGGAGGGGTATCATGATTGCTTCTCTCCAGGCTTGTGGAACACTGCCTAAGGTCCAGCTGTTATTGAAGATCTGCAACAGCTTTGCTTTGGCCTCTGTTCCTAGGTTCCTGATCATTTCATTGGAGATACCATCAGCTCCTGGTGACTTTCTCATTTTCAGTTTTGATATGGCTAGCTCCAGTTCGCTGATTGTGATAGGTGCCTCCAGAACCTCATGTACTGTTTCATTCTGTCCTGTATGTTGCCATTTCTCTCGAATCTCTTGTTGTTTCTCTGGACTAATGTCGATATTGTTATCTTGTGCGAATGAGTCCGCAAAATGGTCAGCTGCTTGCTTTCCTGTTAAGATGTTTCCGTCTTTATGTAGTGCAATTTTTGAGTTTCTCCCAGTGCCCTCATCGTTAAGTTGTTTTATTAGCTTCCACAATTTCCTTGTGTCTCTTTCAAAGTTCAGAGACTGTTTTCTCCTGCCAGCTTTTTCGTCTAGCCTGCAGCTTGGACTTTTGAAATTTGGCTTTTGCATGCTGGTATTTACTGTGGTATACACTTAAAACATGTGAAATAAAAAATAAATGCCCTTGTCTCACACCTTAAGACATGTGAAATAAAAATAATTAAGGACCTTGTCTCACACCTTAAGACACGTGAAATAAAAAAATAAAGGACCTTGTCTCACACCTTAAGACATGTGAAATAAAAAATAAAGGACCTTTTCTCACACCTTAAGGCATGTGAAATAAAAATAATTAAGGACCTTGTCTCACACCTTAAGAAATGTGAAATAAAAAATAAAGGACATTGTCTCGTGAAATAACAAAATAATGGACCTTGTTTCACACCTTAAGACATGTGAAATAAAAAATAAAGGACCGTGTCTCATCATTGAGATATATGAAATAAAAAATAAAGGACCTTGTCTCACACCATATGATATGTTGTGACATCGAAAGTAAAGGGCGCCTTTCCATGACATAAGGCGTGTTGGACACATGATGTTAGTCGCGTATGTTTAGAACAATAGGGGATTGTTGGGTAATGTGGTCAATGCCACACCGGCAGCCTTTGCTTCCCAGAATATTGACATGTACCAATTTTTGGAAGCCCAAGTCAATTTTGAAAAGTCCACCATTACGACAGGCAAGAGTGATACAAACTGCGCCACCGTGGCTTTCCTGTCATATAAATGAATACCCGAGTGTTACATCAAAGTGAATGGAACCCATCTGAAACAAGCCAATGTATTTAAGTACATGGTGTATTTTTTACGATTGTGCAGTGTTTGAAAATACTGCCGGTCCAAGTTTTGTATTTACCTATTATGTTGCATGAACTTTACAGAGGGTGAATACAAAACGTGGACCGGCAATATTTTCAAATACGGCACAGTCATTAAATATACACCCTATATTTGGGTACGTTAATAACAGCAGATGGAAACTGTATTAAAAATGTCAAATGTAGAATGGCTCAATTAAAGGCACCATTTGATAAGATGAAGAATACTCTATGTAAATCATATTTCTCAATCCATGTCAATTCATCCTCCAGTGCCTTGCGGGCAGGCGTGGGCGATCTTGCCTCTCCACAAATTGTTATCTCCGACGCATTGGATCAATTCGTGTGTTGACTCCCTTCCATGCCATGACACAAGACTGTCAAGAATCTTCTGAAGCTGTCTTCCTCTATCTCTCTTTCCACAAATCGTTCCCGTTGTCACAACATGTTCCAGTTTTTGTCTTCTCATAACGTGGCCAAAAACGATTACTGCCTCTTTCTTATGTTTTTGATAAGTTGTCTTTGCGACTCAGCTTCCCTTAAAACGTCTTGATTGATCATTTTGGCTGTCCAATTAATTTTCAGCATTCTTCTATAAAATCACTTCTCCAAGGCTTCCAGAGATTTTTTCGCCTGTTTACTAATAATTGTCCAGTATTCGCAGCCGTATGTTAAAACTGGATCTATTTAGCATGCAAGAACACTATTTTCTAACTTTCAAGAAGAATGACTTATTGCACAAAACATTCTTCATTTAACAGACGAGGTGAATTATAAATAGATAAAACAATAAAACAATAAATAGATAAAACATCAATAACCGACGCTGAGGAAGCAGGTTGAACGAGGCCGAATTTGGAATTTTTGTTTTGAAAATTGGAATTCTAATTGGAAGTACAACAACGATATATTTTGTGGCCAGATCTCTTCTCTCTATATACCAAACTAATAATGAGAGAGATTAAACAGAGTCCGGGAATACTGGCTGAAGGTTGTAATGTAAACTATCTGTGATACACAGATGACACAGTATTGATGGCTGAAAATGCAACAGTTCTATAACTTTTTGATACTGTAGTACCAGAGCGCGCGCAAAAAAAAGAAAAGAAAAGGTAGAAAACCGACTTTCCTAGAATATCAAGAAAATAGATACTGGTTATATCAAAGAAAAAGAGTATACATGAATAATGTGAGATAACAACAGTTGTGGAAAATGCTTAACGAAGTTGGTAAATTTAGATACCTTGGGACAATTGTAGCATCATTTGGAAGATGCACGACAGAGACTAAGAGCAGAATAGGTCAAGCAAAAGCTGCATTCCAGAAAATGAAAAGTATCTTTTGCAATAAGACCCTATCATTGAAAGTAAGAAGTGCTGACATGTTATATAAAATCTGTTTAGCTGTATGGCAGCGAATCTTGGAGCGCTAATGGATAAATTAGAAGATTGGAAGCAAAGGAGATGTGCTTTACCCCCCCCCCCCCCCCCACGCACACACACACGCATATATATATACATCCCTTGAAACAAGTAAAGAGCTTCAAGTACCTAGGAAGTATAATATCATCAAATGGCAGATCAGAAGACGAGATCGAAAATAGGTGCAATAAGGCAAATCAACTCATTGGACAAATGGCACCAATACTAAAGAACAAACATGTATCAATAACTACTAAGAAAGCACTTTACAACACAATCTTCCTACCAACTCTGTGCTACCAATGCCAAACCTGGACAATGACAGAAAAAGAGAAAAGAAAAATCACAACAACAGAAATGAGGTTTCTGAGAAGAATACTCAACGTATCAAGAAGAGATAAAATGAAATGAATGAAATAAGATGAAATGAAGAAATCAGGACTAAAGTAGGGGTTAAAGCTGCTCTAGATTTTATTAGAAAGCAGCAAGTCAAATGGTTTGGCCATGCAAGTAGGCTACCAGTCAACAGCATGCCACAACAAGCAATGATGTACAGACCAGATGGAAACAGAGGAAGAGGCCGACCACGTAAACGTTGGACGGAGGGAATAACAGAATCCATGGGAATGTCGATATACGAAGCCCATAACCGGGCACTCTCACGAAGTTTATACTTCACCTCGACACCGCAAGGTACAAGAGGAACATGATGAGATGATATATATATATATATATATAGTATATATATATATATATATATATATATATATATATATATATATATATATATATATATATATATATATAAACACACACGAGACAGAGAGGCGGATGGACCGATCGACAGACAGACAGGACAGACAGACAGACAGACAGACAGATATATAGATAGATAGATAGATAGATAGATAGATAGATAGATAGATAGATAGATACATACATACATAGATACTACATAATACATACATAGATACATACATACATACATACATACATACATACATACATACATACATACATACATACATACATACATACATACATACATACATACATACATACATACATACATACATACATACATACATACATACATACATACATACATACATACATACATACATACATACATACATACATACATACATACATACATACATACATACATACATACATACATACATACATACATACATACATACATACATACATACATACATACATACATACATACATACATACATACATACATACATACATACATACATACATACATACATACATACATACATACATACATACATACATACATACATACATACATACATACATACATACATACATACATACATACATACATACATACATACATACATACATACATACATACATACATACATACATACATACATACATACATACATACATACATACATACATACATACATACATACATACATACATACATACATACATACATACATACATACATACATACATACATACATACATACATACATACATACATACATACATACATACATACATACATACATACATACATACATACATACATACATACATACATACATACATACATACATACATACATACATACATACATACATACATACATACATACATACATACATACATACATACATACATACATACATACATACATACATACATACATACATACATACATACATACATACATACATACATACATACATACATACATACATACATACATACATACATACATACATACATACATACATACATACATACATACATACATACATACATACATACATACATACATACATACATACATACATACATACATACATACATACATACATACATACATACATACATACATACATACATACATACATACATACATACATACATACATACATACATACATACATACATACATACATACATACATACATACATACATACATACATACATACATACATACATACATACATACATACATACATACATACATACATACATACATACATACATACATACATACATACATACATACATACATACATACATACATACATACATACATACATACATACATACATACATACATACATACATACATACATACATACATACATACATACATACATACATACATACATACATACATACATACATACATACATACATACATACATACATACATACATACATACATACATACATACATACATACATACATACATACTACATACATACATACATACATACATACATACATACATACATACATACATACATACATACATACATACATACATACATACATACATACATACATACATACATACATACATACATACATACATACATACATACATACATACATACATACATACATACATACATACATACATACATACATACATACATACATACATACATACATACATACATACATACATACATACATACATACATACATACATACATACATACATACATACATACATACATACATACATACATACATACATACATACATACATACATACATACATACATACATACATACATACATACATACATACATACATACATACATACATACATACATACATAGAACAACAACAACAACAACAAAACTTTATTTTGAAAGGGTTAAGAATTGGGCACGCAGGCCCGTCTAACATTCTGCCCTTTTATCACTCTCTTTCATACATTATACCATTCACACATCATTCAAGGCTAACTGAAAATAGCAACAATATAAAAGATATGCATTATAAAGGCATGTGGAAAATGAAAAGATAGATAGATAGATAGATAGATAGGTAGATAGGTAGATAGGTAGGTAGATAGATAGATAGATAGATAGATAGATAAATAGATAGATAGATAGATAGATAGATAGATAGATAGATAGATAGATAGATAGATAGATAGATGGATGGATGGATGGATGGATGGATGGATGGATGGATAGATGGATGGATGGATGGATAGATAGATAGATAGATAGATAGATAGATAGATAGATAGATAGATAGATAGATAGATAGATAGATAGATAGATAATCATAATCATTCTGAACAGATTAACAACACCCATCACCAAAGACCTACGTGAAGGCAAAAATTCCCCAAACAAGTAATTGATAGGTAAGCATTTCTCCTGTTTCACTACTTGAAGAGACCGTCCAAGAGACACAAACCTAACCATCTTATTTTGCACACGGCAGACTGCCGTACGCTTGTGCCTCTATTGTAAGCCACCAAAAGACCATCTGTCATTGAAGAAATGATGATGTATGCCCCCCGACCCAGGGGTGTGGGGTATGTCGTTAACTCCTGGTTTCGCATTTCACGCGTGTTCCGGAGACTTCATGGAAATTTTAAATTAAAGTATTTACAATGTTTCCTGACTGTCTGTTGTGGGGGTTGGGAAGGGTAGACAGAAAAGGGGTTTGCCTTGACATTTAGGCTGCCTTTGGAAAGAAAGTGCCACCGGAAATGCTAACGCCGTAAACAGTGTATGCGTCGCTTCCAGTCAACTTCATTCAGTCAGTTCTTAAACATGGGGTTCATTTTAATAAATGAAATAAGGGAGAAGTAAGACCTTGAATGCAGCAGGATATTACAATAGGTGATGAAACAGAAAGGTATTTTTAACTGATTCAGTGCCAAACAAAAAAGTAGGTTTGGCCCAAACATCGTACACAATCAAATGAACAAGTATTACAATGTAAATTTTCATTCACTGAACATTTACATTACCGAAGATGCCATGAATCAAACCAAATAATATGATAATCCTAGTATGGCGATATATCGTCCTTCTGTCCAAATGGCAGGTCACATGTGGCGATATATTGTCCTTCGACACTGAATCAGTTAATAGTGGCTAAACGCTTGCCTACCGGCCCAGTGGTCATGGGCTCGATTTGGTCAGATGGCAAGGGCAAGGCCACTTGATAATTATAGGAGTTTGGGAGTACGTCGAGTAGATTATCCGTAAAATGAAAACCTATGGTGTGTGTTGTTGCTTTAGTACAGCATATATTCTTCTTCTTCTTCTTCTTCTTCTTCTTCTTCTTCTTCTTCTTCTTCTTCTTCTTCTTCTTCTTCTTCTTCTTCTTCTTCTTCTCTTCTTCTTCTTCTTCTGCTTCTTCTTCTTCTTCTTCTTCTTCTTCTTCTTCTTCTTCTTCTTCTTCTTCTTCTTCTTCTTCTTCTTCTTCTTCTTCTTCTTCTTCTTCTTCTTCTTCTTCTTCTTCTTCTTCTGCTGCTGCTGCTGCTGCTGCTGTTGCTGCTGCTGCTTCTTCTTCTTCTTCTTCTTCTTCTTCTTCTTCTTCTTCTTCTTCTTCTTCTTCTTCTTCTTCTTCTTCTTCTTCTTCTTCTTCTTCTTCTTCTTCTTCTTCTTCTTCTTTCGGATGTATTTGCCTTGTGTCTGTTTACAGCGAAGCTGCGATACTTGTGCCTTTAGGCCGACACATCCGACTTCTGCTGGCGTTTATTGACCGGGTTAACCTTCTCGGGGCATAGATTCTAAATGTTCTTTCTCTATTGAAGAATTGAGGTCTGGTGATAATTTGGTCTCATCCGGGTAAGCAAGCAAGACATTACGCTGGTGAGCTCTCCACGCAGTGAGTGCCAGATGTGGGCGGTGGTTGTGTACCATTAATGTGGAAATATTGATGTGGCGCTGTTGCAGACTTGTAGCACTTAAACCTTGAGTCCTCGGAAAGATTCCTCACACCTTAGACCAAAGCATATCATCGATTCGTTAGAAAAACCAGCACTTGGCCGAGATAGATGTGAAACGAGATCTTAGTCCCAGTGTCAACTCCGACACTGTCACATCCATGCAGCCAGCGGACAGAAGAGGAGCATGTTGTGACAACCTGACAGATTTGCGGAAAGAGAGGTAGAGAAAGACAGCGTGAGAAGATTCTTGAAAGTCTTGTGTCATGGCACGGAAGGTAGTCAACACACGAACTGGTCCATGACGTTGGAGATCGTAATTTGTGGAGAGGCATGATCGCCCATGCCTGCCGGCAAGGTACTGGATGATGATGGTGACTATACGCCCTCTAACTTGGCATGTCTGGCCGAGTGGCTAATACGTCGGGCTCCCTGTTGGGAGACCCGGGTTTGAACCCTCGTTAAGGTGCGGAGTATTTTTGTGTCGGGGGAGAAAAGAAAACCCTAACCTGCACAGTTCGCGACGATTGCACTAGCCTGGCGGCCTTAATTTATCGGGCTCAAGACCCCCTGTCCCACACCGCAAGGTACTATGGGCAGTAATGTCAGTTGACTGTTGCCAGAAAGTGAAAATTTGGTGCAACTCCATCCTGCAGTATCCAAACATGAAAAAGCAGTTACACTTGTAATAAGGGATGCGAATGTTAACAAGAAGATTCTGGGAGCCTCCGTGGCGAAGTAGTCAAGCCGTCTGACTCGGACTCCGAAGGTTGTGGGTTCGATTCCGGGCCGCGTCCTTCGGTTCACGAGTGCATTTTTTTCGGAGACTCCTGAGGGTCGTCGCTGAGCTACGGAATTCGTCCTTTGTGCGCTGCGGAAAGAGACTGAGCGATATGGGATAAAACCCGGTGCTATGCTCAAACAGTTTGCCCACCCCTAGTCTAGATGATTCATAACCAACCAACCTAACCAACCAACCAACAGCCAACCAACCAACCAACAGCCAACCAGCCAACCAACTAACCGATCAACCAATCAACTAGCCAACCAACCAACCAGTCAACCAACCAACCAGCCAACCAACCAACCAACCAACCAATCAAATAGCCAACCAACTAACCAACCAGCCAACCAAAAAACCAACCAATCAATCAACCAACCAACCAACCAACCAACCAACTTTTCTGGACCAGCAAACTTTTCTGGTGCCCAATTTAACGTGGGTCGACCTGCCAGCCCTGGTCAATGAACCTAAATCTCCATCTCGAAGTAGATTCAAACACACGCAGGCAAGCATGTTATCCACCACGCTACCACGAACCAATGTGCAAGCACACCGCCAGAATTATCTTAAAGTAGCGTGGCTTTCCGATCAGTGGCAAAGGCACAACCTTTACTTACTAATTTTAACCATGCACCCTGAATCTTAATAGGGGACATTAAAGCCCATGTAAAGCTACCTTCCTGCGAGGGAAATTGTCTTGGCGTCGGCTATTTGACACCTTCTTTGTAGGTGGGCTGAGCCCAATCACAAGGGTTACCCCACAGGCAGCGTGAAGAAGAGACCAATCCGCTGACATTGAGTTTCTTGTTTAACGAGCTACAACGACTGAATTCTTTGTAATCTGCTAGATGTACCTGAATTCATTTCTGCACAGGCGTCAGACATTCTTTTTACATTCTAAGCGTTTTGATCTCGCTATTTGCGTTTTCTGCAAAATCAAATCTGGCTCTTTGTAGTTAACTGGCGGTAATTTTTTGGTTAATGTTGTGTAGAATACTTTCTCAGTCTGTACTTAACTAAAGGTAATGACTTGGTAAATGCTCTTTAGATTTGTTTCTGACTCTTCTACAGATCGTTTTGTATACTTGGGAGGTGCCTTATAGCGATTAGAACAAGACTTGGTAAATGCTCTTTAGATTTGTTTCTGACTCTTCTACAGATCGTTTTGTATACTTCGGAGGTGCCTTATAGCGATTAGAACAAGACTTGGTAAATGCTCTTTAGATTTGTTTCTGACTCTTCTACAGATCGTTTTGTATACTTGGGAGGTGCCTTATAGCGATTAGAACAAGAATCGCTATGGCAAAGGTTGCCATTTGAAAGAGAAAACAAATGCTGACCAATAAAATTATGTCAATCGCAACCAAAAAAGAGAGTTGAAGTGCTACATTTAACCTGGAATTTTGTATGGATGTGTAACGTGGACTATGAGCAGATAAACTGAAGAAAAAAAAACACACATCTAATGGCAGTGGAATATGGTTTCTGGGGAAAATGCAGAGAATACCATGGGCAGACAGAAAAACCAACGTGCGAGTCCTACAAGAAAGAAATGAAAATAGTAAACTGATTAGAGAAATAGACGCAGACAATGTTTTTGGGCACATTATGAGAAGAAATAAACCAGAGAACTTAGTGACAACTGGCACGAATGAGGCTAAAGGAACAATGGGAAGATTGATTGATTGATTGGTTTAGGAACCGACATCACAGCATTCGGGGCATTCCCATAAGCGCTCCGTCCCCACCCTCAGCAGCCAGCGAAGAGTTCCAACACTAATAGTACCAGTAGCAATCTGATTATATGTCCGTCTCGCCTTTCCTCTGAGCGTCGATCGTCGGCCAGATCCCCTCAGTCACCCCTCGCTGTCGCATTCTTGCCAGACCATGGTGATCCATTTGCTCCTCCGAGGTGTACATGTGCTCCCACAAGGCCGCAACCACGTCTTCCTTATCATGCATCAATACTCCACCAAGTTTTGCAGAGCCAGCCAATCTGTCCGCCTGTTCATTCCCCAGCACACCAGCATGCCCCGGAGAAAAGATCCAGACGATGCTTGTCACCCGTGACTTCCGAAGCGAAGCAAGCCACTCTGCACGAAGCTTGCATGTCCTCACCCTACTCAGCATGCTTTCTGAGTCAGTTACAATCACGATGTGTGTGTGTATCGTATTCTCCATCCAGCGGAAAGCTGCACTGACCGCCTCCACCTCCATTCTTAAGCTAGATGGTGTGGTATCATATGCCAGGCTCTCCTGCACCAAACGGCGACCATTAACTTTTGCTAAGAACCCCCAGGCACTTCTCCTGCCTCTCAACACCGAACCATCTGTGCTTATAATCACATCACCCGGGCGAGCATTATCCTGAATTAGTTGCTGGATTTCCACTTCCGTGGCCCTGCTGGCCACTCCCTGCACTCCCGGCTCAATGTGATTATAACTTTGCACAAGTCTGACTGCTCCGCTGGCACTCTGACCAACTCCTCTCCTCGCCTAATGTTCTCCAAGATGCACACCTGTCTGATCGTATCCTCCGCCTGAGCCATCCATGATTTCCCTCTTATCAGTCGCTGGCCCTTAACTACGTCCAGCGCCTCATGCAACGGGTGATCTGTGTTACCAACTACTCTGAGGTATGCCTTCGCCTGCATCACCTTGAGCCAACCAGCAACAGTCGGCAAACTAAGGATGTAACGCATACACACGACTGGGTTGTCTCTAGTGCATCCCAGAATGACCCGCATAGCTTCGTTTTGTATGCGCTCTAATTTCACCAACTGACACTTTGAGACAGTGAGCAGTCCTAGTCCATAATCAATCACTGAGAGAATCAAGTGCTGGTATAGTGTGAAAAGCATTCTCTGCTCTGTGTCCATTGCAGCCATAGTTTTAAGTGCATTGAGTCCCTTTTGAGATCTTGTCACAACCGTCTCCACATGGTCCTTGAAGATCAGGCTCCTGTCAAATGTGATTCCCAGATACTTCAGTTTGTTCTCTCTGTTGACGCTTCTACCATCTATCGTGAGGCTTGGGACATCAGTTCTCACAATCCTGTTGTCCAGAGAGAACCACAAAACAGCTGCCTTCCAATGGGAAGACAGAGAAGTAAATACCTGATTGGCTTGGCACCATGGCATGGTGGAGACAAGAACAGAGAGCTGATCTAAGACTCTGGTGATCGTGTGAGATGGCGAAACATGACCGCCCAAGCTTATGATGATGATGAGTGTTGTGGCCGCAACTGCTTCTCTATGGTAACGCGTGTAACGTCCTCTGGTAGTGATGATGTTACAACTTGCAGCCGCTTTTGTAGGTTTGCTTAGGTCAGCCTGGAACGCAGTAGACTCTTTGCGATGGTAAGTTATGTAAAATGCTTGAAGCAGTAAGTTGTTCCCAACACAGATGCACATTTCAGTGCATGCCTCTTGAAAGTGGGAAATTCATCATTGATTATGTAACGTTTATACAACTCAAGTTGCCCGACCAAATGATTTCGTTGGCCTCTGACGGCTAGCGGGCCGAATGTTCCCCGCCGCGGCTTTTTATAGCGAACTAAAAGCAGCGTGTGGGCTAATATTGTGTGCCTTCCTTGAGAAGAGCGGCTTTCTGGAGTGTGGCTCCCTGAGCCATGAACTGGGTACGAAGAAGGCAACAGGGCAGCAACGACGTATACCGGAGCCTGCTAAACACGGAAGAGGCGAGCGGCCCAGGGAGAAGCCAACTTTCCGTGGCCAAAAGTGCGAGGATATGTGTGAGGGCACGAAGCACCGAGTGCACGATGCTTTCCTCCCGAGGTAAGATGGCTTAGGAGCAGGCACATTTCTCAGTTGTGGGACAAATCATCAAGCCAATGCAACGTCTCGATACATGGTCCAAACGCAGGGACTAAAAAGACATCCGGAGTCATAACTCGGTCCCCCTAGAGTGTCAGAAAGATAAAGGGTAGAAACATCCCAGAAAGTTGGATCGCTTCCGACTATCAGAAACCTTCTGTCATGCTTGCCCCGCTACGGAGGTTTTACCAGTATGTGGAATCATATTTGTTTCTCTTTACTTAAATAAAATGTTAGTTGCATATCCTTTATAGGAAGTCACAATCAACCCAGCATTTATTGGTTGTTTATTATTTTCTAGGCAATGTTATCTTCAGTAATATGCCGTTCAGTAATAGCGCCGAATGTTATGCGGCGTTCACCAAACCCGACACCCCACATTGTGCCAAAGGCTTCTGACGGAGTGACGCAAATGGGAATGCACAAGCCTTACCTTAGTGTGAGAAATGCAACCTAAATACTAAAGTCATGGTAGGGCAGACAAGCCGCTAAGCCTTGGTCTGCAACTGGTCTAGGATAGAAGCTCCGACAAGCGGAGAATCCGTGGGCATTGCTTTGATAACCCTGCAATTTCTGCAGCTTGTCTTGTTCGAGACGTATTGATGTTACCTTTCCTCTGGAATCAACAAGGCAGGCTGAGAGAAGGATCATGCTGCATGGGAAAACATTGTCTCTACATTCAGCCCAGGCTTTGTGCTATTGAGAGACATAACTCCATTTCAAAGCCTATCGTCTGTCAAGAGGACACGGTACCAGTCAGTATGCCATGTCTTTCTAAACTGCCGACGCTCATACCATTGTAGAAATCAACCCAAAGAGACGTGCTTCCAAAACGCCTGCGGCAGATTTCTGGATTGTGAAGCGGCGTTTATTGCCCCTTAAGCCAGAGGTTTCCAAACCACGGCCCGCGGGTCCACTTGTGGCCCGCCAGCTGTCAGAAAGTGGCACGCGAGGCCTCGAGCAGACATTTTCCGTATGATCGTTATAAAAAAACAAGCAACTTTGAAGACTCACGGACAGTAACCTAGCTGCGCTTATGACTTTGGGCACGAGAGATTTGTGCCAGACATTGATAAACTGGCATCTGAAGAACAGTTACAATTGTAAATTAATTACATTAATAGCGATTTCTCGAAACTGATTTAAATTTAAGTTAAAAAGGTAAGAATGATATTGCACGACTTTTATAATTTTATAACGTTGTGCCCGCTTAACTACCGAACATAGTAGATATGGCCCTCTGCTTGAAAAGCTTGGGAACTACTGCCTTAAGCGGCAACACCGACCTTAAACGCCATCTTCAGGATAATATACAGAATCCAAAATGTCTCCCTCCCGCTAACCAAACGTAATCTTTTGGTTAACATTATGTAGAAGTCAGAATCATCATCATCATCATCTTCATTATCTTCCTCTTTTGCCGTCAAGCGTGGTGGTGGTGGTGGTGGTGGTGGTGGGAGGGAGGGGGTGAGGAGGGATGCCTCTCTTTATTTAATTAAATGTAATCTTGCAGTTAACAATATACACAGTCTAGAATGTCTCTGTATATAGTCATCTTAACGTTATCTTTTGGCGTAATTGTTGTGATCGCCTATTAATTGTTTAATTTATCTTACATCTGATCTTGTGGGTATGACAGTAGGACAATGTTGTCAGCGAAGTCCAGATCATTAAATTGCTTTGTCAGATTAAATGTGCATATTGATTTTAACAGCCTCTGCTTGGACGTTATTTGGACAAGCTACTTTACCATCTTTCAGATGTTGGATAGCTTTACCAGTCTCTTCTTTAGATGTTTACTTGTTGTTGATATCTAGCTCCACTTATGCAAACTGAATATTTGGAGGGACTTCTTACACTGATCTAGTTCTCATGCATTCAGCCCATCTGTTCAATGGATCATTGTTGCATGGATCATTTTTGCATTGGTCATGGCAGGGCAGACCAGCCCCTAAGCCTTACCCTAGTGCGAGGAAATGTCATGGCAGGGCAGACCAACCCTAAGCATTGGTTCGGCAGCTGGTATAGGATTGAAGCTCCGACATGCGGGCACTACACAGATGGGTCGGTCGTCCGACATGTGAGAAGCTCATGGGCCTTTACGGCTCAGGCCGGAGGGAGAATTGTGAAGGAGGACTCTGGTGCTTTTGTTGAGACCAAAAGTAGCCTGACTATGGAAGTCATGGCAGTAAAACAATAATATGACTCGAGACACAGACATCCACTAGGGCATGTTTCCTTAGTGACTCAATGAGATTGCTCAAGAGGATAGAGATGGGGTGGATCCGAAGATAGTGGTTGCTGTCTCTGGAGCGGCTTCGGCTGGCAAAGATTGGTTTCATCTTCGTGCCAGAGCATGCGGGAGTAGCAAGGAAATGAGAGGTCTGACAAGCTCGCAGGTAAGGCTACTGTGGAGGGCGGACGCGCCATGGACCTGGCTGACATTCTGAATGCTCCACGAGAGGTAAGACTTTTGCAAGGACCAAGTGATGACTGTGAATCTACAACCTTGGTCAGACTACGAGAACAGCAAATTAAAAGAGGTGTGGCCAAACAAGAACACTACGCAGGAAGCCAAAGAAGATTGATAAACCAGCACAGAACCGGTGTCGTTAGCCGCTACACGCTGCGGGATTTGCTGAGGAGGGGATCCGAGCACTTATGGACTGAATGGTTCGATGTGCAACTGAGGATGATCTGTCGACTAACTAACTAACTAACTAACTAACTAACCAACCAACCAACCAACCAACCAACCAACCAACAAACTAACTAACTAACTAACATTGTTTTTGGTGAGAACTTACTTTCCCGTTTCTGTTTTTCATAAGTCCACTTGGTTGATTTATGTTTTTCTGCTATCAATCTTGTATGACTCAGCTACTGTATACCAGTAGATGGTCATCATCATCATCAAGTGCCCTGCCAGCTGGCGTAGGCTTTCACGGCTCACCACAGATCTCGGTCTTTGGTTTTCTGGAGAAACTCTGCTGCTGATATTCCCCCATGCCACCGTCTCAATCCATCCAGCATCATTTCTCTTGGTCTGCCTCTGCCTCTCTTCACCTCGATGTTTCCAGTTGTCACGATGTTCTCCAATGCCTCTCTTCTCATCACATGACCGAAGAATGATGTTTGTCTCTTTCGTATTGTTGTATATAATGTTCTAGTTTCATTAGCCTCTTTCAGGCATTCAGGCTAATGAAACTAGAAGTAGATGGTATTATCTACTTTCTGTTTGCGCCGAAGGTTGGGCGACGCTCACCGAACTCGACACCCCACATTGCCCCATCGACTTCAGGTGGAAGAGCACAATTGGGCGGGTAAGAACCTTACTATAACAGTGTCTCTCTGATAGGGGATCTGGAGGGGTGTGCAAGGGAAAGGGTCTAGTATTCAACAATGCGCGGGTGAGCACCCGCTGGGACGTAACTAGGGAATGTCACGTTGTGACGTGAGGGTAGAGAACAAGTGAGTTACCAACTATAGCTTTTGCCGGCAAGACGTGATGTCAACATCTGGAGAGAGAGTCAGTTTATATTTGATAATGTCAACTGTAATGAACTAATAAAGTGGGATTTCCAGAAGTTACTGTCATGGCTTCTCGTTTGCTCTGTTTACACCTCATCACCTTAGTCTCCAGCACTGTTATAGGAGACGAAATGGTGCCGTGACCAGGATTTCAGATCCTGGGTTGTTGTCGCAGAATACGCGGAGTGGCGCCACGGCAGGAATTACCCAAAGTCTGCTTTGAGGAAAAGGTGCAACTACGTTTATAAACGCTTGTTGAACACGTTTGACAAGAGATGAAACTGAAAAATGGCTTCTATTTCTATAAAGTCGTCTGTGAGAGTTACAGCAGAAAAAAGCCCGGCTAGGGTGGCTGTCTGTAATTATTTCTTCAGCGAACCATTGCATCGCTGTACAGGCAATCGTTATCAAGTGCCTGAGAGAATCATCGCTGTACAGGCAATCGTTATCAAGTGCCTGAGAGAATCATCGCTGTACAGACAATCGTTAAGTGTCTGATAGAATCATCGCTGTACAGAAATTCGTTATCAAGTACCTGAGAGAATCATCGCTGTACAGGCAATCGTTATCAAGTACCTGAGAGAATCATCGCTGTACAGGCAATCGTTATCAAGTACCTGAGAGAATCATCGCTGTACAGGCAATCGTTATCAAGTGCCTGAGAGAATCATCGCTGTACAGGCAATCGTTATCAAATGCCTGAGAGAGTCCTTCCTGTGCAAACAGTCGCTATCGAGTACCACTTGAGAGAGTCCTTCCTGTGCCGACAGTTGCTATCTAGCATTAAAGGGCAGTCCTAATTGTTACGTTGAACCAGAAGGCCAAAAGACTTGTCTACAGTTGGCTGCCGTCACCTGTAACTGAGGAATTCACTACAGTAAAGTATAAATTGCGAGGAAATGCAACCCAAAGACTAAATGTCATGGCAGGGCAGACCAACCCTAAGCATTGGTTTGGCAGCTGGTATATGATTGAAGCTCTGACATGCGGACGATAAGAGCATTGCTATGTTGATCCGTAGCTTCTGTAGCTGGTCTTGTTCCAGATGTATTGTGTTACCTTTTCTCTGAAGTAAACTAGACAGGCCGAGAGATGAATCATGCTGCATGGGCAACACATGGTCTCTACAGTTCAGCCAAGGCTTTGTGCTATGCAGAGGTATAACTCCATCCTTGGTCTCCACAATGGGTTATAGTTATCATGCCTTTTTTAAAGCACAGTGTAACAAACTTAGTATTAGTATTTTCTTGTGGACGGTACTGGTCTTTGTTGGTTTCCTTTATATGCTGAATGCACACCTGATCACAACTAATTGTAATGAAGTGATCAGTCATTTTCCTCGCTGTCATTTCATTTATGAACTCATAATACAGGTACGTTATTATTGTAGAACTCTCCAGCGGTGGATTGTGTCTTCTGGTCCTCGTTCACACTCGCTATTGCCTCCAATGCTAGCACTAGCCTATTGCTGGTTCAATCCAGTACCATGCAGAATTTAGTGGAGTGTAGTTTGTTGATGCCCTGTTATTTTTTTCACGTTCATTGCCTTAAGTTGAGCAGGCCTGTAAAATATGACTAACCGTCAACGGGTCATTGCTACAAATGTGAAGATCTGATGAACTTGTCCTGAATTTGTAATATGTGTAAAAGTAAAGGACCCTATTGCAAACCTTAAGGTACAATGAGCATATGTTGCTAGAGCTATCGGCTCTCGCTGGGTTATGTGCTCAGAATAAAGAACAGAATAGGACAAACAACTGCATTCTATCACTCGAAGAGCATCTTGTGCAATAAGTCATTGTCCTTGAAAGTTAGACAAAGAGTTCCTGCATGGTACACAGTATCAGTTTTAACATACGGCTGCGAATCCTGGACAATTATTAAACAAGCGAAGAAATTCATAGAAGCTTTGGAGATGTGAGTTTATAGAAGAATGCTGAAAATTAATTGAACAGCCAAATAAGCAATCTGGAAATTTTGAAGGAATGTAAATCGCAAAGACAACGTAACACAAACATCAGAAATAAGTAGGTTATAATTTTTAGCGACATTATAGAACAAAAAATGGAACGGTTTGTACAACCGGAAAAATTTGTGGGAAAGAAGAAAATTTGGGAAG
>JACEFZ010024219.1:0-26794 GCA_014155875.1 Cepaea nemoralis | reverse complement strand
TTTTTCCATTCTTTTTCCTTTTTTCGAAACCAAAGAAAGCTGTTTGTAATGATATAGTATCAGCAAGATTTCATGGAACCCAATAACAAATAGGCACGCGATGCTGAAGTTTATCAATAACAATGGAAAAAAAAATATTGTGCTAAACACATATTTGTTGGGATGGATGCACAAAATCAATAACAAAACGCCTTTATTCACTCCAGAAAAGATCAGTGCGTTTAATTAATGGTCAAAAGCTTATCGACAATTCTAACCTAAAAAACGTCTTCAGTTACTGCCACTCCACAAACGCCTACTATTTCTTCTTCTTCTTCTTCTGCGTCCATCCGGAGCTTTTTTTTTTCGAACGTGATTGCGTTGTGCCTGTTTACAGCAGAGCTGCGTTTTTGCGCCGTTAGGCCGACACATCCGACTTCTGCGGGCATTTATTGACCGGGTTAACGTTCCTTGGAGTTTCTTAAGGACGTTTCACTCTCATTGCTGTGGTGTTATTACCCAATTCCAGCTGGCCCATTTAGAACAGCCAAAGACATCCTGATCAGCCCTCAAGGGAAGGCAGGGGCAGACCATGGGCATTCCCCGCCGTCCAAGGAGGCTTCCATAAGTGCAGAGCCGACACACAGCGCTCTGGTAATGGGCTCATCCAAGAAATCGTCACGTCCTGCACATGGCTGCTTAGTCTCACTTCCGTATATTGGGCCTTCCGTTCATCATAGGCTGTTCCTCCTGAAACGAGACGAATGCAGTCTGCAGATGACATCCACAAAGTGAGCTTTCAATTCGGACTTTTCATGTAATGGATTTGCTATCCGAGCAATATTCCATTTTGTGCCACTAGGACACTTTTTCCACCTTTTATGAAGCCCACACAGTGAGCTTTCGATTCGGACTTTCCATGTAATGGATTTGCTATCCAAGCAATAATTCCATTTCATGCCTCTGGGACGCTTTTGTAACCGACATACCTGTGGTATGAAGTGTGGCAGTCTAAATACTTCTTCATGCACCTTTAAATGTCAACCTGAATGTAGTTAAAGTAAGCTGCAGTCAACTTGAGCTTGTTGATATCTCCATAGAGCTTGTCCTCAAATGAAGCAGGTGTGGGCCAAAATATCTTTCTCTGTTCTGCATATATTGGGCACTCCTGCAGCAAATGTTTAGCTGTCATTTTACCAGTTCCACAATTACATTCATCGGTATCTCCTATCTTTAGTTTATTGAACAAGTGGTATTTCAGCCTGTTATGTCCTGTGCGGAGTCTGAAGATTGCTACTTGTTCTCTTCGGTCGAGTTTGTAATATGCATCATCCTTCTGGTGGCCTGGATGCTCTGATTCCCATTTGTTGCTTTTTATAAACCTCTTTGCCTCATTATAGGTTATGTCTATGTCAGGCTGTGGTATTCGTCGGCCCTCTTTTGCTAGTCTGTCAGCCTCTTCATTTCCAGGTATACTGCAATGTGATGGGATCCACTGTATTACAACTTTTTTGGATTTCTGGCATAGTCCATGGAGTGCTGCTCTTAGGTCAGCTAGTTCTGTGCTGTTTTTGCTCTTCAGTATTGAGACAGCTGACTTTGCATCTGTGAAGATAGCTATTTGCTTCTCTTTATTTTTCTCCATCAAGAACATTCCTGCTGCAGTTTTCAAAGTCTCTACCTCCGCAAATTTTCCAGTTGCCACTGATTGGTGTTTTCATTCCATTTTTTTTTAAATTTAGGAGAATTCCTCCTCCTCCATTTTCTATTGAATTTTTGGCTGATCCGTCTGTATAAGCATGGGTCCAGTTGTTGCTTTGGTAATGTTCTTTTATGTAGTTTAGGGCTATTTTTCTTCTTTCGGTTTCATGCTGAGTGTTCTTTTTCTCAATACCAGGAATGTTTTCTATCATCTCAGGCAGTTGCTGCTGTCTCCAAGCTGGGAATGTTGTGTGCATAGTAAATGGGCTTGACTGTTGATATGTTAAGTATGGGATCTGCCCTAATCTTTCGTTTTGAA
The DNA here is from genome assembly GCA_014155875.1 of Cepaea nemoralis. Classification (NCBI taxonomy): domain Eukaryota; kingdom Metazoa; phylum Mollusca; class Gastropoda; order Stylommatophora; family Helicidae; genus Cepaea; species Cepaea nemoralis. The sequence goes on along the minus strand of JACEFZ010024219.1, from coordinate 24,795 downwards.
GTTTCTACAAAGTTGCTACGCTTCAGTCTTCCTTTTCCAAAACCATTAAACCTTTTATAAATGGGGCGGTCTGTCCATCTTCTAAATTTTTCTGCTTGTTGCTGGGCACTGCTATCTCTTATATTCTGCATTGGTTGTAAACAAGTGATCTTTTCTAGTTCGTTAATAGGCGTTGTCTTCAGGCTTCCAGATTTGATTCGCATTTCTTGATTTTAGACTCTACTTATTTTGTTAAAGTTTGACTTAGCTGCTGTTGCCCAAGCTGCGATACCATATTCCAGTACTGGCCTCACCCGTCCAGTATATAACTTCTTGAGAACTTTCTCATCTGCTCCCCACATTGTACCAGCAAGCTTTTTCATGATTGCCATTCTTTGTCTTGCTCTTGTCCGATTTTTCTCAACCTGTGTCTTCCATATCAGGTGACGATCGAAGGTAACTCCTAGATAGTTTGGATTTACTTCATGGCGCAATATTTTTCCATTCAATACCAGTTTAGGTTGCTGAGTTTTATTTGAGAGGGAGAACACTATGCATGTTTTCTCTTCACTTGTCTTCATTAGCCATGATTTTGACAAGTCCTCTGGCGCTTATAAGGCTTGCTGTATTCTGCTGTTTAAATTAAATGTTTGCATATCCTTTACAGGACATCGCTGTCAATATCAGCATCTTTCAGCTGATTGTTGATTTCTTGGCAAGATTACGCTCAGTAGTTTGCCATTGCTTTCTGAGCGGCCGGCTCACATGTCCCGTAAGTTACAGACGCGATTCGAACCACTGCTGATTCTCACCGTCATCACGTTACTTACGAAAGTATACGAGATAACGGAGAAAAGTCGCTAACCTCTAGGCCAGGAAGCCGGCATTCTGCTGTTAGCTGTGCTAATATAATCTTCAGATGTCCATATGGCTAGGTCATCTGCAAATGAGGGTGTGTGTACTCTGCCTGGAAAATTTTCCGTGATGTCATTTATATATGCTAGGAATAATGTTGGTGAAAGAACTCCTCCTTGGGGGACACCTTGCTCCAACAGCATCATTTTGCTGGTTTGTCCTTGTAATTTTGTCCTGGCAGTTCTGTTCTCAAGGTAGTGGCTGATCCATTTATACATTTTCTCACAAACATGCATTTATTGCAGTTTTACTTTCAGTCCTTCCTTCCATACTTTATAAAATGTGTTGTTTTTTTTTCTAAATCTATCCAGACCGCTAGTGTGTGCTTTTTCTCTTGGAAGATGCCTTAGGTATATAGGTTATTTGATCTTCAGTGGATCTGTACTTTCTGAATCCTGCTTGGTGTGGTGTTAAGAGTTTGTTTTCTTCCAGGTGCTATGTTAGCCTGTCATTGATAATGCGTTCCATTAATTTTCCTACACAGCTAAGTAGACTGATAGGTCGATAGCCACTTGGCTCTTCCAGGTCTTTTCCTTTCTTTGGGACTGGTATTAGTATAGCTTCCTTCCATGCCTGTGGGACTATCCCTCTCTTCCAGCTGTAATTTAGGACTGCTAGTAGTCCTATTAACATTTCATTTGTGATTCCATCCTTTCCTGGTGATTTCTTCTTTTTTAGGGTATTCATTGCCTGTCCCATTTCTTCCATTGTTAGATTTGCTATCGTTTATTCTGCTGCTGTCTCTGTATTACTATGATGTATCTGTTTATCATTGATTGCTTTCTTCTGTTCGGTTGTAATATCAATGTGGTTTGCACTGGCATAGTGTTCCATTAGTGTATTTGCTGCCATTTTTCCTGTAAGCAAGGTATTTCCTTGTTTAATTGTTATTTGTTTGTTTCTCGGTCCTTAATTGTTCATGGCTTTCACTAGTTTCCATAGTTTGTTTCCATGCCTGTCAAAGTTCAGATTTTCTGTTTTTTCCTCCAACAATCTCTTGTTGTTTGATTTACTGTTTTTTTTAATATTTTGCTGAGATGGCTTTGAGAGAGATGTTCCCTTCAATTGTTTGTTCTCTCTCTCTCTGGTGTCATCCTGGCATCTTCAACTTTGTCCTCCAAAATTCGTATTCCTTCAGTCCAGTATGGTTTGTAATTTTTCCTCGCTCCTCTTGGAATAGACTCAGTGGCCGCCTGTATTGCTGCCCTGGTTAGACTTTCCACCATTTGCTTCATGTTGCCATATCGTGTATTTATGTTTTCACATTATCTGTCTGTTAGTATGGTAAATCTGTCACAATCTGCTCGTTTGTACTTCCAGCGGGGCAAAGGCTTTTGCTCCTGTGGAACCTACTCCATATTCATTACAAGCTTGATTGGTCTGTGGTCACTACCTCCTAATTGGTCAAGCACATGGCGATCGATTTTGTGGAGGATGTCTCCTGTGCAGAAAGACAAGTCTGGAGTAGAAGTGGTAAACCATCTTCTGGAGTAGAAGCTCGGTGTGTCATCCGCTTTGTTGAGTAGATGGAGATTTGAGTCTATTTCCCAGTCCTCCACTTCATCTCCTCTTTTGTCAGTGTCTGAGTATCCCCATTTTTCTGAACGGCTATTAAAATCTCCAATAATAATGCAGTTTGTGTCAGTTATTTTCGTGTTTGAGAGTGTAAGGTCCTTATCTGCTGGGCTATACAGATTGTAGATTCTTATTTTCACGTCCTTTATCATTATATCAACACCTATAGTTTCCGTTTGGCTGTCAGAGATCACGGATACTTCGCTGCAAGGTATTGCATTTCGTGTAAGTATTAGAACTCCTCCTTTGTGTCCTTCGTGGTCAAAACGTGTGGCCTCTGACAGAGAATTTGCGATTGGCGTTGAGGTGTGTCTCTTCAATGCATGCCACATCTATTCTATCTTTATGAAGACGCTTTGTTAGGGAGACTTTCATGTTATAAACTCCTTCGGCATTCCACTGTAGTATGTTGAGTGTCCGGGGTGTTTGGTCAATAGCTCTTAACTTACTCCTCTGTGCCTTGACTCCATAGCACAGGGGAAGGTCACCACCAGTAGTCATGGGTGGACTCCCTAGAGGCAGGGGGCCCGGCACTATCACCGCCTGATGGGACTTCACGGGATTAGCACCATAATCTTCTTCTTCTTCAGCGTTCCGAGCCATTAAGGTTCTTTGCTGCAGATACCATAATGATCTTAATTTGTGACATCATGAATTAAGTTACGTTGTACTGCTTTGTCAAGCCTGTGGCTCGGTACATCCGATTTCGACAAGCACTTTTTGGGTGCTTTCTACCTAGCCTTTGACTGTCACCAGTCTAGCCACAAGGCAGCAGGTTTGTGTGTCTCTTCGTCTGGTTCCTCGCCCTTGGCCTTTCCGATATGGGTGACCCTACCAGTAGCTGTGCTACCGTCGGCATAGCTCTTGGGGTCATTGGAACGCGCAAGCCCCTCTACCTCGTCACGGTGGACACACAGCAGAGGGGTGATCCTTATTTAATAGCGCGGACAGACAGACAGACAGACAGACAGACAGACAGACAGACAGACAGATCGTCGGGAACGGGAACGGGAGCTTATATGACTACTTATATGGATTAAATGAGATGCTCCCCACCAGGAGCTGGGTGAAGCCGGGACGGGTCAGACAGACAGACAGACAGACAGACAGACAGACAGACAGACAGACAGACAGACAGACAGACAGACAGACAGATAGACAGATAGATAGATAGATAGATAGATAGATAGATAGATAGATAGATAGATAGATAGATAGATAGATAGATAGATAGATAGATAGATAGATAGATAGATAGATAGATAGATAGATAGATAGATAGATAGATAGATAGATAGATAGATAGATAGATAGATAGATAGATAGATAGATAGATAGATAGATAGATAGATAGATAGATAGATAGATAGATAGATAGATAGATAGATAGATAGATAGATAGATAGATAGATAGACAGATAGATAGATAGATAGATAGATCCCCGCCATGGTCAGGGCGAAGCCGGGCCGGGTCAGCTAGTAGTCTATAAAATAATCATTTACTTTTTTGAACTTCTAAATATTTTTCAATTAACATCTTCAAACAGATTATTGCTTGTCTGGTCCCTTTGTTTTTGCGGAACCCAAGTTGTTCTTCGGCTACTTCCCAAACTATTGTATTGTGAATTCTTTCTTGTATGACCTTGAATAGTGTCTTAGTTATATTGCTCATTAAGCTATAATAGTTCTGTAATCCTCATCATCAACAGCCGTTGGCTTCTTGAGTAGTGTGATGAAATTGGATGTTTTCAAATCCATGGGGATGTACCCAGCATTAATATATACCATTACATAATTATGTGATAGTATCGATGCCAAAGCTGGATAAGGATTTTACCATCTCTGTTGATATCTTGTTAGAAACTGCAGCCTTTCCTTCCGTCATCTTGTTAATAACCTTCTCTACTTCATCATTTAATATGTTTGGTCCTCCCGCATTATCACACTCGACAGACGGTGCAGAGAACAGAAGCCTGCCGCTGTCAATGCAGAGGTCAACGCGCTCATCTATGAACACTCAGATAGCCCTGAAGTGCTCATCTATACAGATGGATCTGTTGTAAAGCAGCAGAGAAGTGCATGGGTATTTACAGCCCGTTCAGCGGGCCGAACCGTTCAAGAATCCAGTGGTGCCCACTCTATGACCACGAGCATCATGACGATGGAGGTGATGGCAGTAACACAGGCTTTCATATGGCTGGAATCACAGCATTATGCGGGACGCAGCAATGTTTCCAAGGCACCAGGGCTGGGTTCTATACTGGCCATGACCTATTGACGCGTCCTCGTCGAGCGTCCTGAGCAACAGGTCCCTTTCGGGGTCCTGGCTAAAGTCAGTAGGATCGCCGATTCCTCCGAAGTCGGAGAGTGTCTGCCTGTACGGCTTTTAGCTTCACTGGAAAGGTTGTATTTGCAATCTGTATAATGGTTTTTGCACATTCCCATTATGTATTAACTTTATCCTCAGGATTGTCACGTCAATATTGTTCCATACTTTCAACGATTAGAGTGGACTTCCGGTCCCCAACATGGTGGATAAGCATTTAAACCATTAAGGCCTCTGGAGTGTTTGCGCTTGTGGCTACGGTTTGCATTCACATTTTCCTCATGTTGGACTGGCAGTGCATGGTTCCGTCGCCCTGCTGCTGAGTGAGTGCGTTGCGCGACACTGTGAGCTGTGAATTTCGTGGTGAATGCTTTTACATCTGTCCATGGTAATTTGTAGCGTGAAATGATTGTTCGGAACGGCCGGCTGTTGCTAAATTGACTGGTTTGCCTTTTCGGTTCACGCGTGCATTTTTCTCAGAGGCTCATTGGGGGTCGTCGCTGGAGCTACGGAGTTCACGCATTGTGCGGCGCTATCGGTGGGTCGCCCGGCGGAAATAGAATGAGCCATATGGGACAAAACCCGAGTCAATGAAGTCTTCTGGTGACTGCTGATTGCATCGACGATAAAGTGTATATTTCAGGGAGGACTTTTATGTTGGTATTCTGGCGGCGGCATTATGTACAGTGTACCTGTGCGGCCTGGTGGCTTGTCAAGGCTCCTGTCTATTCCACTTTTCACATTGGGCAGTGAGGAGCATTTTATGTAATATTCACTGGCAGGGGTTCTGGAAGAATCTCAATACAGAGTGAAGACAAGGAGAACTTTCAGTCAGATAGCGGTGGGAACGATTAGTGGTATGAATCTTCGCTGACTGTTGAATGAGGTGACGGAGCGCGTATGGGAATGTCCTGAGTGCAATGATGTCAGTTCGTTGCTCAACTCAACAACTCATCTCTATTAAATGCTCCAGCACTAGATGGGCACCATGGTTTCTGCACAAGTTCCTGTGGTTAGCTCAGCTTCCTGATAGAAGTGTTTCAAATGAGGGACGCAGTCACATGCGAATCCCACAGCCAAAGGTGTAACTTGTCATATATTGGTGACACCCGCAGGATGTTACCAGATCTGATGGACACGCATTCGGAGTTTCCCAAACCAGTCTCACTCCATTTCCACAGCCACAACCACGTAGATCAAGCGTTCATTTTGCCTTTAAAATCCTGTTTAGCTTACCGCTCCACAATTCTTATTTAGGAAGATTATTCATTTTTGGGGGGTTCTTAACTCAACATGGTTCAATATTCAGGATTATTTCATCTACTATCATCATTATCAGGAAGTGTCTTGCCGACTGGCATAGGAGATGATTCTTCGCCACACCTTGCTGATCTCCAACAGCTTGTGACAATTCCTATGCTGACATATTTCAGGGCCGTGGCACTGGTCTGTCCAGAATTTTATCTCACCCTCTCCATTTGTCCCTTCACAAATCGTTCCACTTGTCACAGTATGTTCTAGTTTCTGTCTTCTCATAATGTGGCCAAAATATGATGACTGTCTCTTTATGTATAAGTTGTCTTTGTATCTTAACCGCCCTAAAAATGTTTAGATTATTACTCATTTTGGCTGTCCAGGGAGTATACGTATCTACTATTAAAACCATCTCGAAAGCTTCTGGGAGATGTTTTCGCGTGTTTACTAACTGCCTAGGATTTACAGCCGTGTGGCAGAACTGATTCTATCTGACATGTAATCATTATGTTTAATGCATATATGTGCATGCGTGTGCGTGCTGGCCGCACGCCTATGTTGTGTGTGTATGTATATGTGTGTATTTTCTACACAATCTTCAAAATTACCCCAATTTCTTCTCGGTGTAGTTCCATCTTTTAACATCTCTATCTCATTCTGCCGATCAGTATTTTCGTTTTCCGAACATAGTTCATGTTATTCATTTATCCGTGAGCATTACTTATTTTGTGATTGTGATATTTCAGTTTTCTAGAGAAGTATTCTTGTTGTTGTTGTTGTTGTTGTTGTTGTTGTTGTTGTTGTTGTTGTTGTTGTTTAGTCCGTTGATGAAGACTTTCTTCGAAACGTTCGTTTACACTGCTTTCTGTGTGTCTTGTGTGTGTGTGTGTGTGTGTGTGTGTGTGTGTGTGTGTTAATTGTTGCTATCTTTGAACTCAAGCGTAGTCTATATATGTGCTTCTACTTCTAGTAACTTCGAGTTTTTGCTTGTGGATTAGCTTTCCCTATTACCACTGCCTCTCGTTATCAACCGAACACGCTCCAGCTTCTGATGTACTTGTAATTTACATCTCCAAGTCAAGGACGAGAAGTCAACCATTTTAGTCCAACTGACCGTGTAGGGGTTGAACCCGCTACCATGGCATCAATACACCGGATGTTTAAGAGCCAGCGGTTTTACTCATTCGGTCATGCTAGTCGCATTGTGTTTTCGCATTTAGATTTTTTTTTTTTCTACAAGGTCAAGGCATACTAATTCAGCGTATATCACTTCCGTTTTAATGATTGAACATCATTGATTGAACGATGGAACTATTTATTTATTTATTTATTTTTTGACACAAACATTCTCTTTTATATATATAGATATACAAGGTATAAAGATATATAAAGAGAAACAGAGTGACAGACATCCTGCGTAATGTAATGGAGGTAGAAACGAAGCATACACCATTTCACAACGTCAAGGTCAGGTCTGCCTCCAGCAACAACCGTGGGCCATGTTGTGGGTCGTCCTCCAGCCCCAGCGCCTCCACCACCTCCAGCAGTCAGTGTCTGTGCTCAGCGGCTAGCCCCTGCCTACACATGTCCGCTACCCCGTCTCAACCTCCAGCAGTCAGTGTCTGTGCTCAGCGGCTAGCCCCTGCCTACACATGTCCGCTACCCCGTCTCAACCTCCAGCAGTCAGTATCTGTGCTCAGCGGCTAGCCCCTGCCTCCACCACCTCCAGCAGTCAGTGTCTGTGCTCAGCGGCTAGCCCCTGCCTACACATGTCCGCTACCCCGTCTCAACGTCCAGCAGTCAGTGTCTGTGCTCAGCGGCTAGCCCCTGTCTACACATGTCCGCTACCCCGTCTCAACGTCCAGCAGTCAGTGTCTGTGCTCAGCGGCTAGCCCCTGCCTACACATGTCCGCTACCCCGTCTCAACCTCCAGCAGTCAGTGTCTGTGCTCAGCGGCTAGCCCCTGCCTACACATGTCCGCTACCCCGTCTCAACCTCCAGCAGTCAGTGTCTGTGCTCAGCGGCTAGCCCCTGCCTACACATGTCCGCTACCCCGTCTCAACCTCCAGCAGTCAGTGTCTGTGCTCAGCGGCTAGCCCCTGCCTACACATGTCCGCTACCCCGTCTCAACGTCAGCATGTTGTCACAGAAAGAGAAGGAAGAATGTAAACAAACTCTAAGCTTCCTTGCAGATGAGGATGTGCTAGCCCTGGCTGGGGCAAGCACTAGTCATGCGATCAAAGTTACCGATAGAGAAGAAGGTGAACATGCAATTTTGACATGTACTGAATCAGCTAGTGAATTACCAAAATACGATAAGTAGATTGTGAGCTTTACTAGAACACGATTACAAGAAACAAAATGAAAGTTGCGGCGAAAGCCTTCGTCAGCACTGAGCAAACCAACACAGACACCAAACTAATAAAATAATCACTACATAGAAAATACAGAGGTTACTAAACTGAATCCTGTCTTGGTTGAATGTGTCATAAGCGCTAGCCGTTTGATGAGTGTGGAGACGGCCGGATAGTGAGGATTGAAACGGGTCGATGGGTAACAGGGATTGGCTAAGATGCGGGGTTGGGTGGGTGGGGGAGAACACCCATGTGGGCGAACGGTGAAGGGCGAATTAGCAGTGAAATATAGCTGGCTCTGTGGCTAGTGAGCTACTCAACAGTAAAAAGTCACTAAGAGCATTTTTTTTTTTCAAATGTTTATTTCATACAAAGCAATGTATATTTACAAGGTGTAATGCGTGTTTCTTTTGTTTGTGTATATTACAGAGCGTTGTCATTTGTTTGTGTTAAATGTCACATGCGTTAATAAAACAAATAAATACATATACAGTTATGATAATGTGACATTTATGGCATAGTGCATGTAAATACACATTCCTTGCATTGCTTGATTTCCATCTCTACAAGCGGAATGCATGTTACACCTGTCAATCTCTCTCTCTCTCTCTCTCTCTCTCTCTCTCTCTCTCTCTCTCTCTCTCTCTCTCTCTCTCTCACACACACACACACACACACACACACACACACACATACATACACACATTTTATCTTGATCTATCTCATGCTTTCTGAAGACAGTAGTACATTGAATGCCGTGAGCTTGGGCAATAAACTTTAAATTATCATTCCAATTAAAATGTGGTTTCTTTGTAATTTCTGGGTCACTTAGCTACCGAGGTGAAGGTTCACATTGTTGGTGTTGTTGGCCTGATGTCAAATTACAGGGCGACGGTCTAGTGGCCGTAGGGCTGTAAAAATAAAGAAATCAGAAAGAAACGTTGTGAAGAAAAACCAGAGTAGCAATGTCAGGGCGTCCATTGGGGGACAGTCGTTAACATCGTGCACGGAGCTTGCAGTGTTGAAACATTGTATATATTGCTTTAACAAGTACATTTTATTCATTTTTAGCAGTAAAAGTATTTCAAACTTTAGGATGTCAAATTATTGTGTTCACTGTGAATAGGTGGTGTCATTATATTGAACATTTAACAGTTAATATATGACAACAGCCCAACTTCCAGGCAACTACAATCGGAGGTGCTGCATCTTTGTCTACAAGATGGCAAAGAGTCTGCATACCGCCTGCCTTATTCGCTTCGGCCAGCGCAGAAACAAGCATTCGAAACTTCTGTTCCACAAAACACAGATAACAGTTGGCGGTTCAAATCGAGCATCGTTCACTCTGAAATCCATGAATACAATTGGGTGGAACTGCGGTAAAGGTGTGAAAGTGTAAACAATATAAAATGACACAAAGTAGTGCAGCTCTACATAACATAATTAAGACACATACATCTGTATCTTAATAATGTTATGTAAAGCTGCACTGCTTTGTGTCATTTTATATTGTTTACTCTGAAATCCAGAGTTATCCATCAATGGAATTTCGTAGTAACAAAAGTAAGTAACGACAAGTGGACTGTTTTAACAACATGTTATTTTTTTTTTTTTACAGTTGTAGTATCCTTTATTTAAAACAAGTTATTTGCTTCTACTGTAATATGTGCTGTCTTCAGCCAAATATTATACGAGATTTGCGCTTGTGGGGCTAAGATTAGAATGTTTGCGACTTTTTGTTGATAAAGTTGTTGGACAATTTCTTTGTTGATTGTTCTGTAATTGTATAGTGCTTTGTTTCTTAATGTCCATATAAGATTTCTGTACTCTGCCAATAGAACAAGTAGCTTTGTGTGAGTGTCTTGTGTGGAGTAAGGAATGGAATTTATCATGATTGCTTTGTAAACATCTGTTCTTTGTTTCAAATGCGTGTTTAGGATGTTTTGTAGGAGGTTTCTTGTTGGCATGATTGTGTTGCATTCGTAATAGATGTGCTCTTCTGATTCTTGGACGTTCCGTCTACAAAGCTGACACTGTAGTATTTGTTTAGTTAGTTTTGCTGTTCTCTCTGTTGTTGGGGTCATGCTGTAAACAAGCCTATATGTAATTTCCCTTGCTTTTGGAGTAATCTGCTTGTTGTGAATATTTGAGAAAATTTCGGTATAATCTTTTATGAAATATCTATGTCCTCTTTTAATTCTGAGATGTACCGGAGTTGCTTGTAATTTAACTAAATGCCTGTAGATTGTATGTGTTTTCTTGTGTAGTAATTTTTCATGTCCTTTAATGGCTGAAATACATGTTTTGTAGAACGTTGGGAGAGTGCCAAAATAATGTGAGGATGTATTCCTAATAGGTTTTAAAGAAGATAGCCTAATTCCAATGTAATAGTGTGCTAAAGGGTGTTTTTCTGGGTGTTGTAGGATTTCACCTACGTGTTTGATCCTAAGTGCTTGTATTTTGGTTGTTATGTCTTGGAGGGCGATACCTCCATCTTTTTGTCTTGCATGAGTGTAGTATGTTTGATACTGTAGATGGTGCTGCCAAACACAAAGCGTCTAATCTCTTTGTTTATGTTTGTGACAGTTTGACGTGGGGGATCTAGTATTGTGCACAGATATAGTATTTTTGGAATTATATATGTATTAACAATGGTACTTCTATCAAATATGGTAGTTGTTTTGTATTTGTATCTCTGTAACATATCTGTTATTTTCTTCTCTAGATGTTGCCAAGTGTCTTTGTGTGTCTGATTTGGTTGACATGGGAAGACTATTCCGTACACTTTTATAAGATTGTTTGATGTTAAGTCAAATGGAAAATCCGCCTTATTTTTCCATTTGCCTAAGCCCATTATAGTAGATTTTTGGACGTTTAATTTTGCCCCACTCCCTTTGCCGAAAAACGAGAACGTCTCCAAAATCATCCGTACAGATTTTTCAGTGGTCGGAAAGAAAATGGTATCGTCCGCATAAGCACACAGCTTTTGTTCACCCTTCTCTGGTATGAACGTATCTCTGACATTGTCGTCCTGTCGTATCGTTTGAAGGAGAACACTGACAAGACACTTTAAAGAGTTACAGACCTATCTCGCTTTTAAATGTAGACTACAAGATTTTAACAAAGACTTTGACAAATAAATTGAAACCAGTAATGGCATCTCTCATTCATGAAGACCAGCAATGTAGTGTACAACACCGGAATATCCAGCAACACACACACTTCATAAGGGACATCATCAACTACACACATCTGAAAAACTGTCAGTCCTCAATTCTCTCTTTAGATCAAGAAAAAGCATTCGACAGAATATCTCACTCATACCTCCACAAAACTCTCTCACACTGCAACGTGGGAAATTATTTTCGGACATGGGTCAAAATTTTATATTTGAAACCGGAAAGTCGGATTCTATTAAACCATACCCTAACCAATTCTTTCAGGTTGACTAGGTCAGTGAGACAGGGATGTCCCTTGTCCCCTTTACTGTACGTTGTCGCTCTAGAGCCACTTCTAGAAAAAAAAAATTAACAACATGTTTGATGGATTTTTTTTTTTAAAAACCTTTATTGAGTGTTAAGAAACATTTGCATTTGTATTGTTCGTGTTGTTACAGAGCGTTGCGTGTGGAAGTGTAGGTGACATATGCGCAAATTTTTACAACATTTATTTCAACATTTTTACATTTGAAATGAAGGGTAACGAAAAACGAGTACAAACAACAACAAGACGGTAGTATACCATTTTTTTTCCTCTGCCACTCTTTCACCTGTCAGCTCCAACCCCACCGATACCATCATCACCACTTGGTAATGAGGAAAAGGGCAGTAAAACTTGTTAGAACCGACCGGTGAAGGCAGCAGCAGCATCAAAAACAACAGTATCGAAAAGGTGGGGGGGGGGCGGTTGTCAAGGAGTATCCTAGTTTACAATGCAGGAGGGGTAGTTGTTGCATGTGTATTCACAGTATTGGTTGTGTTGTTACATGCGTACTGTGTGTTCAGTATTTGTGTGCGTGTTTTTACAGAGCGTTGCATGTGGGCGTGTAGGTGACATATGCGCAAAAATTTCAAATATTTTATACATTTAAACATTTCTCCATTGACATTGTTGTAAGGAAATATTTTAAATCAAAAGCGTGATGGTAGCGGGCTGTTGTTATTTCCCCTGCCGCCCCGCTCTCCTGTCAGCTCCAAAAACTCCTACCAAGTACCATCACCCTCGGTGATGATAAACATGGCGGTGCAGAAATGTTAAGAAACAAAACGGTGAGCGCGGCAGCAGTAATAACCATCACAGTATCAAAGGTGGGAAAAGGGGGTGTGATATTAATAATGATTACAATGATAATAATGCAAATAACATCCAAATACATGACTAATATTATAATGACAAGGAATAAAACTGCTAAGGGTGATAAAGGCAATGATAATAACAGCAATGATAATTAATAATAGTTAAACATGTGATTTCATGTGTTAAAATGATTTTCTTAGGAATGGTGTTTACATGAAATACATCTTATAATAATAATTACTAGGAATAAAACTACTATTGTGATAACAGCAATGCTAATAATCACAATGATAAAATTTGTTATCATAATGATCACATTTTCCAAACATGTGATTCCATTTGCTAAAATGATTTTCTTAGAAATGGTGTTAAAATATGGCTGGTACATACAATAACAATTGCATCCTGCACTGTTTAATAATATAGTAGGTGTAAAGGAGTTGGTTATTTTTTTTTTCTCCTTGCTTATTTCTTTCTTTTTTTTTTTTTACATATACTTGCAACATGCAATGTTCAATAATAGTAGAAGTAAAGGGAGTTGGTTATCTTTTTCTCCTTGCTTATTTTTTTTTTCCTTTTGGTCTTTTTTGTAAGGGTTCATTCATTTCCCCCCCCCCTTTTTTTTTTTTAAACTTATTGTAGGAAGTAAACAAGCATCAGTATTAGCACAAATTTTTACAATCATTCCATTTTTGTTTCCCTTGCCACCCTCTCACCAATCTGGTTCCACTCCACCAATGCCATTGCCCACTTCTCTGGGCAATGATGGTAAGGGTAGGATAAATATTGAACCAAACCGGTGTGGGTATCAGCAAAGGCAGTAACAAACCATGAGCAAGGGGAGGGGGGGCGCATGGGAAAGGGGTTTTGGTTTATTACTAATGATGATAATAATAATAATGATAGGAGACATACTGAGGGTAATAAAGCAATTATAAAAAACAGCAATGGTAATAATAGTTATGAAAATGATAAACATTTTTACAATATGTGATTCCATTTGCTAGGATGATTTTCTTTGTAATGGTGTTTAACATAGCCTAGCAGGTACATACACATGCAAACTGCAGTTTTTAGTAATACTTGGAGTAAAGGAGTGGGTTTTATTTTCCTCCTTGTTTTTTTCCCTAAATGTAGGGGTTCATTCATATTTTCCTCTTTGCTCTCTCTGGTTCACTCACATGATTCAAAGGGGGTGACAAAGAGAGGAAAGGACATGACCACTCTTTATGATGGTACAGGCTGGACAAATGTTTGAAACAAAATAGTGGGGGTAGTAGCAAAAGCAACAAACCTTAAGCAAAGGTGGGGGGGGGGGGGGGACATGGGAGATGAAGTTGTAAATTTATAATGATGATATCCTTAATACTTTTCAAATTAATGATACTAAAGATAATAAGGGTAAGATAATGATAGTAATAATAATAATGATCATAATAGTAGTAGACATTTTCATAATAATAAAAATAATAAAACAACAACAAGACATATATTAATAATAATAGTAATAATAATAATAATAATAATAATAATAATAATAATAATAATAATAATAATAAATAGTATAATAGATATGTGATTCTATTTACTAAAGTGATAAACTTAGTAGTGGTGGTAGTATAGCACAACAAGTGCATTTAAAAACAAAACATTCCATAAATAGTAATTTGGAATAGGAGGAGTTGATTTTCTTTTCTCCTTTTTTCTTTTCCCCTTATCTATAAGTGTTAAAACCATCATTTTGAAACAAATAAAACAAGCATTTATATTTCCACTATTCTTTACATAAGGGATTTTCCATTTGTCTTTTGACCATATGTGATCTTTTTAATCATTTACTCATCATTCACTCACAGTTTCTTCTTTCTTTCTCACGCTCATGTATACCAAATTTGTAATACAATAAGGAATACATGTGGTTTAATCTGGAAATAGTTGTGATATTTTACGCGTGTACATAAATGATATTAAGTGTGTGTTATATGTGTAGTGCTTGTGTCTGGCTGAGTTTCTGCATGTCCATATGAGATGTCTATAGTAAGAAAGAGCTATAAGTAGTTTTGTGTGTATGTCTTTTGATGACTTTGGTAAAGTGTTGAGAAATATTGCTTTATATATGTCGGTGTGTTTGCCTGTGTGTGTTTGTATGAGGTGTTGGAGTGTTGCGCGTGTGGCAGTAATTGTTGTACATGTAAAATAAATGTGTTCCTCTGTCTCTTGTGTGTTGTTTCTACATAGTTGGCATTGTTTGTCTATATATTGTCCCTGTGTTGTTGGAGTCATGCTGTATAATAACCTATATGTGATTTCTCTAGCTGTTGGTGTTATGTGTTTATTGTGTAGGTTTGAAAAGGTGCATGTGAAGTCAGACATGAAGTATTTGTATCCTCTTTTGATCCTAAGTTTGAGTGGTGGTGCTTGCTCTCTAACTAACTGTTTGTATATTGTGTGTGTTGTTTGCTGTATTAACTGTTCATGTCCTTGTATTGCCTGTATGCATGTCTGATAGAATGTTGGCAGTGTTCCCTGATAGTGTGCAGTTGCATTGTTAAGTGGTGTGAGGTGTTTGATGTTGTGGGCTATGTAGTATAGTGCTAGTCTGTGCTGTTCTGGGTGTCTGATGATTTTACCTATGTAACTAATCCTAAGTGACAGTATTTTTGTGTGGATGTCTTGTAGTCCAATACCCCCCTGTTTCCTGTCTTGTATGAGAGTTTTGTGTTTAATGCTGTGTATTGTGTTGGTGAAGATAAAGCATCTGATTTGCTTGTTTATGTTTGTGATGGACTGTTTGGGAGGGTCCAGTACTGTTGCTAAGTATATTATTTTGGGTATTATGTATGTGTTGACTACTATGCTTCTACCAAATATTGTGGATGTTTTATACCTATACCTATGTAACATGTCTGTGATCTTTTTGGTCAGTGCGTGCCATGTCTGTGTGTGTGTTTCTGTGGGATCACATGGAAATGTAATCCCATACAGTTTCATGGTGTCTGTGTGTCTCAGATCTGGAGGGAAATCAGACTTTTGTTTCCACTTTCCCAGTCCCATTATATATGATTTCTGTACATTTACTTTGGCTCCACTGCCTTTTCCAAAATAAGTAAAGGTGTGGAGTATGTTCCTTATTGATATGTTGCTAGTGGGAAAGAAAGCAGTGTCATCTGCATAAGCGATGAGCTTCTGCTCTCCTATCCCATGCAGGAAGGTGCCTTTAATACTAGTGTCTTGTCTTATCTTCTCTAATAAAGGCTCTAGGGTGAGCACATACAGTAGTGGTGATAGGGGACATCCCTGCCTTACAGATCTCGTGAGCCTGAAGCTGGCTGTCAGTGAATGGTTCACCAACACTTTGCTCTCAGGGTTTTGTACAGGATCTGTATCCACTGCCTGTAATATTGTCCTATATTACAGTGTTCTAGTGTTCTATGCAGGTATATGTGGGAAATTCTGTCGAAGGCCTTCTCTTGATCCAGGGACAAGATGGAGGATGGACAGTCTTTCCCGTGCGTGTAGGTGATGATGTCTCTAATTAGATGGGTGTGTTTATGTATATTTCTGTCTTTGACACTGCACTGTTGGTCAGGGTGTATTAGTGTTTGCATGAAAGGTTTAAGTTTGTTGGTGAGTGTTTTGGCAAGTATCTTGTAGTCTGTGTTGAGTAAAGAGATTGGTCTGTAGTTCTTTAGTTGTGTCTTGTCAGTTTTGTCTTTGCATATGAGTTTAATGTAGGACATGTTGCAGCTATCTGGAAGTTGTTTTTTGTCAAAGGCTTCCTGATAGACTTTGAGGAGAAGATTGCCTAGGATAGGAAAGAAGTGTTGGTAGAATTCTACTGTCAAACCGTCTGGTCCTGGGGTTTTGTCTTTGTTCATTGTGCTCAGTGCCTGTGTTATGTCTGTCAGTGTCAGTTCTGTGTCCATTGTGTCTCTGTCTGTGTCAGATCATTTCTTTGTATACTGTAAGAAGTTATATTGTATCTGTGTGTCAACTGTCTCTGCTGTGAATAGTTGTGTATAGTGTTGCTGGAAAGCAGTCTCTATGTGTGGTGTTTCTGTCTGCATGTTTCCTTGCATGTCTGATATTTTGCTTATTTGTCTGTTACGTTGTACACTCTGCTCCATTGCTAAATATTGTCTCGTAGGTGTCTCTTGTGTGATTGTGCCGAGTTTTGTTCTGAGAAGAGCACCCAGGTATCTGTGTTGTTGGTGTTCTTCTAGTTGTGTTTCTAGTATGTGTAAGTGTGATGCATTTCTGTCTGTCTGTTTTGTTAGCCGTATGGCTGTCTGTATGATACGTTCCTGTCTTAGTCTGTCTTTGTGAATCATGGTTGCTAAGTGTTGTGTTCTGCTTCGTATGGTGCTTTTTAGCAAGTCCCAGTATTGTGCGATGTTCTCAGTCGGTATATTGTCTGTGTACGTGTGTATGAGCTGTGTCATATATTTTACATATTCTGTGTGTTTCAATAATGAATTATTGTATTTCCAGTGAGGTGACCGTTTGTATGTCTGCGTGTCTGTGCTGTTTGTGCTGATGTGTACTAGTATGCCTTTGTGGTCTGTGTAATCTAATGTTTCCCGTAGATGTTTGGTTTGTATGATGTGGTGTGTTGCGGGTGTGTAAATCCTATCTAATCTAGATGATCTGTTGTGTGTTTTGTTTGTGTATGTCGTTTCTCTACTGTCGGGGTGTGTATGCCTGAATGCGTCTGTGAGGTTGTGAGTATCGATGATGTTTCGTAGTGTATCTAGTTGATGTAAGCCGTCCCCGCCGGCCCTCCTCAGCTGTGTTCTTACTTCTCCCCCTAACACGTCTATTTCTTCAAGCACGCAGTTGTAATCGCCGGCAAGGACGATATTTTGTCCCCTGTATGTCTGTGTTAATAAATCGTCTAACTGTTCATAAAATAAGGGTTGGTATTGGTAATTAGGTGGTGCATGTATGTTAACTATTGTGTAGGCGTGTGTGTCGTTCTTTACTTGAACCATGCTAACTCTACCGTGTTCGTCTCTGTGCGTTCTAACAATATCCCACGTGTCGGATGTTTGCAGTATGGCTGTCCCTGACCCACTGTTTTGTTTCGCTAAACTGAAAGATGAATTCTTTAATCCTAACCGTGTTACTAGTTCTATTGCTTCAAAATCTGTTTTGATGTTAGTTTCTTGTAATAAGATGAAATCTGGTTTGTGTTTGTGTATGAGTGTGATTATATATTGTAATTTCGTTTTCATGCCACGAATATTAACGATAATTATACATAGATTGTCAGCCATTTTAAAAATAGAATGAAAAACATGGTGGGTGAATTTACGTGATTACCTTTGTACAAATTACTTCAAATCTGGGCTGTGTCTTCGGTTGTGGTGATATTTTTGTGGTCTTCGTTCTCCTCGGTGTCTTCGTCGGTGTCTTCGTCGGTGTTGATAACAAGTGGTCCTTCATTGTCGCTGTTGTCATGCTGTTTTGTAGCAGCTTTCTTGCATGGTTTGGAAGGGGAAGGGGAAGTACTTCCCTCCTCTTCTCTTGTGTCTTTGTTGTTTGAGGAATTCCTTCTCTCTGCTCTCTGCCTTTTTTTTGCCGTAGGTGACGGTTTGGAAGCCGTCGTCGTTGGATTTTTGTGGAGCTGTTTTTGTTTGAGCAGTTTCTACGGCTGTCTCTGTGGTCACCGGTCTGCTAGCTACCTCGACGTCATCTTGGACAGCGTTGTTTTTCTGTGTGTGGGCCTTCCCCATGATTGCCGGGAATTTCTCTTGTGCTAGTTCAGAGGTTTTCTTGTTGTCTTTCTTCTGCCGCCTTGTCGGGCATTGGTTAGACCAGTGATCGTCTAGGCTGCAATATGGACATTGAGTCCGGCGACCAGGCATAGAGAACATTATGCGGTGGTCGCCTGTTATTTTCCCTGGTGCCGTGATCTTTGCGTAGTGCGGCACCGGTTTTGTGGGGGTGCACAGCACGCCCCACTTGCCGCCACCGTACTGGATTCTGAAGACTTCCGCGTTTTCGTCTCCAATTGTTTTTTCCACTATGAACTTAACTCCCTGTGGAGAAATAGTGTTGGGAAGCCAATGAATCGTAACTCGGTCCCTTTCTCGTTCCAGGTGCTCTATTGATAGCTCCAGTCCCTCCGCCGGCAGCTTAACTGTTTTGCCATGAAGGCCTTTGTATACTGCCACATGGGCCGCCTGTGTCAGGTTGACATACCACCGAGTAGGTACTTCATACCGGTATACGTCAGTAATGCCGCCATGTGGTAAACCACATGGGCCCAGCGTGGCCTTGGCCGCAGCGCCAGGGCCGGTAAATGTAATGACCAACGTACCTTTGTTGTGCAGTGGTCTTCCCTCCAGGAAATAATCAATGTCGATGGAATCCATTTTGTCGACTGGTGCCATTCTTGGAAAGTATTGATGAAATCCGGAATAAACACAATGAATGCAAATGAAACACAAGATTTACTCCGCAAAGACGACCTTTAGAAATGATCCCTAAAAGTATGATTCACTGCCCTACAGCAAAACTGGTTCTATATAGCATTTCAGCACACATGTTTGATGGAACTGTTTATACGTTGTGAAGAGAAACCAGAGTAACAATGTCAGGGCGTCCGTTGGGGACAGTCGTTAACATCGTGCACGGAGCTTGCAGTGTTGAAACATTGTATATATTGCATTAACAATTAAATTTTATTATCTTTAGCAGTAAATGTATTTCAAACTTTAGGATGTCAAATTATTGTATTAACTGTGTCATTATTTATATTAAACATTTAACAATTAATGTAACTAATTGCTTCTTTAGAAAAACGTTTGCGAGTTATGTCCCTTGCAAACAATAAAATGAATATTATGTTCCTGTGAAAAAGAGGTATTTGTTTCCCCTTAAATTTCGCTTACCAAGTGCACAGGCCGTCGAGAGCGCGATAGCGAATGGTTAGCCCGTAGATCATGTAATTGAGTCCCGACTATTGCTCCCGGGTTGACTCAGCCGAAACTAAGCACCATGAAATGTTCTGGAAAGTAAAGGCGAAGTGTGCGCTATTGACCACATCACCCATTGAGTGCCAATTGTTTTACAAAAATGTGGCACTGCCAGCTGAAGGGAATGACATACACACCTAACTAGTACCAGATGAGGAGCTTCGGATTTTAATGTTGTATATACTCCATTGTTTACACCTGTCATGACAGATGCATTGTCAGTGCCGAGTGCAACAAGTCTTTGCAACTCAAGCCCATTCTTGTTTAAACAATCTTTTAACGCATTGCGTATTGCCTGCACGTGTCACTCACTTCGACTGAATCGTATTAAAGGGAGTTAAATTACGTGAATATTGGGCATTAATGTACTAAGACTGTTTTACTCCCTCGCTTCAGTTCAAATTCTGCTTTTTGTGTTGCTCCCAAAATGATTTTTAAAGTAATTTTACCCACCCCAAAAAAGCACCAAAAAGCACCCCCCGAAAAAATTGTGAAGCACCAAATTCGCGCGGCCGCGCAAAATGCAAAATGTTGGCACTAAATGACTTCAAAAAGCACTAAATTTAGTGCGAAAAACGTCAAAATGGCAACACTGATGGAATCACCAGATGTTTGATTCGGCAGAGTACATCACTGCGCATGCTCAGAAAGGTGAAGGCAGGCTTGCTTCCTGCAAAGTGATATCAAATGGGGAACCATTTGAGACGTCTGGGGGGTAAAGGATATTCAACTAACTGTGAGGCATTACCCAAAACAAGATGTCTTAATTAGCGTGGTCGAATCGCGGTGTGTTTTTCATTGTTTATGTTGTCTAATGTGTTATCTACGCTCTACGTCTTTCTCCTACATCTATGAGTGTCAAACATGTGAAAGTATTTGTTCACGAAGAATATCTTGCTTCCACGGGGGAAACAAATCAAAGGTAGTGAGCATCGGTTATATCTTTGTCCCATGACATGCTGGTGTGGTGGATATATTGGCTGGATCTGCAACATCGAGTGGGATATTGGTCCACGATAAGACTTACGTGGCCTGGCCCATTGGGATCATGTGTATAGTCAGGAAGAACAGATAGATCATCATGGTCCAGAGAGAATGATGCTGCAGGGTGTGATTAGAGGATCTGGCCAATACCCAGCACTCCGCAGAAAGGCTAGACGGACACACAGATGAGACCGGTACCATTAGTCCTGGAACTCTTCGTTGGTTGTTGCAGATGAGGACGGAGCACGTATGGAAATGTCCCGAGTGCTGTGATGCCGGTTCTTGACTCAACCCAACTCGGCAGAGTTCTCCCGCTTAACTTGACAATGGAAATTTGAGACTCAGCCACATGTTATACGCGAACTGGATGGAATTATACTTTCAGTATGCGCGTGTTCATGCAGAGAAGCAGCATGGGTGAGCTCTGTCCTCAGTTCATGAAATATTCTTGAACATGACAGGCCACTTCAAGTGAGCAACGTCAGTAACCACAAAGTGGCAAGTTGTATACCTCTTACACTTCTATTCCCTCTATCTGGCATTTCTATCCTTCCCTGAGATGTTCTGGATGATTCTCGAGAGTTAACGATGATTGAGTATTAAAGTATCAAGCTGTATACCTTTTACACTTCTATTCTCTCTATCTGGCATGTCTGTCTTTCCCTGAGATGTTGAGATCAAGTTGAGATCTCCTTTACAGTGGTTACATATCCCCTTTGCAGTAGTTACATATCCTTTACAGGAAATTGCAATAAACCCCAGCAATTATTGGATGTCTGTGATGTACTAGACAATGTTAGTTCGCCATTGCTTTCTGAACTGCCAACGCCTCATCGCATCGGAATCTGTAGTCTGCTTGTGTAGCCAGCTTAAAAAGTTTTCTATTCTTTCGTCTAATAATGCCAGTACGTCGACGCCGGGTGTGTTAATAGGCGAGTTCGGCGTGCCTGGCCCTGTCTTCTAAATCCCAGCAATGGTGAGGTGTATATTGTAACATGCTTTAATTTTAAAATGATGACCAGAGATCTGCATGGCTGAATGGAAAAGGGCGCTTGTTCTTAAACTTCCGGTGTGCTGATGGTGGGTTAGCGGGTTCAACCTCAACACATATAGACATGTAACTACTGTAAAAGATATGTAAGTAATGTAAAGAATATGTAATTACTGTAAAGGATGTGTAACTACTGTAAAGGGTGTGTAACTACTGTAAAGGATGTGTAACTACTGTAAAGGGTGTGTAACTACTGTAAAGAGTGTGTAACTGCTGTAAAAGGTTTGTAACTACTGTAAAGATTGTGTAACTACTGTAATGGATATGTACCTACAGTAAAGGATATGTACCTACTGTAAAGGATATGTACCTACAGTAAAGGGTGTGTAACTACTGTAAAGGATATGTAACTACTGTAAAGGGTGTGTGACTACTGTTAACGATATGTAACTACTGTGAAGGATATGTAACTACTGTAAAGGATTTGTAACTAATATAAAGGATATGTAACTACTGTAAATGGTATATGACTATAGTAAAGCACATGTAACTACTGTAAAGGATATGTAACTACTTTAAATGATATGTAACTAATGTAAAGGATATGTAACTAATGTAAAGGATATGTAACTACTGTAAATGATATGTAACTAATGTAAAGGATATGTAACTACTGTAAATGATATGTAACTACTGTAAAGGATACGTAACTATTGTAAAAGATATGTAACTAATGTAAAGGGTATGTAACTACTGTAAAGGATATGTAACTACTGTAAAGGATATGTAACTAATATAAACGGTATGTAACTAATGTAAAGGATTTGTAACTGCTGTAAAGGATATGTAACTACTGTAAAGGGTATGCAACTACTGTAAAGGATATGTACCTACTGTAAAGGATATGTAACTAATGTGAAGGATATGTTACTAATGTAAAGTGTATGTAACTCCTGTATGTAACTACTGTAAAGTGTATGTAACTACTGTAAAGGGTATGTAACAACTGTAAAGGGTATGTAACTACTGTAAAGGGTATGTGACTACTGTAAACGATATGCAACTACTGTAAAGGATATGTAAGGATATGAGAGTGTAAGGTCCTTATCTGCTGGGCTATACAGGTTGCAGATTCTTATTTTCACGTCCTTTATGATTATATCAACACCTATAGTTTCCGGTCTGCTTTCAGAGATCACAGATACTTCGCTGCAAGGTATTGTATGTCGTGTAAGTATTAGAACTCCTCCTTTGTGTCCTTCGCGGTCGAAACGTGTGGCCTGATATCCTCTGACTGAGAATTTGCGATTGGCGTTGAGGTGTGTCTCTTGGATGCATGCCACATCTATTCTGTCTTTATGAAGACGCTGTGTTAGGGAGACTTGCTTGTTATATACTCCTTCGGCATTCCACTGTAGTATATTGAGTGTCCGGGGTATTTGGTCAATAGCTCTTAACCTACTCCTCTGTGCCTTGACTCCACACCACAGGGGAAGGTGACCACCAGTAGTCATGGGTGGACCCCCTCGAGGCAGGGGACCCGGCACTATCACCGCCTGATGGGACTTCGCGGTATTAGCACCATAATGATTAATTTTAATTTGTGACATCATGAATTAAGTTACGTTGCACTGCTTTGTCAAGCATGTGGCTCAGTATATCCGATTTCGACAAGCATTTTTTGGAGTGATTTCCCTAGCCTTTGACTGTCCCCAGTCTAACTACAAGGCAGCAGGTTTGTGTGTCTCTTCGTCTAGTTCCTCGCCCTTGGCCTGTCCGACATGGGTGACTATACCAGTAGTTGTACTACCGTCGGCATAGCTCTTGGGGTCATTGGAACACTCAAGCCCCTCTTCCTCGTCAAGGTGGACACCACGGCAGAGGGGCCTACTATTTAATAAGGCTAAACTAATTCACAAAATCCTATTTCAAAATGCCCCAAGCTACCTTTGGCCATTGTTTAAATATAACGCAAGTCATAGCGAACGACTGAATATACTCCATGTCCCTAAACCTAGGATAGACTTATATAAAACAAGCCTAGCATACTCTACCACTCAGTTGTGGAACAATCTACCAAAAGAAATGAAAGACACCACCAATCATTATACTTACAGTCGCAACATGTTTGAACACTACCTTAGTACAGACTACATTCCCCCATGAACAAACAAACAACAACACAAAAGCCAATAATAAGGGCAATTATCTCAAACGACAACTAGCCAAAAAACATTCCCATATGTATGGCACATTATATCTTCCTTAGGTAATTATATTGCCTATGTTAAACGCTGAGAGAAGAAGAAGAAGAAGAAGAAGAAGAAGAAGAAAGAAGAAGAGAAGAAGAAGAAGAAGAAGAAGGAAGAAGAGAGAAGAAGAAGAAGAAGAAGAAGAAGAAGAAAAAGAAGAAGAAGAAGAAGAAGTTAAATATTGCCTCAGTGAGTCACGCATTATTAATTTTCATGCGTTTTAATGCTTATTGTTCTTTGGTGTCAAAGATTTGCTTCATAAGTGATGTTGAATGAAAGAATGTATGAAAGGAAAGAAAGAAGAAGGGCAGAATGTCAGATGGGCCTGAGAGCCCATTTCTTAGCCCTTTAAAAATAAAGATTGTTCGTTCGTTCGTTCGTTCGTTCGTTCAAAGTTCGTATGTAGAGACCAATCGCAATCCGTGGCTGATGTGGCCAGCCTCATGCCAGGCGCCATTTCTTCCCAAGAATTTTAAGGTAACCATTTTAGGCCGGGTGGCCTTGGAGCAGTTCCATGTCAGTTTTAAGAATCCGTCCCATTGCAGATTCGAACCCACGAGAACCTGGTCTGCAGGCGAGTGTGTTGCCACTAGATCATACGGCTCACATTAAAGTCATTAACTGGGTCTCATTTGTTGAGAAGCATGGTTTACAAAGGATAAATACAACCATGTCGTTGTGTCTAGTTTGGCTTCAATTGTGCGCCAACAAAAGTGGCAATTAGTAGTGATTGGGGTTAGTGAAAGCAGTTTCATAGTTCGAGGGTTTAAAGTCAGCGTTAGAAGCTTTGTGAACAGATCACAATACGTTGATTTCTGTGGTATGAGAGTCGGTAGTTCCGAAAGCAATAGGAAACTTTAAAAAAATTGGGGAAAAAAACAAAACTTTG
>JACEFZ010024218.1:0-17997 GCA_014155875.1 Cepaea nemoralis | reverse complement strand
GCCCAAATTAAAAAATTTTAAGGGGTTTCCATTGCTCCGGGGTTTAAATTTCCAAAAAAACCCAAAACCCTTCTACTAACCCCCCCGAAGAATCAGGTTCGCTGGGCTGGTCACTTGACTCGTATGCCAAATCACACGCTCACCTAAACGAATTTTTTACGGCGAGTTGCATTGTGGTAAACGCTCTCAAGGCGGTCATAGGAAACGCTTTAAAGACACTCTGAAGATCTCACTGAAAGCTTTTGGAATTCATCATAAAACTTGGGAGACTGCTGCCAAAGACCGACATTCGTAGCGTACATCATTACGCAAGGATGCAGTCACTTGTCAAGCAGACAGGACTGAAAGAGATGTAAAGAAAACGCTGGACAGAAGAACCACTGCAGGAGATCCCTCTCCTGAAACGTCAAGCATTCTTTGCCCACATTGTCAAAGAACATTTCGAGCCAAAACAGGCCTTATCAGCCATCTTAGAACCCACGGAGCCATACCTTCAACCCCACTGGATGAAATGAATGGTCACCATCATTCTTGATTGACAAACAACCCCACTGGATGAAATGAATGGTCACCATCATTCTTGATGGACAAACAACCCCACTGGATGAAATGAATGGTCACCATCATTCTTGATGGACAAACAACCCCACTGGATGAAATGAATGGTCACCATCATTCTTGACGGACAAACAACCCCACTGGATGAAATGAATGGTCACCATCATTCTTGACGGACAAACAACCCCACTGGATGAAATGAATGGTCACCATCATTCTTGATGGACAAACCAACCCCACTGGATGAAATGAATGGTCACCATCATTCTTGATGGACAAACAACCCCCACTGGATGAAATGAATGGTCACCATCATTCTTGATGGACAAACAACCCCACTGGATGATATGAATGGTCACCATCATTCTTGATGGACAAACAACCCCACTGGATGAAATGAATGGTCACCATCATTCTTGATGGACAAACAACCCCACTGGATGAAATGAATGGTCACCATCATTCTTGATGGACAAACAACCCCACTGGATGAAATGAATGGTCATCATCATTCTTGATGGACAAACAACCCCACTGGATGAAATGAATGGTCATCATCATTCTTGATGGACAAACAACCCCACTGGATGAAATGAATGGTCACCATCATTCTTGATGGACAAACAACCCCACTGGATGAAATGAATGGTCACCATCATTCTTGATGGACAAACAACATTGAGAACTGACTACATCCTATTGCGAGTCGGTGTATACATATATAGTAAAGAATCCAATGTCCATGCAACAACAACAACAAAACTTTATTTTCAAAGGGTTGAGAATTGGGCACGCCGGCCCGTCTAACATTTTGCCCTTCTATCGCTCTCTTTTATACATTATATCATTCACACATCATTCAAGGCTAACTGAAAACGGCAACAATATAAAAGATTGCACATTTCGTTATACCGATATCTTCTTGCATTGATATTGGACCTTGGGAGCAAGTGGCGCTGATCGCGTTGCATGGAGGGAAAAGATCAAGATTGGAATAAAGACAGAAAAGAAAATTATTGCAGATAGGTCGCACACTGTGAGAGATTAAATGGTGCGTGATGGTGGAAATGACCAAATATGTCCACTTGGAGGTGAATTCTGTGTACTCAGAAACCGGATCCCACAGGCACGTCAATAAACTATTGAGTTAAATAGTTGTGTACGATCCCACAGGCACACCAATAAACTATTGGATTGAATAGTTGTGTACGATCCCACAGGCACGCCAATAAACTATTGGATTGAATAGTTGTGTACGATCCCACAGGCACGTCAATAAACTATTGAATTGAATAGTTGTGTACGATCCCACAGGCACGCCAATAAACTATTGGGTTGAATAGTTATGTACGATCCCACAGGCACACCAATAAACTATTGGGTTGAAAAGTTCTGTACGAGCGTTGTATGTGGGGGAAACGGTTAATGGTACACCAGTTTACAAACAGCTCACCTGGTCTGGGTGATAACAGACTTAAATATCTACATTATGACTCAGAATACCTGCAGATGGTAAGACATGTTTACTCCAAACATACAATGAACAATGTTCATTCTTCAGTGTCTCATTCCTCTCTGTCTTTCTCTGCCGCTTGTTGCAGCTGTCAGGATATAGTTGTGCAAGTATTTACCAAGGAAACACAGTTATCATCCCCATATCTGCGAGCCGATCATTCAATATTTACAGTGTCATCTTCCGTTGGCCTAGACTGGCCCCAGCCGAGAGCCTGATACGATCTGTCGTGTCCGGGGTTTTCCTTGCGTCAGATTTGTCATGGGGCTGGCAGATGTCACGGCCACGCCGGACAGCTGGGTGTTATGAGAACACTGTTCATTTGGCACAGATTGTCTGACAAGTGACGTGTTAGACAACAACAAACTTCACAGATATGGGTACACGGGGATTTGAACGTGACTCCTTCACATGATACAACGTCTCATTGAAGGAACGCTGAGGTAAGACACTCCGTGTTACTAACAACTAGACGCTTATAACTATGATCTATATTCTTTTCATGTGCTTCTATGAGCGTTAATCAATACCCCTAAAGTTATTTATTGTGCCAACGCTGAGTTAACTCCACTTGGCGTTGGGTATTGGGAATAGAAAGCAAGACTTCTAGACACTATCAACATCCTACAGCAGAGAGGGACAGGCAGACGGACGGACAGGACAGACAGACAGACAGACAGACAGACAGACAGACAGACAGACAGACAGACAGAGATGAATCCACAATCCTGACCAGTAACATATATCTCGTGCGTATAAGCGAGAGACAAGCAGTGGAAGATCATGACTTTCTTCTTCTTCTTCTTCTTCTTCTTCTTCTTCTTCTTCTTCTTCTTCTTCTTCTTCTTCTTCTTCTTCTTCTTCTTCTTTTTCTTCTTCTTCTTCTTCTTCTTCTTCTTCTTCTTCTTCTTCTTCTTCTTCTTCTTCTTCTTCTTCTTCTTCTTCTTCTTCTTCTTCTTCTTCTTCTTCTTCTTTCACCTTCAGTCATCAACCTGAATATATCTAAGGAAAGCAGCAATCAGCTTGAGCTAGTTGATATCTCCATACAATTTGTCCTCAAATGGATCGAGTGTGGGCCAGTTGATATCTCCATACAATTTGTCCTCAAATGGATCGAGTGTGGGCCAATTGATATCTCCATACAATTTGTCCTCAAATGGATCGAGTGTGGGCCAGTTGATATCTCCATACAATGTGTCCTCAAATGGATCGAGTGTGGGCCAATTGATATCTCCATACAATTTGTCCTCAAATGGATCGAGTGTGGACCAGTTGATATCTCCATACAATTTGTCCTCAAATGGATCGAGTGTGGGCCAATTGATATCTCCATACAATTTGTCCTCAAATGGATCGAGTGTGGGCCAGTTGATATCTCCATACAATTTGTCCTCAAATGGATCGAGTGTGGGCCAGTTGATATCTCCATACAATTTGTCCTCAAATGGATCGGGTGTGAGCCAAAATAAATTCACCTTTATGCAAACTGTGAAGGCTTATGCAACAAATGTTTAACTGTTATTTCACCAGTCCCACATTCACATTCATCAGTATCTCTTTCATTTAGTTTATTAAACATGTCGTATTTCAGCCTGTGTCCTGTGCGGGATCTCACGGCTGCTACTTGCTCTCTTTAGTCGAGTTGGTAATATACATCATCCTTCTCTTGGATGCTCTGATTCCCACCTGGTTCTATAAGAGCTTCTTATAGACCATTTTACTCATTATATTATTTCAATCAGAGGGCAGTATGACTCTTCGCTGGCTGTTGAATGATGGGACGTAGCGAGTGTGGGAATGACCTGAGCGCAGTGATATCGGTTCTTAGCTCAACTCAACAATCCATCTCATTATAAGTAATGTCTATATGGGGCTGAGATGACTCCTTCGTGTGCAGGTATGTTGCAATGTGAAGGCATTCGTTGTGTTACAACCCTTTTGGATTTCTGCCTAAGTCCATGTAGTGCTTCTCTTAGATGTACCACTTCTGCACCTTTTTGCTGTTAAGTAATGAACCAACTCAATCGGGAACTGCAAGAGGGAAGTTATTTGTTGCTCTTTCTGTTTCTCTATCAACAACATGTCTGCTGCAGATTTCATTATGTTGATACATCTATCTACAGCAGAAAGAGTGGGATACGATCTGATAATGAGACAGATGAGCAACCTTAAATTACACGACAAACTACAGCAAAGTTCCCCAAATAAGGCACTTGTTCATCCAAATAAGACACACGTTCAGCCAAAGGTATTTGACATGAAAGCAAACTACAATTTGTCAAACAGGTTCGTTTCTATGAGCGTCGGCAGAGATCTCTTGTCCGTGTCATCAGGTAGACATGTGACTTGTAGCACACTCCTGCTCCGATAGGGCCCGAACATGAACGACAGGTAGAGCGGGATACACAAGGCTCCTCAGGTAGGAGTGGTAGGTAGGGGTTTTACAGGACTTGGCATGGCTAAACCTGAACTTGTTAACAGATATCTCTTCCAACAGGTCACGACCTACTTGTTGCTGCTTGTGTCCGAGGAGCCTGTTGTTCTTGCCTGTCGTGTATGCCTTCTTTCAAGTCATATGTTCCCGTCAGGAAGACGTCTCTTTAATGATGCACTCACTCACCGCCAACAACTGGAGACAACAACTACACTCTGGGACATTACACGCCTGTAGAGTGCAGTAGAGTTCACTGCATGACTCGGCTATCTATATATCTGTAGTATTTCATTACACACACACACACACGCATTCTCTCTCTCTCTCTCTCTCTCTCTCTCTCTCTCTCTCTCTCTCTCTCTCTCTCTCTCTCTCTATCTATCTATCTCTCTCTCTCTTTCTATCTCTCTCTCTCTCTCGTTCATTCTCCCTGTATTTCTCACTTTCACTCTCTCCCCCTCTACCTCTCGTTTCCTTCTCTCCCCGAGAAGGTTACCTCGTCAACAAAAACTCACAGAAGTCGGATGTGTCGGCCTAACGGCGCAAGAACGCAGCTCTGCTGTAAACAGGCACAAGGCAATCACGTCCACACAAAAAAAAACTCCGGATGAACGCAGAAGAAGAAGAAGGAGAAGAAGAAGAAGTTTCCCTCTCTCTTCTGTAAGTGACAATGTTGCCGGGTACTCCTCGCCCTCGAGTAGATAAAGGATGAACGACACACGCCCACCCGCTTCAGTACTGTTGGGTAGCAAACATAAGGTTACCAAGTGCCCCAACACCATAGGAGGAAAATATAATTCTCATTTTCTCTTCATTGCTTTAATTTTTTTTCATCCTTTTGTTCTTCTCGTCCTGTCGTCATCTTTTGATGTTGTCACAGGAGATCTCCTAGACTATATGTTGTGTTTGTGAATGTGTTTGTTTGCTGATGAAGCCTAATCGCCGCAACGTCCTGTATGTGTCGTAAATCTGTTATGTAAAGCTGCACTACTTTGTGTCATTTTATATTGTTTACATTAGGGGGAAAATAACACAGTGACAATTTGCCAGGTATTCCTGCAATCAAGTGTAGACGAGGAAGGTTATAAAAAGCGGATAAAATTATACGCCGGGTCGAGAATATTTCTTGGCCTACTTTATTTCTGTCGTGTCACAACGACACGAAACGTGTCCTATTCCAGTCGTCGTCGCCAGGCCTGGATGCCTGGCTTCTTCAAGAAAAGCCTGGCGTGAACTTGAAGCATGTCATCCTGCAGGCTGGGGGTGACCTAATGGCCTGGTTGGTGTCCGCCCAGGAAACATCCCTACTGGTGTCATGTCGTTGACAGGACAAATAAACAACTGCCTGAATTAATGAATTGTACACAGTTTTGGGACCGTGAAAATAGAGTCAGATTAACGGCAAACACATACTGACATGGAGACTTGCAACCATATGAATTCTAAATACACCAGAACACGACTTTATGAGATAGTGAAAACAATTCCTTTCCTCGACCACTGTTCCATCTTAAAGTATTCAGCGACTATTATAACGTGTTTTATACCAAATCGCGGCACTAATTCGCGGCACCAATTCAGGGAATGATGACGAGGCACTAATTCGAGGCACCAATTCAGGGAATGATGACGAGGCAATAATTCGAGGCACCGGTGTGTTCATTATGCCAGCCAGTAACTGTCTGCAATGTGTGCAGGAATGATTAGATGGCGCGCAAGACATCTGGTCAACTCATAATGTCATTGTCTAGCCCATAGACGATTTTACAAACTTGTTACGAGAAGTATAGTGGCAGGTCTTAGTCAGATATGACTGCGCCACCGTAGGGCAGTAAACGGTTCTGCCCGCTTTCTGTTAGCACCAAATTTTGGGCGGGGCTCACCAAATCCGACACCCCACATTGTGCCTACGGATTCTCGTGGAGGAGCTCGAATGGGAGGGTACAAGCCTTATCCTGGTGCAAGGAAATGCAACCTAAGACTAAATGTCATAATAGGGACAGACCAGGCCTTAAGCCTTGGTCGGCAGCTGGTCTAGGATCGAAGCTCCGACAGGCGGACAGTTAGAGCAAAGCTTTGCTGATCCGGCAGATGCTGTGGTTTGTCTTGTGCCAGACGTGTTGGTGTAACTTTACATCTGGAGTAAACTAGGAAGAGAGGGATCATGCTGCATGGGCAAAATGTGTTCTCTACAATTCAGCCCAGGCTTTGTGCTATGGAGAGGTATAACTCCATCCCTGGTCTCCTCCAGGGGTTGAAGTTATGGCTTTTTGAACCACAATGAAAGAACTATCGTCTGTCAAGACAGCAATGTGCCAGTACAGTAGTACGAGAAGCAACATTCCAGTAAAAGAGCTATGAATTAAACAAGCGAATCGGCATAACTATATCGGATAGTCATAGCATCTAATGGACAGGGCCTTCTAGAGGTTAAAACAAACATCCATAAGCAAAGGACGCCTTTTGCAAGATGACACTTATACTGACCAATAAACAGCTGTTAAATACAATGAGAAGTAAAGTGTTGAAGTGCTATATAGAACCTATACTGTTATATGCATGCGAAGCATGGACAATAAGCTGACAAGTTGATACACTTCTAATGGCAAAGGAAATGTGGTTTCTGGGGACATTGCAAAGAATACCATGGACAGACAGAAAAAAACCATATTAGTTAGTTAGTTCATTGGTTAATTACTTAGTTAGTTAGTTAGTTAGTTACGAGTGTGAGTCAATAAGTAAGTCACACAGTTCTAGTGGGATGGCAGGTAAATGTAGTTGGTGTTTTCTACAGGTGTCATTAGGTGACAGCAACATCGAACTTTATATTCTCGTTCGTCAGGTGGCGCTAGGTGTCTCATGCGCATGCGCAGCGCATAAACAAAATGGCGACTGTACTTACGGAGTGTACAACCAAAGAGCAACGTGCTGTTGTGCGTTTTTTTTTTTTTTTGGGGGGGGGGGGGAGGGGAAAGGACTGCCTGCAAAGGACATTCATAAGGAAATGCTTCCTGTTTATGCTGACAAATGTTTGTCCCGTAAAGCGGTGCATAGCTGGGTAGAAAAATTTTCTCAAGGACGCTCTAAAATTGTTGATGAAATCCGATCTGGTCGTCCTGTTGAGATTGCAACAGAAGCATCCGTGCAGCGGGTGGAGGAGATGATTAGAGGTGACAGGCGAGTAACGATAGACTCTGTAGCATCTGCAATAGGGTGCTCACATGGTTCAGCATACAGCATAATGCATGATCGATTGAAATTTAAGAAAGTGTGCTCAAGGTGGGTACCCAGACAATTGAAGGAGGAACACAAAATGAACCGATTTGGCCTGTCCTTGCATCATCTCTGTCGATACGAAGATGAAGGAGAAGACATGCTGAACAGGATTGTTACTGGGGACGAATCATGGGTGCATCACTACCAGCCCGAATCAAAGCGTGCTTCAATGCAATGGAAACATCCTTCTTCGCCTTGTGTCCAAAAATTCAAGGTTACGCCATCAGCAGGGAAGGTTATGCTGACAGTGTTCTGGGATTGTCAAGGAGTGCTTTTAACCAATTTCAAGAAGAAAGGTGACAATGTGAATTCTGAATCGTACTGTGAAGTTCTATCGATGCTTCATGATGCAATTCGAAGAAAACGTCCAGGACTGCTGACTAGAGAAGTGTTGCTTCTTCATGAAAATGCCAGACCACATGCGGCTCGATTAACCAGGAGAAAATTAACCAACTAAGGTGAGATGTTCTGGAACATCCACTTTACAGCCCCGACTTAGCCCCTAGCGATTTCCACCTTTTTGGTCCACTGAAAACCCACCTTAGACGGGAGACATTTCGCGAATGACGCCGAAGTTGAATGTGAAGTGAAAACGTGGTTTAGAAAACAGAGCACGCAGTTCTTATGCAGCCTGGTTTGGGAGGACTGATAAAACGATGGGATAAGTGATTCAATGTTGGTGTAAATTATGTTGAGAAATAAATGGACAATGTGTGAATAAAAATAAACTGGTTTCAAGTTGTTATCATATTCAGTTATTTTTCTACAATCATTTGTGACTTATTTATTGACTTCCCCACGTAGTTAGTTAGTTAATTAGTTAGTTAGTTAGTTAGTTAGTTAGTTAGTTAGTTATATGGATATCATTCTTGCACACCGAACATGCCCATAGGTGCTCAGATCCCCCGACCCCAACACATTAATGAGCGTCCGGCGGCTATTAGTGCCAGTTCTGTGTTGGTAGAGGAGACCCCTCATTTTCTCCATCTGATTCTCGTGTCGGTCTTCCAAAATTCTTACTCACGAGTCTCTCATTCTAGACAACAATGTGAATTCATTGGCATCAAAGTCTGCAGCTCTCTACATCTCTCTAAGGGCGCTAAAAAAACGGACAGTGTATGACTGCATAATACATTGACAATTAAGAGAAGAGGGGGTGGAGGGGGGGGGGGGGAACTAAACATAACTGTGAGATATCTTCGTATCACAGGATAGACAAGAACAAGGTGAGTGAGACGGCAAGGCACGTTTACATCCCAGACTGGAGAGAGGAGAATAAACATGACAGCACAATACATGCATAACTGGGTAGAAGAGAGGAGACTAAACATGATTGCATTATACGTTCACAAACCAGCGTAGAAGAGGACAAACTAAACGTGATTGAATATTACATTCACAACTCGGCGTAGAAGAGGACAGACTAAACATCAATATATAATACATTCACAACTCAGCGTAGAAGAGGACAAACTAAACGTGATTGAATATTACATTCACAACTCGGCGTAGAAGAGGACAGACTAAACATCAATATATAATACATTCACAACTCAGCGTAGAAGAGGACAAACTAAACGTGATTGAATATTACATTCACAACTCGGCGTAGAAGAGGACAGACTAAACATCAATATATAATACATTCACAACTCAGCGTAGAAGAGGACAAACTAAACGTGATTGAATATTACATTCACAACTCGGCGTAGAAGAGGACAGACTAAACATCAATATATAATACATTCACAACTCAGCGTAGAAGAGGACAAACTAAACGTGATTGAATATTACATTCACAACTCGGCGTAGAAGAGGACAGACTAAACATCAATATATAATACATTCACAACTCGGCGTAGAAGAGGACAGACTAAACATCAATATATATTACATTCACAACTCGGCGTAGAAGAGGACAGACTACTCAAGTTGGGTAGGCACTTTAAAAATCTAGAATAGAAGCGTGCAGACTACTCGATGTGGGTAGACACTTTAACAATCTAGAATAGAATATGGCAGACTACTCAAGTTGGGTAGGCACTTTAACAATCTCTAATAGAAGAGGGCACACTACTCAACTTGGGTAGGCACTTTAACAATCTAGAATAGAAGAGTAAAAACTGTTCAAGTTGCGTAAGCACTTTAACAATCTAAAATAGAAGAGGACAGACTACTCAAGTTGGGTAGGCACTTTAACAATCTAGAATAGAAGAGGGCACACTACTCAACTTGGGTAGGCACTTTAACAATCTAGAATAGAAGAGTAAAAACTGTTCAAGTTGCGTAAGCACTTTAACAATCTAAAATAGAAGACGACAGACTACTCAAGTTGGGTAGGCACTTTAACAATCTAGAATAGAAGAGAACAGACTATTCCAGACTGGGTATGCACTTTAACAATCTAGAATAGAAGAAAAACGACCTAATATCCTAAAGTAATATCCCAAAATAACCTAAAGTATCTCTGCGGATCCAGTGTAGAAGAGGAAAATTACTGAACGATACACAAAGTAAGACTTCTCACCTCTTTCAAAATGCCAAAGTGCCTGGCCTCATTGAAAAGGGCAAAGTGGCAACTATGAATAAACTATGACTGTATGGCACCTGTGTGACACGACTGACGCAGGTTACAGCTGACACAGACTGCCATCTTGTAGCAATGTCACGGCATGGTTCAGGAGCCAAGACTGCATCTCTTCGCTGGCGGTTAGCTTCGTTAAGGCAACTACTCAGGCCCGGGCTTGCTAGTGACACGATAAACTGCAGGCTAAGTGGTGTCACAGGGCGCTGCTCTGCCGTGCTCACGGTGACATGATTAGTCGCTGTCAGGTAACAGCTTGGTGAGGAGCAGGACGTTTGAAAGTGTAGCATCTACATATGTGAGGGGTCTTTGCGTGACAATGTACAGACACATGTTAGATGCAGATTTCTT
This sequence comes from Cepaea nemoralis, assembly GCA_014155875.1. Lineage (NCBI taxonomy): Eukaryota > Metazoa > Mollusca > Gastropoda > Stylommatophora > Helicidae > Cepaea > Cepaea nemoralis. The sequence continues at coordinate 7,281 of JACEFZ010024218.1, read as the reverse complement.
TCTGTCTTTCTGTCTGTCTTTCTCTTCTTTTCTTTCTTTCTGTCTTTCTTTCTGTCTTTCTTTCTTTCTTTTCTTTCTTTCTTTCTTTTTTTTCACTTTGTTTTCATTTCTTTCTTTCTTTTTTGTTTTAATCTTTCAGACTTTCTTTTTCTTTTCCTTTCTTATTTTCTTTCTATTTTTTTTTAAATTTTATCTGACCTTAACTATTTCTCTCTTTCCACCATTCTGTCTAACGTCCTAACTGTTCGCATACCCAGACCTCGTTCACGCTGCGGTTCTTTAAATAAACTTCACATAAATATATTTCTTAAAACGACAACTGCCTTTCTTCTGATATCTCTCATAGTGAGATGTTGCTTTCAAGTAATTCATACCAAATGTCCGTATAAATGAGACTCGGGTCAGCAACGCGTACATTTCATGTTTTATTCTTCACCGCCATCCAGTAACACCGGTCGCTGATACTTCCCACATCTGCCGTTGGTCTACATGGGCATAGCACCATGCAATCAATACACCTAACGCTTGAAATTGGTTCCATAACTGTCTACTTACTGTCTACTTACTGTTTACTTACTGTCTACTGACTGTTTACTGACTGTCTACTTACTGTTTACTTACTGTTTGTTTACTGTTTACTTACTGTCTACTTACTGTTTACTTACTGTCTATTTACTGTTTACTTACTGTCTACATACTGTTTACTTACTGTCTACTTACTGTTTACTTACTGTCTTCTTACTGCTTACTTACTGTCTACTTACTGTTTACTTACTGTTTGTTTGCTGTTTACTTACTGTCTACTTACTGTTTACTTACTGTTTGTTTACTGTTTACTTACTGTCTACTTACTGTTTACTTACTGTTTACTTACTGTCTATTGACTGTTTACTAACTGTTTACTTACTGTTTACTTACTGTCTATTTACTGTTTACTTACTGTTTACTTACTGTCTATTTACTGTTTACTTACTGTCTACTTACTGTTTACTTACTGTCTACTTACTGTTTACTTACTGTCTACGTACTGACTATTTACTGTTTACTTACTGTCTACTTACTGTTTACTTACTGTTTACTTACTGTCTATTTACTGTTTACTTACTGTCTACTTACTGTTTACTTACTGTCTATTTACTGTTTACTTACTGTCTACTTACTGTTTACTTACTGTCTACTTACTGTCTACTTACTCTCTACTTACTGTCTACTTACTGTCTACTGACTGTCTACTTACTGTCTACTTACTGTTTACTTACTGTTTACTTACTGTTTGTTTACTGTTTACTTACTGTCTACTTACTGTTTACTTACTGTTTACTTACTGTCTACTTACTGTCTACTTACTCTCTACTTACTGTTTACTTACTGTCTACTTACTGTCTACTGACTGTCTACTGACTGTCTACTTACTGTTTACTTACTGTCTACTTACTGTCTACTTACTGTTTACTTACTGTCTACTTACTGTTTACTTACTGTCTACTTTCTGTTTACTTACTGTCTTCTTACTGTCTACTTACTGTCTACTTACTGTCTACTTACTGTTTACTTACTGTCTACTTACTGTCTACTTACTGATTACTGACTGTTTACTTACTGTCTACTTACTGTTTACTTACTGTTTAATTACTGTCTACTTACTGTCTACTTACTGTTTACTTACTGTTTACTTACTGTCTACTTACTGCTTACTTACTGTCTATTTACTGTTTACTTACTGTCTACTTACTGTTTACTTACTGTTTACTTACTGTCTATTTACTGTTTACTTACTGTCTACTTACTGTTTACTTACTGTTTACTTACTGTCTATTTACTGTTTACTTACTGTCTACTTACTGTTTACTTACTGTTTACTTACTGTCTACTTACTGTCTACTTACTATCTACTTACTGTTTACTTACTGTCTACTTACTGTCTACTCACTGTCTACTTACTGTTTACTTACTGTTTACTTACTGTTTGTTTACTGTTTACTTACTGTCTACTTACTGTTTACTTACTGTTTACTTACTGTTTGTTTACTGTTTACTTACTGTCTACTTACTGTCTACTTACTCTCTACTTACTGTCTACTTACTGTCTACTTACTGTTTACTTACTGTTTACTTACTGTTTGTTTACTGTTTACTTACTGTCTACTTACTGTTTACTTACTGTCTATTTACTGTTTACTTACTGTTTACTTACTGTTTATTTACTGATTACTTTCTGTTTACTTACAGTTTACTTACTGTTTACTTACTGTTTAATTACTGTCTATTTACTGTTTACTTACTGTTTACTTACTGTCTATTTACTGTTTACTTACTGTCTACTTACTGTCTACTTACGGTTTACTTACTGCTTACTTACTGTTTACTTACTGTTTACTTACTGTCTATTTACTGTTTACTTACTGTTTACTTACTGTTTACTTACTGTCTATTTACTGTTTACTTACTGTCTACTTACTGTTTACTTACTGTTTACTTACTGTCTATTCACTGTTTACTTACTGTCTACTTACTGTTTACTTACTGTCTACTTACTGTCTACTTACTCTCTACTTACTGTTTACTTACTGTCTACTTACTGTCTACTGACTGTCTACTTACTGTCTACTTACTGTTTACTTACTGTTTACTGACTGTTTGTTCACTGTTTACTTACTGTCTACTTACTGTCTACTTACTCTCTACTTACTGTTTACTTACTGTCTACTTACTGTCTACTGACTGTCTACTGACTGTCTACTGACTGTCTACTTACTGTTTACTTACTGTCTACTTAATGTCTACTTACTGTCTACTTACTGTTTACTTACTGTCTACTTACTGTTTACTTACTGTCTACTTACTGTTTACTTACTGACTTCTTACTGTCTACTTACTGTCTACTTACTGTTAACTTACTGTCTACTTACTGTCTACTTACTGTCTATTTACTGTTTACTTAGGTCTACATACTGTCTTCTTACTGTTTACTTACTGTCTACTTACTGTTTACTTACTGTCTACTTACTGTCTACTTACTGTTTACTTACTGTTTACTTACTGTCTACTTACTGTCTACTGACTGTCTACTTACTGTTTACTTACGGTCTACTTTCTGTTTACTTACTTTTTACTGACTGTCTACTTACTGTCTACTTACTGTCTACTTACTGTTTACTTACTGTCTACTTACTGTCTATTTACTGTCTATTTACTGTTTACTTACGGTCTACTTACTGTTTACTTACTGTCTACTTACTGTTTACTTACTGTCTACTTACTGTCTACTTACTGTTTACTTACTGGTTACTTACTGTCTACTTACTGTCTACTGACTGTCTACTTACTGTTTTACTTACGGTCTACTTTCTGTTTACTTACTTTTTACTGACTGTCTACTTACTGTCTACTTACTGTCTACTTACTATTTACTTACTGTCTACTTACTGTCTACTTACTGTCTATTTACTGTTTACTTACGGTCTACTTACTGTTTACTTACTGTCTACTTACATTTTACTTACTGTCTATTTACTGTTTACTTACTGTCTACTTACTGTCTACTTACTGTTTACTTACTGTCTACTTACTGTTTACTTACTGTCTACTTACTGTCTAGTTACTGTCTATTTACTGTTTACTTACGGTCTACTTACTGTTTACTTACTGTCTACTTACTATTTACTTACTGTCTACTTACTGTCTACTTACTGTTTACTTACTGTCTAGGGAGTCTCAGTGGCTAAGTGGTCAAGCCGTTTGACTCGGGCTCCGAAGGTTGTGGGTTCGACTCCGAGCCGCGTCCTTCGGTTCACGGATAAAAGTTTTCGAAAACTCCTGTGGGTCGTCGCTAATATGCAGCCGTAAGTTCTAAGATGATAAAGCCTATTTTAGCTCGAAATGTTCTTTGACAATGTGGGCAAAGAATGCTTGACGCTCCAGGAGGAGGATCACCTGCAGTGGTTTTTCTGTCCAGCCTCTTTGTCAACAACTCATGTGTAAGGCATCATCAGATTACTTCTCCCACACCACACAAGAAACTTGCAAGGGGTGAGAGGAATAAATGGTACATTTTATTCCCGTAGGCTCTTTACAAGTACATAAAGTCGCTATCAAAACCACACACAAAGCCACAAAATTTGCCTATCACTAGTTTCTAAACTCAAAAGCTATTTTATCTATTTGGTTACCCCAAAAAAATCCTACAATTACTAAACACGGTGCTCGCTACAAAGTCAGTCCCAGTCTGACTTCTTACTCGCGTGGCTACACAGCACGCGGAAGGACCTTGAGGTGTCTTTCGGCTTTTTGCGTGCCGTTGTGCCTGGCCGCTTACATTAGCTGTCTTCTGTTGAGTGGCATTCGTGGCTATTACATAGGCGTGATTCGCGTGACCAGAGTGTAACCATCTGGTAACGTCTCCGTGTCTCATGAGAGAACTATAATAGTCCCCCATTCTATCACCTATCCTGCCGTATATCGGGGCACTGTATCACCTCTACTCTATTTGAGGTTGACCACTTCCCGGAGTTTTCTATCTGAGAAGACCTCCGGCCTTTATTACCAGTCTTTGACACCACCCTCCCCCTGTGTTGCGCATAAAATTTGACTTATTGGTTTTGACGCAAGGGGTTTCTAAAAAATTAGTGTCTCTAATTTTTGTCAAAGACTGTAGATAACCTGGTTTTGGGGTTAACTCCATAGACTTCTACTGACTAATGTCACAATGTAGTATCACTTTACTTGGCTACTGGCAATCGCACAAACTTGTCTGGTTGGCGTGAGCCCTATTCTCAATCGAAAATTTTATATTAATTAGAGGTATGTCAAACCGGACCGTTGTCTTATAAGACCTGCCCTCAAATAGTAAATTAACTTCCCTACCTTTAAAAGTTGACTTTCTAGGGTCAACACATGAATTGCTTCAAGTCCCCATATAATATTAAACAACCATTACCCAAGTTGTGTGGGGACAGGCTTACCTATCTCGCTTCGGTTGTAAAGTTATCTTTCACTGTTAAGTTAGTTTTCTTGTCTATTATGTCCCCTGACCCGGAGTTATCTCCCTTTGAGATAAAATATGTATGAAATTTATATGTTGGTTTTCGGGGTTTGCGTTTTTGGATAATTAATAATATAATCTACCTTCTAACAGGGATCTAACTATCATGTGTAGTAAGTTAGTTTTCAAGTGCCATAATTCGGTTGAATGCGGTCACAAACAAGTGTATAACACTAATTAGTGACTACATTTCCGTCTTGAGATTTAAAAATACTTTTCTAAGATCTAAACTAAGCTACACACAACACTTTCATCAAGCACACTTTCACCACTGAAAGAAAAACATTGACGCAGACAAAAAATAAAAGTCGCGTTGAGGGCAGAAACATCCGTGACCGATCTCATTTCCCCTCTCGTATTTTACATTCGCTCTCACTTTCACACTTCTGTCACACATTTTTCACTTCACACTTCTGTCACATATCTTTCACCCTCCCAATTATTTAAAAACCTTTTGGGGGACACTGTACAAGTTTGGCTCAGTTTGAGAAGTTGAGTCAATGACTGTGCGTAAATCGCGCCGAGTCATGTATATAGAACATATTTACATGTAAGAAAAGGGGGGTTTATGGTTTAAAACCCTTTGGTCCAACTATATTTTACTGTAATATTACTCTAGATACTGACATACTAATACTACTTCTATAAAGGTTTTTAATGTGTTAACTTTTTTAATCTATTTTCCCCACATTACTCCTAAGATGTGCTTACTTTAAATCCTAATATTTATCTAATTTAAGGGATGTAATCTAATTATTTAAAATGGCTTATGTGAGATGAGTTTGTACCTTTCTGAAATGGGTAATTGAAATGTAATAAATAAAACTATGTTTTAGATAAAAAAAAAAAAAAATATGACTGATATCTTATCTAACTGGTGAAAAGATGTAGTTTAATTGTACAATATTTTATCCTATTACGGTGTAAATAATCATAATACTACCTGATATTTTGTTAAATGGAATGGTTCTTTAAGATGGAATGAAATCAACTGCAATGAAACAAAGTAGAATGTTTTTAAAACTAAATGGTACTATTCTTTTTAAACTACTATCTTTTCTATTTAAGGAAAGTAAGTGGGTGAAATAATGATTTACGTAACCTACTAAAAAAAAAAAATATTTATTTCCTAACTCAAAATAAAAATTTAAAATTTACCTAATTTCCCTATAATTTATCATATATAAAATGTTATAAACATATCACAATAAGTATATATACATGGTATTTAATACCCCAGGTTAGTTGTGCCCAATGTCAGAAATGCTTTCATTGGCATATTATATATTCAAATTGTCCGGGGTTTTTTTAAATACAACACAGTCATACTTGTGTCCTAGGGTATTGCACCGTAGAGTTGCTTGTGTCGTAGACAGTATTTGTGTCTGTATTTATGCAGCTGACACTGTTTTTTTCTGTTAACACAAATGATTCACCGGAACACATATGGAGTTAGAAATAACGAGCTGTTCCCGTTCACAGGGGATATATTTGTATTCGAGCACAGTTTTCTTTTGATGTTACGGACAATGGGAGAAACATGTTCTTAGTACATAGTTCAGCGTAATATTATGTATTAGATAAACATTTCAAATAGAATATTCTAAGTACTACTCCCCTATTTCTCTACACTCTTGTGGAAAACTTGGATTTTACCTCGATGGTCGACTAAGGGTATCAGCCAGAATGTTTTCTTACCCTTAAATGCTTATACTAAAGTAAGTTTTGGGGTAAGCGACCACCTGTATATACGGTCATTCGTGCACACCACTTTGTATGACCGTGATTGGGGAGTTTTCAGTGGGGAAAGAAGTGAACACCCCTAGAAATCGATGGGCTTTTCACCGCATAGAGACGCTTAGGGCTTCCAACTCTGATATGGAATATTGGACTCAGCAGGTGTGATCTACGGCTCACGTAGCAAATCGGGGGGAAGTGCCTCTAAAATTGCCCAGTACTGCAGCGTGGGGATTCTGTGGATCGTCCTAAGATAATAAAAGAGTAGGAAGGCAAACGGAGGTTGGTACATTATAAACAGGATTTTCAATTTTGACAATGCAGAAAATTTAAAGCATTTGACACTAATTTTACAGATGCTTTTAAAAAATTGGAAAATACACTTGTAATTTCCCCTAAATTTTAGTTTTTATGAAAAAAAATTTTTTTGGCTTATAAGTTTAATTTTTTTTCACAAAACCTTTAAAAAGGAATTTTTTTGGGAACCTTTTTCCTTTCTTTGG
>JACEFZ010024217.1:0-19154 GCA_014155875.1 Cepaea nemoralis | reverse complement strand
CGGCGTTTTTTAAACACATTTTTTTCAAAAATTTTTGCCCCTTTTTGGGGAACAAAATCCAACAAAAAAATTGTTTTCAGTCAAGTTGTTTAGTTTCTTGGAAGTTTTGCAGAAGGTAGTTTGCCACTGCTTTCCTTCGGGGCATGACTTACTAGTCGATAACCATAGCCATTGTTTCTACTGATAAAATCATTCCTATTCCGCGAGTGCAAGGCAAAAACCCAACAACAACTGTCGGCTGCCCAAAAATCCATCCCCCACCTCCATGTTTCTGACCATAATATGTGTGTATTTTTCTGACAACTTTAGTTGTGCCACATTTACTGACAATAATAGGAATCCATGTTTACTGACAACAACGACAGGTCTTACAGGTCTACTGACAACAAAGATGTGCATGTTTCACAGAACCGTTGGTGTTTTATGTCTACTGACAACAATAGGTCTTCTATGATTACTGACAACAAAAATATGTGCAAATTTTACTGAAAACAATGGGTGTCATGCTTACTAGCAACAACAGGTGTGCCTTTTTTTATGACAACAAGGGATGTCCCATGTTTACTGACAACAAAACGGGTCTTCCCGGAATTATGAAAGAACCGATCCTACTAAGGGGAATTGGTGCAAATCGTTACAGAAGGGGAAAGATGAATCGTCGTTTCATTCCTGTTACTTATTTAAGCTAAATAACACACACAAAAAAAATTACGCCATGAGAAAAGAATGCCTTTCTCTCGTGAGGGAGATTCAAATGTTCCAACCCTACTTGTAGGGGGGTTGACATTAAAAGTCCAGAGTTTTACCGGCACTTATTTTTCTGGCTACTTCCGGAAATTTAAATACTCGTTTTACAGTGGGGTATTTTCCCGGGGAAGTATAATATAAGGGAGGATATTTTTATCTAGACACCTATATTGTAAGGGGATATGCATGAATTTTAAATTCGAGCGACCTGACAGGGCTTCGTTCGGATTCCTTACTTTTTTTTTGGAAGGGGGGTATCGTCACAGAATCAGTCACTATCGAGTTTGCTGTAAAATTTAAGGAGTAATTTCCCTTACTATGCCTACAAAGGAAAATATTGATATTCCCAGGTGATGATTAATCGCATATTTATATTTATGTATTGTATAAGGGAACGAACGAACGAAACGAACGAAAATCATTTATTTTTCAAAGGGTTTAGAATTGGGAACGCAGGCCCTTCTGACATTCAGCCCTTCTTTTCTTATTTCCTCTCATACATTCTTTCATTCAACATCTCTTATGAAGCAAATCTTTGACAACAAAAGAACAATAAGCATTGAAACGCATGAAAATATCAATAATACATGACTCACTGAGGCAATGTTTAACATGGACATTATAAATCCTCAAGGAAGGCGAAACGTGCCATACATATGGGAATGTTGTTGGCTAGTTGTCGTTTGAGATAATTTACCATTATTTGTGTCCTTTTTTATGGGGGAATGTAGTCTGTCCTGATTAGTGTTCAAACAGGTTGCGACTGTATGTATAATGATTGCTGGTGTCTTTGATTTCTTGTGGAAGATTGTTCCACAACTGAGTGGCAGAGTATGCTAGCTTGTTTTATATGTCTATCCTAGGTTTAGGGACATGAAGTATATTTAGTCGTTCGCTATAGTCTTGCGTTATATTTAAAAAATGGCCAAAGGTAGAATTGGAGCATTTTGAAATAGGAGTTTGTGAATTAGTTTAGCCTTATTAAAAAGTTGGCGTTTGTGGAGAGGCAGTGAATGAAGACGTTAATGTAGGTTAGAATTTTCTGTAAGCATTTCACCTTTGATTAAACGCACTGCCCTTTTCTGGAGTGAATAAAGGCGTTTTGTTATTGATTTGGAGCATCCATCCCAGATTGTGGATCAATAATCAATATGTGTTTTATGTGGGAAGTAAAGAATATCTTTCTTGTGTTTTCGTCGAGGAAATTTTTAATTTTGGCAAGTTGGTATACCTCTGTGATGTATAACTAACCTGTCCTAGTAGGCATTTCTGTCTACAAGTGTGAATCTTCCTGGGGTATGGAATCACCCTTATCCTTTATGGTCACTGAACCCCATTGCACGATTGTGCTTGACGTAAAAGTGTACATTAGGTTACTAACCAATCGTGAGGTTCTTCTCGGTGATGAGAGGGAACAGATGGACTGTGTTATCTCTGAAATCCTAGAAAATTATTTCTTTCTGATCAGTTTTATTTGTGAGTCTTGTTCTCTTTGCAAGGATTCCCCGTTCATACGTCATATCAAATCATTCAATAATTATCAAGTGTACGATTACCCAGGAACGAGAGTTGCTAGAATCCTGAGGTTGAAACAAGATGAATCGAAATGTCCTTGTGGTTGACAGGGTCGTGTAGTCAAGTGAGGAGGAATTATTCTACATTCGTCTGTCTACGTGTATAACGTCAGTCCCAGCCATTGTAGACATATACGGTAATTCTGTTTTTCTGTTACTCCAGATGATGAACATCTACATTCCCTTTACATTGTTCAACGTGACCCACCTCCTAGTGATGACATCCACATCCAGACAACATCAAATTTAAATCAGACATAGTCTTCTCACTGAACTTTCAATTACGCTCTTAGCGGTTATTCTCACACTCGTATAGTTACTCCTCATTAAAAAATTGAATAGTTATATAAACTCTTTTGTTAAGTCCTGAACGAGGTTGTGAAATTGTGACATGATAGATCTATCCTAAGTCTGAATTCTAATTTTGATATATGTGCTTGTGTAGACTATCTTCCTATTCCACACTTCTCTAATCAATGTGCAACATTCCCACTAGGTGTTGACATTCTGTCGTCTAAGAGTGTGTGGAGTAGGTTAGGAAAGCACTTTCATCTATTTTATAACGTAGTCAACTGATCCGGGATAGTGCAATGGGCCTCTTTGGGATCTTTTGACAGACGGGTTGACGTGAGACTGGCCACCTCCACTCGTAGACAATTCTAGCTGCAAAATCCAAGCATCACAGACAGTCCTATAAAGTCCAATCAGTCAAGGACAATCCTACAATGTCCAAGCAATCACGGATAATCCTATGACGTCCAATCAATCACGGACGATCTTTCAAGGTCCAAGCAATCACAGATAATCCTACAAAGTCCAAGCAATCATGAACACTCCTACAAAGTCCAAGCAATCACGGACAATCCTACTAAGACCAAGCAATCATGGACAATCCTACAAAACCAAGCAATCCGGACAATACTACAAAGTCCAAGCAAATGCAAATACACCCGGACTTTGACAGACGGTTGACGTGAGACTCCACCTCCACTCGTGACATTTTACTGCAAAAACCAAGCAATCACAGACAGCCCATAAGTCCCAAACTCATGACAATCCCAATGCCAAGCAATCACGGTAATCCTTGACGTCCAAACAATACGGACGATCCAATCCAAGCAATCACAATAATCCTACAAAGTCCCAATCATGAACATCCTACAAAGTCCAAACAATCACGGACAATCCTCTAAGAACCCAAACAAACATGGACATCCTCTAAAACCAAGCAAACACGGACAATCTACAAATCCAAGCAATCAGTGACAATCCTAAACCCAAACATTCCCGGGCAAACCTACAACATCCAAGCAATCACGGGCAATCCTACAAAGTCAAACAATCACGAACAATCCTACAAAGTCCAAGCAAACACGGACAATACTAAACATCCAAGCAATCACGGACAATCCTACAACTCCAAGCAATCACGGACAATCCTACAAAGAACTCGTCATGGGGTTGTTAAGGGCCTGTATTTCATAGAGAGGGGATAGAACAGGGGAATGGAGATGAAGAACGTAAGGGTGTTTCTGGTTTGACGGCAGCTGCTGGAAAATACCGATAGAACAATGGTTTCAATCATAATGTGCAACAGAGGTTTGACTCTAATCGCTGTAATTATTTCATGTCGCCTTTTTGAAGCAGAGATTTTAAAGAAGCATCCCCAGCACACAACACCATATATCTCTCTGGAAATTATTAGTGTGGGCGAACCCATTGAACTTTTCAAGATCCTGTTGAGCAGCTAAGGCAGCGGGAATAAGAGATGATATCTAGCTGATGTACTCATGTTCAAGAACTCAGTTTACAGGCTAGTTAGTTAGTTAGTAAGTCGACAGATCATCCTCGTTGCACATCGAACCATTCAGTCCATAAGTGCTCGAATCCCCTCCTCGGCAAATCCCACAGCGTGTAGAGGCTAACGACGCCAGTTCTGTGTTGGTTTATCAATCTTCTTTGGCTTCCTGCGTAGTGTTCTTGTTTGGCCACCCCTCTTTTAATTTGCTGCTCTCGCAGTCTGGCCATTGTTGTAGATTCACAGTCATCACTTGGTTCTACGCAAGAGTCTTACTTCTCGTAGAGCATTCAGAATGTCAGCCTGGTCCATGGCGCGTCCGCCCTCCACAGTAGCCTCACCTGCGAGCTTGTCAGCCCGCTCATTTCCTTGTACTCCGCATGCCCTGGCACGAAGATGAAACTAATCTTTGCCAGCCGAGACCGCTCCAGAGGCAGCAACCATTCTCTTCGGATCGACCCATCCTCTATCCTCTTGATCATGTTCATTGAGTCGCTAAGGAAACATGCCCTAGTGAATGTCTGTGTCTCGAGCCATGTTATTGCTTTACTTACTGCCATGACTTCCATAGTCAGGCTACTTGTGGTTTCAGTGAAAGCACCAGAGTCCTCCTTCACAATTCTCCCTCCGGCCCGAGCTGTAAAGGCCCATGAGCTTCTCACATGTCGGACGACCGACCCATCTGTGTAGATGACCGCAGTCACCGTCTAGCGAATTCTCGAAAATCAACGCTTGTACTTCAGCCTCCACAGCAGCCGGATTTTCTTGTCTGCATTTTCTATCTAGTTGGATGCAAACTGAAAAGGATGTGCAGAAAGTCTGTTGGCACTTGCACCCACTCCTCGCCAGGTTCTAAGTCCTCAAGTGAACACACCTGTTGAAGAATGTCTTCGGCTTGACCCATCCACGACCGTCCTCTTTTTAACCTGCTGCACTTCACCTTCATAATTTCACTATGCAGTGGATGCTGTGTGTTTGCGTTAATTCTGAGGTAGGCGCGTGCCCTGCAAACTTGTATTCTCTCTTCAATAGGTTGGAAAATCAAGAAGGTAGCGCATCGCCCTGCATGCTGTATCTCTTGTACATCCAAGAATAATGCGCATAGCTTCATTCTGTATCCTTTCCATCCTTTCTATCTGCTTACGGCTGAGAGTCAGGAATGGCCATTGCATACTCCAAAACAGACATGACCAGACCCCTCGTACAGAAGACATAGATGGTGCTGCTCACAGTTTGCTGCCGCCATCACCCGCATCGTAGCCAAACCCTGCTTGGCCTTTGTTATCACCTGGTCTATGTGCTCATTATAAGCAAGGCTTCGATCAAACCGTATCCCCAGGTAATTCATTGCCTGCGTTCTTTCCACCGTCTCTGAACACAGCATTACAGTTGGTGTTGGAGTGTTGACAATATGATTATTCAACTAGAACCAAGTCACTGTTGCCTTTGTTAAGTTGACCATTGCATCAGCTTCATCACACCAAGTACTTATGCGTTTGAGTTCGGTTTGTAGTTCCACAGCAACCTGCTCTCTATCCTTACCCTGACGATACACTAAAACATCATCGGCATATGACAATGTCCTGCCAGGGGTCCAGTGATCTGCTCACTGGTGATTCTCACTGTGTAGGCGTTGAACAGTACTGGAGATAATGGTGATCCCTGTGGTAGGCCAGGATATATTGTTGTTGGTTCCGAAGTTCTGTCTAAACTGATTAGAGACATTAGACGTAGACAGTCACAATTTTTTGGGCATGGTATGAGAAGAAATGATCTGGAGAACTTGGTGACAACTGGTAAGATCGAGGGGAACAGACCAAGGGGACGACCTAGAAGCAAGTACCTGGATGGCTTGGCATTGTGGCATGGTCGAAACAGAAACATGGAGCTGATCCACAACTCTGGTGATCGGATGAGATGGCAGAACATGACCGCCCACGCTTACCGGCATGGCACATGATGGATGGATGGATGGTTCCGAAGTCCAACTGCCACATCTAAAAACTACTTTCCGTTGAAAGAAGGCTGCAGCGATCCAACTAAGGAGGAATGGACTTACTTTTAGTTCAAGAAGCTGAAGCATTAAAAAATCCAATGGTACTCTGTTGTATGCGTCCTCAAGATCAATCGCTGCAGCAAAGGTTTCAATGCCTGAGTGGAAACCTTCATAGACATCATGGGCAAAGACTGCTGCATTGGTCCAGGTTTCTCTTTTTGGACGGTAGGTGGGAAAACACCTTGCCTCTCTAGCTGGCTTGATATTTTCCTGGCAATTACCTTCTCCAGCAGCTTGCCTATTGTATTCTGCATGGTTATAATTCGATATCCCTGAATTTCTTTTTGTGGTCTTTGTCAGGCTTCGGCAAGGGAATCAGATAGCTGTGTAACCACTCCTCCTTGATGCTAGCACTTTCTATACTGTTGTTGTACATGTCTGCTAGTTTCTCTAGCTCATTGTCGGTACACCTATTGATGTCGTCGTATCTTATGCCATTATGCCCTGGAGCGCTGTTTTTGATCGTCGAAGTACAGCCTTGATATCTTTTACTGTCACTGTGTCTTCATCCGAAGTGTTCTGGGCGTTGCACCTGTCTGAGATGACCTCCTTGGCCAGATTTCGGCCTCCCATGTCAGTCTGGTTGCACTGCTCTAGATAGCGTTCAAAGAGGGCTTTGCCCTTGCCCTCGCCAGATGAGGTCAGCACCTTGGAAGTCAGAAATGCTCTTATTCTTGACTACACCACTCATGCTTTTATGTAGTCGCCAGAACAATTTCAGTGACTTGTCTGTGCTTACTCTTTGACACACCTTTGCCCATTTTTCGCTTTTAACCACCTTGACCAGTTTTTTTTAAAAATAGCTTACTTTTGTGTGCATGTCTCTTTCTAAGTGCATGCAGGGACTAGGATGACCAGCTCTGTTCTTCTTGGCATTTTGCCATCTCCTTACAGCACTACGCTTATCCACCCAAGCCTTCTCCACCTCGAAATTCCACCAAGGTGGCTGCTCCCAGCTTTTTTTCCTGCCCTGAAGCTTTCTGCGCTTGTCACGTCTTATTTTACTCACCACATCTTGCCCTGTACTGTCATACTGGAAAGTCTTTACCTTTAGCTTGTGCTGCCTGGTTCTGCCTTTCTCCACCAATATGCTGCAAGGGTGGTGGTCGCTGCCGTGGTGTCCTAGGATACTTCAGCGCCAGATCAATAGCACTGTCCTCATCCCTTTGACGGCTTGCTGTCCTGGTGACACAGCCACTGATGATACAAACCAGGTCAATGGTTTCAAGTGCAGTCTCGAGCTCCTCCCCCTGTATATTGGAGGAAATGTTTCCCCATGGTCTACCTTTAGCGTTGAAGTCGCCACAGAAAATAACATTTCTCTCGTGACCTAATGTGCCACTTAAGCACTGCCACTTCTGGGCTTCCATACTCGCATTGCGGGCATAAACATTAACCAACACGAATGGTATAGTGGAATGAACTCTCAACGCCTGTATGTGTATATCGTCACTGTCCCAACTGGACATGTCTAGCTCTGACGCCACCATGCTGTCGCGAACGAGAATCGCCATTCCCAGATGTCGTCTGTTGTAGAAACATTTGAAGCCGACAATTCGGAGTAGCTGATCGCCCAGTCTAGTCTCCTGGAGTGCCACAATATCGTTCCTGTAAACCAGGGTTTCTAAAATAGGGCCCCGTTGTTTTACGCTGGCGCAGTTCCAATACAGAATATGGATATTCCTGAGTCCTAGACGGTGACACTTGAGTCTAAAACGTCTTAAACCACCACGCTTACCTTGCTTCTTTATGCCTGCGCGGCATCCACGCTGCCTCGTTAGGTTGACTGCTGACCGCTCGGAGAACACACGTTGTTCCGCCATGTTGAAAAACAGAATACACAGAAACCACACACGCTGCCAGAAATTCACACAAGGATTGCTTCGCTCGATGCATGAAACTCCGTAGCAGATCTTGAGTAGAAACTCCTCTTTTTACATCCTGGCACACAAATTACACGCAAGAGATGAATAAATCCATCTCCTACGCGAAAATGTTAACGATCACAAAACAACCCGACCGTCCGTCGCCATCTTGACACTGGAAACCCAGTTTTACAGTCTAGTTTCTGTACAACTATCTGGCTGACGTTTTCATGTACATGTCAACCTACCAGTATGTCCTCATTCTGTCAGTTGCCTGTGTTATTTCATGAATGAAACGCCTGTATATTCGTTGCCTGGGTTATTTCATGAATGAAACGTATGCCCTGTCAATGGCCTGTGTTATTTAAGGAATTAAACGTCTCTGTCTGTCAGTTGCATGTGTTTTTTCATGAATGAAACATTTGTGTCTGTTAGTTGCCTGTGTTATTTCATGAATGAAACGTCTGTCTGTTAGTTGCCTGTATTATTTCATTAGACCTTGTTGACCTTGCTGCATGATTATTCTCTCGGCCTGCATAATTTACTCCAGACAAAAGGCGTTACTTCATTGGTTCTTATAAATATTACGCCAGTGTGTTGCCGGGGCCCATACGGGGGAGCAAAGAATAGTTAAACTGTTGCCTGCCATGCATGTCGTAAGAGGCGACTAAGGAGGATATGGTCCGTCGCCCTGCTACTGAGTGAGTTCGTGGCGCGACACTGTGAGCTGTGAGTTTCACGTGGAATGCTTTTACATCTGTCCGCGGTTGTCTGTAGTGTGAACTGCATGTTCGGAACGATGGCGGCTGGCTGTTGCTGGATTGACTGGTTTGCCTTTTCGGTCTCGCGAGTGCATTTTTCAGAAGATTCCTGGGAGTCGCCACTGGAGCTACGAAGTTCGTGCTTTGTGAGGCACTTTTGGCGGGTTGGCCTGCGGAAAGAGACCAAACCATATGGGATAAAACCCGGGTCAATGAAGTCTTTCTGGTGACTGCCGTTTCCATCGACGATGAACTGTATTTTTCATGGAGGTCTTTTCTGTTGGCATTCTGTAGGCGGCATTATGCAGTGTACCTGTGCGGCCTGTTAGCTTGTCAATATTTCTGTCTATTCCATTGTTCCCATTGGGCAGTGAGGAGCACTTTGTATGGTATTCACTGGCACAGGAACGGAGCAATATGGGGATGACCCGTTGCCGTGATGTTGGAACCACGACTAACTAACAAACTAACTTATAAATAGTATAATCTGTAACATTATTATCTCAGAATTGGATATTAGTTCAGCCGAATGGATAAGAGCGCTGGTTCTTAAACATCTGATGTGCTGATGCCAAGGTCTCGGGTACAACCCTACACCGGGCAGTTGGAATAAAATGTTGACTTCTCGTTCTTGACATGGAAACGCACATTACAAGTACCTCAGAAATAAGAGCGGGTTCGTCTGATGATGAGGGACTCTGGTATTAGGGAAAGCTAATCCATACACAAAAATGAGCCCATTGCACTAGTAGTAGCATGTAGTATGGGATACACTTGAATTCAAAGCGAGCGAAAGCAAAGTAATTAATACAAATATTATAGTTCAAAGAGTACTCATAGAAGCGACAGTGATTGTTGTGGTCACACTACCAACAGTCTGTCTTGTATGAACAGTTCAAAGAGTACTCATAGAAGCGACAGTGGTTGTTGTGGTCACACTACCAACAGTCTGTCTTGTATGAACAGTTCAAAGAGTACTCATAGAAGCGACAGTGGTTGTTGTGGTCACACTACCAACAGTCTGTCTTGTATGAACAGTTCAAAGAGTACTCATAGAAGCGACAGTGGTTGTTGTGGTCACACTACCAACAGTCTGTCTTGTATGAACAGTTCAAAGAGTACTCATAGAAGCGACAGTGGTTGTTGTGGTCACACTACCAACAGTCTGTCTTGTATGTATGTCTATATTTTATTGTCTTTGCTTAATGCTTGTCTGGATGCTTTATCTTGATTCATGTTTCTAGAGGCGTGTGCGGGGAGATGTCGACTTCTACAGAGGCTGGGACGATTACAAGAAAGGGTTTGGAAACCTAGACACGGACTTATGGATTGGAAATGACATTATTCACAACCTCACGTCACAGGTAGTTTGAACTTTTATAGCGTTTTGTTTTCTTTGTCGTTGCAATTTTCGTTTGTCATTGATAGGTATGTGATTAACCTCATGATATCGATCTAGTCATCATCATGTGCCATGACGATAAGCGTGGGCGGTCATATTTCGGCATCTCACATGATGTACCACCAAGTCGTGGATCAGCCCTGTGTTCTTATCTCAACCACACCACGTGGCCAAGTCACCCAGATATTTACTTCTCCGTCGTCCTCTTGTTCTTTTCCCCCTCAATCTTGCCAGTTGTGACCAAGTTTTCCAATTTATTTCTTCCCATAACGTGCCCAAAATTTTTTGACTGTCTAAAGATTTCTTTAATCAGCTTACGGTTTCCATTTGTTTCTTCTATGAGTTGATCATTGGTTTTTCTGTCTGTCCATGGTATTCTTTGCATTCCCCTCAGAAACCACATTTCCACAGTCATCAGATGTTTTTTTCAGCTTGTCTGCTATGCCATCACCTCTCTACATTCACTGTCTCAAGTAAACAAATTACCCACACCTTTCCCGCCTTGAGGCGTGTTTTATATATGGTGCTGGCGCCATATTTGTTAGACCAAGCAGCGCTCGATGGGTCATGTCGTCAATATCACGCCGACCGCTACAGGAATAATTATTTACAGGGAAATGCCCTGGTACCCATTTTAGACTGGACTGACCTGGGGAAGCTGGTCAACTGAAGAACATCACCGACATTCACTACACTCGCACAGAGCAGCAACTCTGTAGCACCAACACCGACCCTCGAAGGTCTTAGAAAACATTGCATTCGTGAACAGATCCTGTATCTCTCTATGTTTTTCCAGTGGTCGAGTTTCCTTGTCATAGTTTGTGTTTTTATTCGGATTCGTGTAGTCGCCCGGGAGTAATTTCTATAGCACGTTCGATTCAATATATTCTGTGATATTTTCAGGGTTACAACGAACTGCGGATTGACTTTGTCTACAACGAAACTAACTATTTCGCTCAATACACGAACTTCAGTGTGGCCGACGAGTCTTCTAATTACCGCATAACCATTAGTGGATTTTCTGGAAATGTTGTCAACAATATGAAGTTTCATAATGGGGTAAGTTTCAGCACTCCTGACAGGGACAATGACCGGAGTGACCGGAGATGTTCCGTGGAGTATCACGGATCTTGGTGGTACAATGCCTGTTACAGTGCCAATTTGAATGGAGCCTGGGCAAAAACAGACTACACGGGTATTGCTTGGCATTTTGGCTCAGCTGGACTAAGGAGGCCGCTGACTTTTACAGAGATGAAGATCAGATAGTTAGGGAACTCCATATTGTACCTTGGCTGTGTATAGTTAGATCGTCCAGAGACTCTGTAGTTTGTATTATTTTAGTTTAAAAAGGTAATAGCTTGCTCAATCTGTTGAGTTACGCTTTGGGATGCATAGTGTCGATTATTATTCCAAGTAGTGAACGTGTTATTAGTTTGTTCATAATTATTGAACAATTATGATGTGTATGTGAAGCTTTTCATTTTCATCAGTTTTTTTTTATTTTTTTTTTTTTTAAACTTCTATGTTATGTAGATTTTTTTTTCATTTTTTCATTTTCCGTAGTTGAAGATTGACCTTTTCACAAACTTTAGATGGTGTATATTTTACTTTCAGTTTGTAGTTCTCTATATAAGGCTGTTCAAAGCATAACGTTTCACACAATTTAAATTATATGTATTTTGCTTTCAGTTTGGAGTTCTCTATATAAGACACTGTACACAAATATCACCACTCTAATAAAAGTCTTACTACACGAATGTTGTGTGTGGTGTGTACGTCTCCTTGGATGTTACTGTTGGACATTGGGTGTGTTAATGTAAGACATTGGGTGTTTTAATGTTGGACACTGGGTTTGTTAATGTGTTCAGAGACTGTGGAAAGAACGCAGGCAATGAACTACCTGGGGATACGTTTTGATCGAAGCCTTGCTTATAACGAGCACATACACCAGGTGATAACAAATGCCAAGCGGGGTTTGGCAACGATGCGGGTTATGGCGGCAGCAAACTGTGAGCAGCGCCATCTATGTCTTCTATACGAAGGGCTGGTCATGTCTGTTTTTGAGTATGCGATGGCGATCCTGACTCTCAGCCGTAAGCAGATAGAAAGAATGGAGAGGATACAGAACGAAGCTATGCGCATTATTTTTGGATGTACAAGAGATACAGCATGCAGAGCGATGCGCTACCTTCTTGATTTTCCAACCATTGAAGACAGAATACAAATATGCAGAGCACGTGCCTACCTCAGAGTTAACGCAAACACACAACATCCACTGCATAGTGAAATTAGGAAGGTGAAGGGCAGCAGGTTAAAAAGAGGAAGGTCGTGGATGAGTTAATCCGAAGACATTCTTCAACAGGTGTGTTCACTGGAGGAATTAGAACCTGGCGATTAGTGGGTACAAGTGCCAAAAGATTTCTGTACGTCCTTTTCAGTTTGCATCCAACTAGACAGAAAATGCAGACAAGAAAACCCGGCTGCTGTGGAGGCGGAAGTACAAGCGTTGATTTTCGAGAATTCGTTAGACGGTGATGCTGTCATCTACACAGATGGGTCGGTCGTCCGACATGTGAGAAGCTCATGGGCCATTACAGCTCAGGCCAGAGGGAGAATTGTGAAGGAAAAATCGGGTGCTTTTGTTGAGATCACAAGTAGCCTGACTATGGAAGTCATGGCAGTAAGTAAAGCAATAACATGGCTCGAGACACAGACATTCACTAGGGCATGTTTCCTTAGTGACTCTATGAGCATGCTCAAGAGGATAGAGACGGGGTGGATCCGAAGAGAGTGGTTGCTGTCTCTGGAGCGGTCTCGGCTGGCAAAGATTAGTTTCATCTTCGTGCCAAGCCATGCGGGAGTACAAGGAAATGAGCGGGCTGACACGCTTGCAGGTGAGGCTAGTGTGGAGGGCGGACGCGCCATGGACCAGCTGACATTCTGAATGCTCTACGAGAAGTAAGACTTTTTCGAGAACCAAGTGATGACTGTGAATCTACAACCATGGCCAGACTGCGAGAACAGCAAATTAAAAGAGGTGTGGCCAAACAAGAACACTACGCAGGAAGCCAAAGAAGATTGATAAACCAACACAGAACTGGTGTCGTTAGCCGCTACACGCTGCGGGATTTGCTGAGGAGGAGATCCGAGCACTTATGGACTGAATGGTTCGATGTGCAATGAGGATGATCTGTCGACTAACTTACTAACTGTTTGTTAATGTTGGACATTCTGTGTGTTAATGTTAGACATTGAGTGTGTTAATGTTGGACATTGAGTGTGTTAATGTTGGATATTGAGTGTGTTAATGTTGGACATTGAGTGTCTTAATGTTGGACACTTGATAATGAATTAGCGAAGAATATGGAAGCAGTGATGCTTTTGTTCAGAAGAGATATGTTGAGAATGGTATGGGCAGAGAAGGAAATCAGGTTTGTCAATATCAAGAGCCGTCTCCCTGGTATAGGGGTTAACGTCTTTCTCCGTAATCCCGTATATTCTAGTGAGTAACGTAACCTGCGCGAGAATCGGTAGCGGTTCTCGCCGCGTTGTTAACTTACGGGGTATGTGAGCCGGCCGCTCAGAAAGCAATAGCAAACTACTGAGCGTAATCTTGCCTAGTACATTAACAGCAGCTGAAAAATGCTGATGCTGACTGCAACGTCCTGTAACAACAAAATATCAAGAGGATCGACTTTATTGCACCACGTTTTATCCCACATTGTGCGGTCTTCTTTCTGGAAAGAGTTAGTTAGTTAGTCAACAGATAATGCCCATTGCACATTGAACCATTCAGTCCATAAGTGCTCGGATCCCCTCCTCAGCAAATCCCGCTGCGTGTAGCGGCTAACGACGCCAGTCCTGTGTTGGTGTTTTAATCTTCGTTGGCTTCCTGCGTAGTACCCTTGTCTGGCCACACCTCTTTTAACGTGCTGTTCTCGCAGTCTGACCATGGTTGTAGTTTCGCAAACGTCTTATTTCTCATAGAACATTCAATATAACAGCCTTGACCATGGTTCGTCTCCCACCCCCACCCCACCCACAGACTCATTACCTGCAAGCCCGTCAGCCCGCTCATTTCCTTGTACACCCGCATGCCCCGGCACGAACATAAAACTAATATTTGCCGGCTGTGATCGCGCCAGAGACACCAACCACTGTCTTCGGACCCAATCCATGTCTATCTTCCTGGGCATATTCATTGAGTCACTAAGGAAGCATGCTCGAGTAAAGGTCTGTGTTTCGAGCCATGTTCTTCCATAGTCAGACTACTTGGTTGTCAAAGGAAAAGCAACAGAGTCTTCCCTTATAATGCTCCCTCTAACCTGAGCCGTAAATGTCCATGAACTTCTCACGTGCTCGAACGACCGACCCCTCTGTGTAAATGACACCATCACCATCTAAAGAATTCTCGAAGATCAAAGCCTGTACTTCCGACTCCACAGCAGCCTAATTTTCTTGTCTGCATTTTCTGTCTAGTTGGGTGCAAAATGAAAAGGACGTACCAAATTCTATTGGCACTTGTACCCACTCTTCGCCAGGTTCTAAGTCCTCAAGTGAACATACCTGTTGAAAGATGTTGCCTGGGATCAGACGTATGTATTTGGGCTTTTAATTACAGCGCTCAGATGAAACTAGGACACTATATACAACAATAAGAAAGAGACAAACATCTTTCTGTGGTCATGTGATGAGAAGAGAGGCATTGGAGAACATCGTGACAACTGGAAAGATCGAGGGGAAGAGAGGCAGAGGCAGACCAAGAGAAATGATGCTGGACGGATTGAGACTGGTGGCATGGAGGAATATCATCAGCAGAGTTGATCCAGAACACCAAAGACGGAGATCTGTGGAGAGCCATGAACTGCCTACGCCAGCCGGCACGGCACTTAATGATGATGCTCAGACGCATATATATATATATATATATATATATATATATATATATATATATATATATATATATATATATATTGTAATGCCGTGAATATTCTATGAGCGCTGGATGCAGAATCTTTGATCTGTTTGCGACGGCGATGATGGCGAAACGTATTTTATATTTATTTCTGCTGTGGTAACATTTCTTTGCTAATGCCTTTCTGCCCGGTGATGCTATGTTCTTTTCACTATAGCCATCTTCATTCTTCTATTACATTATGTTATGGTTAAACTCTTCTATTCTACACACGCCATGACACTTTACGGTTAATCACAACTCAGCACTCCTGTGAGAATATGACTCTAACTCGGGTTGTTTGTTTTAAACACTCTATTTCGCTAAGCAGTGTACAATATTCATTATCAATTAAACGTACAATTATACCACAATGTTTCCCGGATATAACTAGATTTCTACATTTACTAATATGATAGCGGCTTAATGTAAGCCATAGGTATCTTAGTGACGTGGTGCGTCCACACTCGATAACAACCATGAACCTCAATATAATCTCCATGCACTTGTCACCTTCGCGAATCCACGATTGCCACGTCCGTCGGCGTGACCGTATTTCATCAAGCTATGAGATACATGATGGCGTCCTCAACAATGCTCAGAGATTGAAGGCCAAGACCAAAATTAGGAGGGTACTGATCAGAGAGTTGCTTTTTGCAGATGATGCTGCTGTTACAACCCACCACTGAGGAAGAATTACAATGTCTACTATCTGCATTCTCTAATGCTTCTTCTGAATTTGGTTTAACAATTAACAAAAAGAAGACACAGATTATGTCACAAGGTGCACAATGGGTACCATCAATCTTTATTGACGACGTCGAACTAGAGATGGTAGACCATTTTACATATCTAGGATCTGAGGGCTGGTCTGGTTCGCAAGATCAGTTCCGCGTCTAGCGTTCGTTGTCTCGGATGGCTTACAAATCGCGTCCGTAAACCCTTAGCTTAGCCACGTAGACCGGTACTATCATTACTACTTTGTTGATAATATATTCAGCTTGTTTATTGTCTCAATCGATGTGCTCAATCGACATGTAAAACCTCTATATTCCAAATTTCACTACCGTGCGTTAATTCTAACGCGAGTTACAGTCGATTAACGAGTGCACCACTCGTAGACTGAGTAGAGAAATTATACGTAACAGTGAACCTTTTTTTTTTGGGGGGGGGGGTGCATGTTATGAGTAGAAATAAACTACAGAACGTGGTGACAACTGGTAAGATTGAGGGAAGAAGAACGAGAGGAAGGCAGAGAAATAAATATCTGGATGGCCTCGCCAGATGACACTTTGGAGAAGAGAACACAGAGCTGATTCACGGCTTTATTGACTGTGGGAGATGTCGAAACATGGCCACCTACGCTTATTTGCATGGCACATGATGATGATATTAATAAGGCTTTACAATAAGATATTTACTGAACATGCACGATGATCCATAAGATGAGTGTTGGGGTCCATCTCCATCATATAACCCGTACAATCGTAGAAATATTCTAATGATCAACCTGTTCGAGAAAACGATTGTCCCAGCAGTATAGATTTCCTACATCCAATTATAGCATGCAGTATTCCTCAAATAGCAATTTAAGTTAACGAGCACCATCCTAACATATCAGCTACGAAATAGCAAATACCTCTTTCCAGTAGAATAATCCATCTGCGTCTACCTACAAGGCAGTGTCTGCATAAAGATTCCCCGCATATCGCGGGTACCAAGTGGTTACATGAACAAATATACTAGGCCTGAAGATCCCTCCAGCGAACCGCCGCCTTTCTCCTTCAGAACATTGGCTGGATTCGTATTCGTTGCAACAAAACTTCAGCAAGTAACCATACGTCACTCACGGGCAATATTGATGAGGTATTGTGCATCTACAAATCGAGACGCTGTCAACAACCATCATAATAATCACCATCATTATCATTATCCATTTAATCAACACAATTATCTTCAGAATCGTGGTCAATGTTATCATCAACACCGTACGCCTCCTCCTTCTCATCCTTCTCCTACTGCTCTCCTTCTTCGGCTCCTCCTTCTGGACCGCTTTCTCGTCCTTCAAGAATCATATCTCCCTCTACTGATCTATGTACACCACTGAAATAGTTGATGTGTCAATGTTTTAGTTTATGTGACATACTACTGATTATATAAGTTAAATGGTTCGGCCACATAACTAGGCTACCACCTGACAGTATACCAGAACAAGCAATGATGTACAGAGCAAATGGAGCCTGAAGAACAAAGTCGACCATGCAAATGTTGGACAGAGGGAATTACAGAGTCCATGTGAATATCAAAATATGAAGCCCATAAACGTGCACTCTTCCCCTGTTTATGCTTCACCTCGATTCTACAAGGTACAAGAAGAACAAAAGGGGATGTTGAGACTGCTCATTATGAGTCAGTGATAAAGGAATTACAAATTATATCTTCATTGAGTAAATAAGACAAACAGTAGAAAAAGGAGACTGATAGGAGAAATCCTACAACCCGAGATTATGATAAGTTCTTGCAGGATATCAGTATCATTCCCCTTCTTGTATAACATCAGATCAGTGGCTAAGACTTTACGGGCGAGGTTCGTGATCCCGCATACTCGCGTTCGAAACATAGCTGTGCGCGATTTGGTACCAGACGACGCGGCGTTGGTTTTCTACAAAATGGTATGGGTGCCGGTCGTTCAGAGAGCAATGGCTAAATACTGAACGTTGGCTTGCTAAGACATCACAACAGCAACATATGCTGGTGTTGACTGCAACGTCCTGTAAAGGATATGTGACTAACTGTTTATATAATATCAGTATTTTCTCCATTCTTGTAGCGTATCAGCATTTTCTCTCTTCTTTTTGGATATCAATATTTTCTTCCTTCTGATCGAATATCAGTATTTTATCCCTTCTTGTCGAATATAAGTACAGTCAAACCTCGGTTTTAGTTGCCTTCGGTTTTCGTTGATTTTGTTTCTCGAAAATTTATGTATCTCGGTTTTCGTCGATTGCTCGGTATTCGTCGATGTGCCGACATGACCTCGCTGCTAATTTGCGACAACTAAGGGACCCATGTGTTCTTATGATCGGTTTGGCGTTGTTTCTCGTTGTGTGAGCCTCACTTGCTAATAATAAAATACGAGAATGGCTTTAAGATTGCTGAAATCTGCCGCATGTACGCAAAGTCGTCATCCACGATAAGTTTCATTGTGGCGAAAAAGGAAGCAATAAAAGAGTATAATGTAGCGAAAGACATGAAAATAGAGATCGCAAACAATTGAAGATGTCGAACAGTTATTATTACTTTGGATAAATCAAAAACAGCTAGATGGCGATTCTGTTCGGGGGCATTCATATGTGAAAAGGTCAGTCGGTTGTGTGCCGATCTCGTTAAGAAAATGACTGGGACGATTGCTAGTGTACTTAGTGATTTAAAGGTCAACAGATTATGCTTTGAGAAATTCAAGAGGCGCACTAGCAGACATTGTGTTACTAAGTACGGCGAAGGTGCGAGTTCGGACACGTCTGGGGCCGACAAATAGTATTAAACACTATATTTATTCTCTATAAAATGTTTTGTTGGTATATATTTTGGAGTGTCTAGAAAGAATTACTTGGATTTACATTGATTGGAATGGAAATAATTCCATATGAAACAATATATCGGTTTTCGTCGGTTTCGGGTTTCGTCGATTGTTTTCGGACGGATTATCGACGAAGACCTAGGTCTGACTATATATTCTCCCTTCTTGTCCCACTTGTTTGTTAAAAATGTAGTATACAAGAGCCAAGATGTACTTATTTAATCTTCATGGCACTCTTATGAAATGATGTCAATTACGGACAATTAGGACACTAAAACTAAATGATATGGAAGTGCCGTGATGTGGTTGCATCGAGAGGGAGCGAGAGACAGAGAGACATTGACAGAGAAGAAGCTAGACAGGTTAGCGTTATAACATAGGAGAACATAGATATCAGTATTGATTGACTCACAGCAT
>JACEFZ010024216.1:0-18790 GCA_014155875.1 Cepaea nemoralis | reverse complement strand
CGTTCAAAAAAGGCCCGGGAAAATTTACTAATGGGTAAAATTTGGGCGGGGAAAAATAAACCTGGGAAATTAAATTGTTTTCCGGCAAATACTGAAAAAGTTTGGTATACAAAAAGGGGCTTTTTGAACACTTCACGTGGTTTATGGTAACGTGGTGGAAATCACTGCTTTTGTTTTTAAAAACCCCAAGCAGATGCCATAATTCCAGGATTTAACGGCAGTAATACTTGCTGCTTCGACGGTTTTTATAATCCATAGAAATGACATGACTAGACAATTTTGACAGTAATTGTGAGAAACCCTGGCCATTCGCTAAAACTACTCTACGTTTACTGCTGTGCCCGTGGATCTGGTTACACCATCTGCATATGGTGAGTACAGTGTGTAGTGTAGTCACTAATAGGTCTGTTGTTCGACATGTGAGGAGCTAACATACTTCTAGGTTCAGGTGGGAGGCAGAACTGTGTAGGAAGACTGCCTTGCTTTTGCCTTGACAAATAGTCTGATTATGGAGGTCATGGCAGTAACTAAAGCAATAGGCTGACTGAAGACATACTTTCACCCAGGCATGCTTTCTCAGTGGTTCAAAGAGTAGGTTCGGAGAGATCGAGATGGCTGCGGCCGTGAGCAGAAATACTCCGCGAAGGCTACAGCACAGGAGGACTGAGCATACATAGAAATACCCAAGGTACGGGGATTTTGATCATGATAACATAACATAACATAGCGTAGCTTATTACGAATCTGAGAGTGCGTTGAAAATATAGTGAGTATACCATTATGCGGAGCCTCGGCTAGCAGGCTGGGCTGAAAGCCAGTGCTCGTGTTGGAATCCCCATCGAGACGCATTATTTAAAATTGATCAAGGCTCCCACGACGACCCAACCTAAAATGGATACCAGGAAATGTCCGAAACAAAGGCGGGCCACGTGATATTGACCACATAAACAACTGAGTGCCCATAACAGTTACTGATGGTGCACAATATATCCCTAAGTGTGGGCAGAGGCCCTTTTTTTTACAAGTGCTAATGTGTACCGAAGAGTACACTCCAGGTGGACCGAATACTCATACAATCCAATACGAATAGTCAATGTCGGTTGCACGAGCTAACCAGCTAACAGTCAGCGAGTAAAGTTAAACTAGACGTGCAGATCTTCTGCAGATGAGCAACTGGGGTTAGAATTACATTGTAAATAGACACAGATTATGGTCGTCACTAGGAAGAACGAAATACCACAATGGTAATATACAAGTAAATGGGAATATTCTTCAACAAGTGAATCAGTACAATTATCTCGGAACTGTCATAACATTTGATGGGAGATGCCTTGAAGAGATTAGAACAAGAATCGCCATGACGAAAGTAGCCTTTAGAAAGATGAAAAGCATTCTGACCAATAAAAAGATGTCAGTTGAAACGAGAAAAAGAGTGTTGAGAGGATACATAGAGCCTGTCCTTTTGTATGGATGTGAAACTCGGACAATGAGCAGCCAAGCTGAAAAACATCTGATGGCTGTGGAAATGTAGTTTCTGAGGAAAATGCAAAGAATACCATGGACAGACAGAAAAACCAATGACAAGTACTACACGAGACAAATGAAAATCGTAAATTGATTAGAGAAATTAGACGTAGACAGTGAAAATTGTTTGGACATGTTATGAGAAGAAATGGATTGGAGAACTTAGTGACAACTGGCAAGATCGAAGGGAACAGACCAAGAGGAAGACCGAGAGGAAAATACCTGGATGGCTTGGCCACATGGCATGGACGAGACAGGAACACTGAGCTGATCCACGACACTGGTGATCGAGTGAAATAGCGAGTCATGACCGCCCACGCTTTCCGGCATGGCACATGATTGATTGATTGCAGATCTTCATCCCTCGGTGATCATGGCTTAGATCAGCAGCCTGTCCTACTACTAGATCCCTCCACCGGCTGCTACCTAGTGGAGCACACTTCAGATAGATATTGGCAGTGAATGTGTTAAATATGCGCCCGTGGACTGACACACAACTCCGGGACATGACCCTGGCCGGTAAGACACGACCACGTGGCGTTTTACAACCCACCCCCCTCCCCCAACTTGTGTGTTGTTGTTTCTGCCTTGTACGGTTCGTCTCTTTAAACACATGCTAGTGGAAATAAACAGCAGGACAACCGGTGGATGACAAGAGAAAACCACGATGTAAACCCATAGAACATGAGTCCCCAACTCACATAATTTCAGATAAAAGGCGTAAATGGGTGCTCTAAAGGAGCAGCCTTACCCGCTAGGAAAAGTCAAGGGTATCGGATGACTCCAGAACCATGGACGTAGAGTAAAAGAATGAGACAGTCCTTCAAGAAGTTACAGGCATGTTATGACGAGAAACAGCTTCAAAACTGCAACTTTACGGGGGGAAACAAAAAGATCAGCATGTTGATGGCTTGGCCATTGTGAGGGCTCGGTGATGTAACGGTTGAGTCGTTACCCTCACAGTGGCATGAGCCTAGTCGGACAAGGATGTTTATGTTAGCTCTCGTTGTTCGCTACGGGAGGTAAAGACTGACCACATACTCCTGCCTGCGCTAGGGCCTACTAATATTTGGTCGTAACACTTTACATACCTACAGTCAGTTTCTGCTACAGGATGTGTGCTTCCACATGGCATCATGGGGACGTGACATCTGACCTAATCCTAGATATGGAGATCGTGTGAGCCGACGAATAGTGACCGCTTATCGGCATAGCACATGATGATAATGAAACATCTAGTTACCGAGAAGCGGGATTACATTGTGAAATGTTTCTTCTTCTTCTTCGTTCCTTGTTCTAGGGGAGTGC
Organism: Cepaea nemoralis; assembly: GCA_014155875.1. NCBI lineage: Eukaryota > Metazoa > Mollusca > Gastropoda > Stylommatophora > Helicidae > Cepaea > Cepaea nemoralis. Next base: position 15,958 of record JACEFZ010024216.1, on the reverse strand, counting down.
AGCACACCAAGCTATGCACCTCACAGATCAGTGTGTCCGACTTCGGCATGTATTCATGTCAGGTCAGCGTCCTCTAGACAGGTTCCATCCAAGGTCTCGGGCTCTATCTACCCATGGGTAGATTTTCTTTCCTAACCATTTTGCCATAGCAGAGGTATGAAATGTTTCGATGTGCGAGGAAAGGGGTAGGGTGGTAGTCAGAAGTGTTTTCGCTGTAAGAAACTTAAAGGTCAAATCTTGGTGTAACAACCAAAGTTCAGTCAACACCTCTACTCAACAATCTCTTAGCGTATAAAAACCCGGACACGTTTTGTATCAAAGGTCAACAACAGTCAATGGCTGGACATAGACCTACAGTTTAAGTTGACACTCGGTTGGTCGCCCGAAACATTCTTGGGCGCTGTAGTCAGTGCAGGAGGGCGTTCTGACAACTAAATATCTAAACAGGTGTTGTCGCTTGCCAGATGACAACTACTAAATTGGACATAATTCGTAATCAGCTGTTTGTTGTTTTGTAAATGCAACTGTAGGTACGAGATACTGCTATTAAGACTATCAACAAAGAACGGGGCAAATGAAAAACACACATGAAGCCGTTATTTTGGGTCTAGTATTTAAAAACGTCGAAAAATGTTCCTTTAATTCCCATGTCAGATACTGGCGCGAAAGAGCTTACACATATTTTAGCTCATAAAATAATTATGGCAGTAGGCAGCTCACTTCATCGCAGCTTTTCCTCTCCCATTTCATCTACTTCTTTTTTTTTGAAGGTCTGCGTGTCCCACGTCAGTATGCATTTGTGTAAGGTTTGTATCCTCTAAACCAGTGGTTCTCAACCATTTTTGGTCCATGCCCCCTTTACCATATGTTCAGAGCGTCATCCTCCCCCCTTTCGAATTTCCTCCCTATAAATCCCCCCATCCTTACACAGTATACATACAAATGGAAGCTAAATTTAATAACACATACTAGAACAAGTCTAGACATCTACATAAAACGTGATTTGCGAGTCTACTTACGTTATAAAACGAATTTCATTAGGACGAGAAGTACAGAACCGTAAAATTTAGAGGGAAAAACAATATAAAGTAACTGGTTCTTGTATTAATGCGATCTTGAAATAATCTGCATCCCCCCCGGGGGGGGGGGATTCCCCACCGGTTGAGAACCACTGCTCTAAACAGAGTTTACTCAAAGTGCTGCAGGCAAGGTCCTTATCTCAAGGTAGGCGCAGACAAGGAACACCTCCTGCATGATTCACTGGATGCAGTCAAGGGCCACAGGCTGTTAAGAGGATAATCATGGATGGTTTATCCAGAAGATACCACTAGAGAAGTGTGCCCACTAGAGAAGTGTGCCCACTAGAGAAGATTGGCAGAGGCAAGGGGTGGGTCAGAGTACCGAATAGAAATTCAGACTTGAGTGGGGTTTACATTGGGACGTGAGTATAGAGGGTGGCCAGTAGGCGCTACGGAAGGAGAAATTTAGCACTTAATTCAGGACTACTCTCGTCCTGGCGATGGGATAGTCTATACCGATGGCTCTGTGTTAAGCGGCAAACAAAAAGTGCCTGAGGATTCATAGCAAAAGCCAATGACCGATGTTTAGTAACGGATAGCCTAAATTCACTTCAACCTAAAATTCTGATAATGGAGGTGGAGGAGGTTACTGAAGCTTTCCGTGGTTTGGAAAACAAACTGTACACGCATGTTGTGATTGTAACTAATACACAAAGCATGCTGACAAGGATGAAGACTGCTATGCTACGTGCTGAATGGGATGCATCAATTCAGAGGACGCGGGTTGTGAGCATTCGTTGGATCTTTTTTCCGGGACACTCTTTTGTGGTTGGCAATGAACAAGTAGACAGATTGGCTGGTGCCGCATCGTTGTGGGGTGATTTGATGTATGAGTTAGTTAAGTTGAGTCAAGAACCGACAGCACAGCATTCGAGATATTTCCGTACGTGTTCCGTCCTCATCTTCAACAGCCAGATAATCCTCACAATACTAATGATATCAGTACCAATCTGATTATATGCCCATCTAGCATTTCCTCGGAGTTTTGAGTGTCGGCCAGATGCCCTGGCCTCTCCCTGCAACACTATTCTCTCTGTTCTTCTGCACAATAGACAGGATTCCAAAAGGTCCCGATCACATCTGACTTATATACCAATACCCCACTGAGCGGTCCGGACCCAGAGAGCACCATAACACAGAAGCCTTATCTGAGTTAATAACACTAAATATCTCTGTACACTAAATATCTCTGTACACTAATCGATGTCTTTGTACACTGTGTCCTGCAACTCGTGCGCTATTTGCATCCTCTCTCTCCCCTGCCTATATGCAAGAACATCATCTGCAACTGTCAGTATTCTTCCAATCCGTATGTGATTGCAATATTGTTCGTGTGTAGATTGAACAGAACAGGCGATATTGCAGATCCTTGTGGTAATCCCGGGGTAATAATGCAAACCTCCGTGGTCCATGAACCTAGGAAATGAGCAAACCTACCAGGGTGCAGGGTAGCTGTTGTCCAATTTATCATCCAGGAACAAACGCCCTTCTCTATATGAGTGTGCATTAAGAGATCACATTTTACTCTGTTATATGCATCTTCAAGATCCAGTGCTGCTGCCGCTGTTTCCTGTCTATTCTGGAACCCCCTGATAAAATCAAACGCAAATGTCGCTACCTTTGACCACGTTTCTTTCCTTGGCTGGTAACTTCGCAGCTCTCTTGGGAGTAGCTTCTCATCATTCCCTCGTCCTCTTCTCTTCACGTTCTCTTCGCTAGCTGTTGAAGATGACATCGAACACAGTGCACGCACTTCGTAGCTCCGGCAATGATTCCTCTAAACAGGTTCCTTACAAGGCAACGAGTTTTATCCACGTCTGGGTAGGTTTTAATTTTGGCAGGGCTTTGCGACTTCCAGTTGCCGTAGATTTATTTACACGCACTATTTGCAAAAGGACCTTTTTTATGCACAAGGACCTTTTTTATGCCCTTATCTGACAAGGCAAGGTTTTCGGCCTCACTGCCCAAAAGGTCAGGTTGTCGTATATCATTCGATGCAATGGTTCTTGGAAACATTCCCAGCCCTATGCTGTGATCGAACCAAATACCCCCTGAACCAGAAGCGGTCACCACAATCTCTCAGCCACGGCCTGCCTCTCTTCCCAGACATTTTCAGACAATTCCCGGACCATTCCAGACCTTTCCCAGATCAATACAGACAATTTCCAGATTATTCTCAGACCATTCCAGACAATTCCAGGACCATTCCCAGACAATTCCCGGACCATTCCAGACCATTCCAGACCGATACAGGACAATTTCCAGATTATTTCCAGACCATACCAAACAATTTCCAGACAATTCCAGGACCATTCCCAGACAATCCTCGGACAATTTCTTGACCATTCCAGACAATTTCTGGACAATTTCCAAACTGTTCCCAGACCACTCCCGGACCATTCCCAAACCACTTCCGGACAATTCCCAGACCATTCCTAGAAAATTCCAAGACAGCTCAGGAGTAATTCTTTAAGTTCTGGGTATGTTACAGTGAAATACAATTCCCTCCTTCCTGTATTTGTCCCAGTAACACACGGGCCGATCCATCTTAGCCGCCTGTTACTACATGAATGGCGGTTACAGTGTTTGTAATTTTGTTGCTTCATCTGAGGCCAGTAACACTCGGTTGAATTCTTTAAAGGTTACACCTTCATATTTGAGAAGTAAGCATTCCGATTTAAAAATACCATTTAAAGTAGAATTTTAAATAAATTAAGCTCAACGATGACAGTTTTTGGTTTTGTTTGTTTGTCTTTGGAGATTTAAATGTGAAATTTTAAGGTCACATTTTGACATGTTCAGGTCAATGAAAGCTTGCATATTTGCACGACAGTTAGGATTTAAAGGTCCCAGTTCTGCTTATTGTTCAGCGAAAACTAGCATACGATTAGCAAATATGGTGCATTTCATTTGGTCCCTACCAGATAACATAGGTAGGCGTTTCTGTTTATCACTGTGACTATGTCAGAGGCTGGGAGTGGTCAAGTGATTACTGACTGTGCTATTTGTAGGGCAGATGCCGTAGCGCAATGGTTAGCACCCTTGCCTGCCGGCCGGGCACTCATGTGTTCGAATCTTCACCGAAGCGGACATGTTTTACAAATTGAACTGGCACCTAGGTAGACCAGCCTAAAATAGGCACCAGGAAATATGAGAAATAAAGGCTATCCGTGTGATTTTTTACCACATTACACAGCCAGTGCCTGCTAATCTATAAAACTATGTGACTATCACTATATACGCAATACACATCATTGGGATGGGGGATGGGGTGTGGGGGGGGGGGGAGACAAGAGGCCCTTCGCGTAACCTTGTACTGTTAGGCCTCACAAACTTAGTGACAACTGACAATACTGGATGGAAAAGAGCAAGAGGAAGACGGAGAAATAAATACATACATGGCTTGACCCAACAGCATAACCGGGACAAGAACATGGAACTGATCCACGACTCTGGTGATCGTGTGAGAAGGCGTGCCATGACCGCCCACACCTATCGACATGGCTCATGATAATGATGACTGCGTAAATAAGGATGCTTGACTATTTTATTGACGCTATTCGCGAGATGACAGCTCATTGTTATAACAGGATTGTATAGGATTTAATGGCTGTGCTTATATCCCTTTTCGGCAGAAGAACTTAATGTTCTTTTTGTCTAGTTCGCATTCAGTGGCATTGTTCTCTTTCTGTCTCCAGTTGATTACTTGTAGCCGTCCACATGTAGAACTAGGCCAGGCTCGAATGCGCATTTAAACTCTTCGATGAATGGAAGAAAAGATTTGACAATCTGCGGAAGGATTTTTGCCTATTCACGACAGCTCGTCCGTTAATGCCTACAATATAATTTCTATATAGCTTCTCTTATTTCTCTCTCACACACACCCACACAATTACACAAGAATTACGCACATCATTTAAACACACTACTGCGTCTGATTTTTCAACTACGTCTATTTTGAACAAAATGTAGAAACTATGAAACAATTTTAAGGGACACCTGTTACTACCACAAATTTGCTATATATAAATATATAAAAGTAAAAGGCGAAGGACCTATATTTACGTGATGTATGTGTGTTCTTGGCTACTATAGTGGATGTAGCGAGACTACAAACAAACTCGGAATCCAGGGCCAAACGGCACCAATCTGCTACTCAAAGCCGTGCATAAAAGCAGAACGTAATATCAAACATGCTGGTAATGTCCCAACCATTCTAGATAAAACAAATGCATCTGAGATGGCAGTAGACCTACATAGTCGTGGAAACTACACATGCATAGTCAAAGACAAGACCTGACATTATGAGTCCCCCACGTCAGATAGCCATATAACAAAGATCGAGTTAACTGTATCATACAGCCAGGGCTCAAGGTGCAGCACACGTTCAACATTGCAAAATACAGTGATTTAGTCTCTACTTTGAGACAGAAGGATAAATCAGCAAAACTCTTTGACCAAGAAGAAGAGAGCAGGAGGTCGTGTTCCCAACTGCACATGAGCTTAAACGTTTGGATTGAAAGAACAGGGAGAGCTCGTGCAATGATACATCTTGGCGGGGTACAGCAGGAGCCAAACGGTGGCTATGAGATGTCGGGAACGATCAGTGCAACAATTCCAGTTAGTCACTCTTATATGACCTAAAGAATTTGGGGAGTGGGTGCTGAATGTCTACCATCAAGAAAACAACAACAATAAAACAGTGAGGTATGTGTGACTACTGTGAAAATGTGAGAGCTAATAAATACACAGACAGTATACATACTTTACAACGGACGCAAATCCGAAAAACGGATATCAGTATGAAAAATAAAAATGATAATAACAAAATAAAAATAAGATAAAAATAAGTTACACTATAACAAAACAAATCGACGACAGTGTAGAAAATAACAATGATAATAATAATAACAACAACGTAACAATAACTAAAAATAAGTTACACCACAGCACAATGGAAAGTCATAACATCTGATGGGAAGTGCTTTGAACAGATTAGAACCAGAATAGCTATGACAATGATACAAGAATCGCTATGGCAAAGGTACCTTTTTTGCAAGATGAAAAACATACTGACCAATAAAAGGATGTCATTTGTAACGAGAAAAAGAGTTGAAGTGATACATAGAATCTATACTTCTGTATGGATTTGAGACTCGGACAATAAACAGACGAGCTGAAAAACATCTGATGGCAGTAGAAATGTGGTTTCTGAGGAGAATGCAAAGAATACCATGGACAGACAGAAAAACCAATAAGCAAATACTTTAGAAAGCTGTTAAAAACCGTAAAATGATTAGAGAAATTAGACACAGAGAGTTACAATTATATAGACACGTTATCATTAGAAATAAATTGGAAATTTTTTTTAAAAAAACTGGCGAGATTGAGGGGAGAAGAATAAGGGGAAGGCAGAGAAGTAAATATCTGAATGGCTTTACCACGTGGCATGGTGAGACCAGAACACAGATCCACGACTCTGGTGATCGTGTAAGATGGCGAAACATGGCCGCCTATGTTTATCGACATGGCACATGATGGTGATAATGAGATATTACCTACACCATAGTGTACGTTGTATGCCAGGTGTCTACATATGGCATAGTGTATGACGTATGCCAGGTGTCTACATACAGCATAGTGTATGACGTATGCCAGGTGTCTACATACAGCATAGTGTACGTTGTATGCCAGGTGTCTACATACAGCATAGTGTACGTTGTATGCCAGGTGTCTACATACAGCATAGTGTACGTTGTATGCCAGGTGTCTACATATGGCATAGTGTACGTTGTATGCCAGGTGTCTACATATGGCATAGTGTACGTTGTATGCCAGGTGTCTACATATGCATAGTGTATGACGTATGCCAGGTGTCTACATACAGCATAGTGTACGTTGTATGCCAGGTGTCTACATACAGCATAGTGTACGTTGTATGCCAGGTGTCTACATACAGCATAGTGTACGTTGTATGCCAGGTGTCTACATATGGCATAGTGTACGTTGTATGCCAGGTGTCTACATATGGCATAGTGTACGTTGTATGCCAGGTGTCTACATATGGCATAGTGTACGTTGTATGCCAGGTGTCTACATACAGCATAGTGTATGACGTATGCCAGGTGTCTACATACAGCATAATGTATGACGTATGCCAGGTGTCTACATACAGCATAATGTACGTTGTATGCCAGGTGTCTACATACAGCATAATGTATGACGTATGCCAGGTGTCTACATACAGCATAGTGTACGTTGTATGCCAGGTGTCTACATACAGCATAATGTATGACGTATGCCAGGTGTCTACATACAGCATAGTGTACGTTGTATGCCAGGTGTCTACATACAGCATAGTGTACGTTGTATGCCAGGTGTCTACATACAGCATAGTGTATGACGTATGCCAGGTGTCTACATACAGCATAGTGTATGACGTATGCCAGGTGTCTACATACAGCATAGTGTACGTTGTATGCCAGGTGTCTACATACAGCATAATGTATGACGTATGCCAGGTGTCTACATACAGCATAGTGTACGTTGTATGCCAGGTGTCTACATACAGCATAGTGTACGTTGTATGCCAGGTGTCTACATACAGCATAGTGTACGTTGTATGCCAGGTGTCTACATACAGCATAGTGTACGTTGTATGCCAGGTGTCTACATACAGCATAGTGTACGTTGTATGCCAGGTGTCTACATACAGCATAGTGTACGTTGTATGCCAGGTGTCTACATACAGCATAGTGTACGTTTGTATGCCAGGTGTCTACATACAGCATAGTGTACGTTGTATGCCAGGTGTCTACATACAGCATAGTGTACGTTGTATGCCAGGTGTCTACATACAGCATAGTGTACGTTGTATGCCAGGTGTCTACATACAGCATAGTGTACGTTGTATGCCAGGTGTCTACATACAGCATAGTGTACGTTGTATGCCAGGTGTCTACATATGGCATAGTGTATGACGTATGCCAGGTGTCTACATACAGCATAGTGTACGTTGTATGCCAGGTGTCTACATACAGCATAGTGTACGTTGTATGCCAGGTGTCTACATACAGCATAGTGTATGACGTATGCCAGGTGTCTACATACAGCATAATGTATGACGTATGCCAGGTGTCTACATACAGCATGGTGTATGACGTATGCCAGGTGTCTACATATAGCATAGTGTATGACGTATGCCAGGTGTCTACATACAGCATAGTGTACGTTGTATGCCAGGTGTCTACATACAGCATAGTGTACGTTGTATGCCAGGTGTCTACATACAGCATAGTGTATGACGTATGCCAGGTGTCTACATACAGCATAATGTATGACGTATGCCAGGTGTCTACATGTGGCATAGTGTACGTTGTATGCCAGGTGTCTACATACAGCATAGTGTATGACGTATGCCAGGTGTCTACATACAGCATAGTGTACGTTGTATGCCAGGTGTCTACATACAGCATAGTGTACGTTGTATGCCAGGTGTCTACATACAGCATAGTGTACGTTGTATGCCAGGTGTCTACATATGGCATAGTGTACGTTGTATGCCAGGTGTCTACATACAGCATAGTGTATGACGTATGCCAGGTGTCTACATACAGCATAATGTATGACGTATGCCAGGTGTCTACATACAGCATAGTGTACGTTGTATGCCAGGTGTCTACATACAGCATAGTGCACGTTGTATGCCAGGTGTCTACATATAGCAAAGTGTATGACGTAGGCCAGGTGTCTACATACAGCATAGTGTATGACGTATGCCAGGTGTCTACATATAGCAAAGTGTATGACGTATGCCAGGTGTCTACATATAGCAAAGTGTATGACGTATGCCAGGTGTCTACATACAGCATGGTGTATGACGTATGCCAGGTGTCTACATACAGCATAGTGTACGTTGTATGCCAGGTGTCTACATATGGCATAGTGTACGTTGTATGCCAGGTGTCTACATATGGCATAGTGTACGTTGTATGCCAGGTGTCTACATATAGCAAAGTGTATGACGTATGCCAGGTGTCTACATACAGCATGGTGTATGACGTATGCCAGGTGTCTACATATGGCATAGTGTACGTTGTATGCCAGGTGTCTACATATAGCAAAGTGTATGACGTATGCCAGGTGTCTACATACAGCAAAGTGTATGACGTATGCCAGGTGTCTACATACAGCATAGTGTATGACGTATGCCAGGTGTCTACATACAGCATAGTGTATGACGTATGCCAGGTGTCTACATACAGCATAGTGTATGACGTATGCCAGGTGTGTACATACAGCATAGTGTACGTTGTATGCCAGGTGTCTACATACAGCATAGTGTATGACGTATGCCAGGTGTCTACATACAGCATAGTGTTTGCCGTATTTAGATTATTTCAAGATCGTTTTAATAAAAGAACCGATTACTTGATATTGTTTTTCCCTCCATACTTTACGGTTCTGTACTTCTCACCCTAAAAATTTGGCCCGTGGCCCCCCTGAAATTCATTTTATAACGTAATTTTATTTTTTATTTAAAAATAAAACATGTAAATTTTTTTTTTTTTAAATTTCAATTTATAACGTAAATAACCCGCAAATCACGTTTTATGTAGACGTCTAAACTTGTTCTAGTATGTATCAAATTTAGCTTCAATTTGTACATATATAGTGTAGGGGCAAAGGGGGGGGGGGGGGAAGTTATAGGGAGGAAATACGAAACAGGGGGGGGGGGGAATGACAGGGGTGCATGGACCCAAAAAAAAATAATTGAGAACCGATGTTGTAGAGGGTTGGAAACACACCACAGTGTAGCAAACGCAGCTCTTTTGATCGAGCATTCACCGGGATAAGTGGACAACTGCAACTGAACAGAGCAGGTCACCGGGATAAGTGGACAACTGCTGCTGAACAGAGTATCCACCGGGATAAGTGGACAACTGCTGCTGAACAGAGTAGGTCACTCAGTTGTCCTGACAGTCGGACATGGCTGTAAAAGCAGCTGTAAAATACCCCAGAGTTGATGTCGAAACAATCACATTATATTCCAAAGAATTCGCGCATTATAACACATCAGAGTCAGAGATCGACGTTAATGGCTACTTAAAGAGAGTCACAGGCCACAGGTGACACCAGATATCAACATGCTAATGAAAGAGAAGCTCACAGACGCTTTATTCATCTCAACGCTGTATTTCCATTGCTAAAAATGGACAGTCCTAGAAACACACTGACGTAAAATCACATGATATGAGATGAGACGCATAATAAATGCAGCGGGGAAACGAGACAAATGAGAAATTAAGGACGAGTGTAGGAATAACACTCATTATTGACGATTGAAGTAGTTCGGGCATAGAGCTAGAAGAAGTTCAACCAGCGAACAACTACAGGTTTGAAACTGGAGTTTAATTTCTAGGAACCAAGAACTGATATTTGTACTTACCCCTTTTCTTTGTCATGGCCAAACTAGTCATTTCCAATCGAACAGAACAATTTCAGCCACTCGCCAAATAATTCACTCTCAGCAATTCACTTTCGAGTGTGATCACTAGGAATTCACTTTCCTATGTAACATCCAGTAATTCACTTGCATATGTGATCTCCAGCAGTTCACTTTGAGATTTGATCAGCGGGATTTCATTTCCGCAATTCACTTCGTATACTGATCAACAGCCAACAAAAACATCCTTTATATCTACCTAGCTATTTGGTTTAGTGATATTGATAACTACAATCCGATCTGTCTGTTATCACTGGAGGGGAAAAAACACCCATCTAAAATACGTGAACAATTTAACAAAGGTCCCGCGTACAGTCAACATAACCTTGCTGCAGACCCGTGTGAAAGTAAAAGATATCATCTCGCACTAAATCTAGCGATAAAATACGGTACAGGCAACCAATCTTATCTTCGTATTCAAGATTGCCTAGCACTTTCTGTTTTAATTAGTTATCGCATGATAAAGCTTTGCAGTTTGTTGTTATTATACAACGACTTAATTTATTCCCCACGCCTTTCTCTACTCTGACTTCATGGCGAAGAGGTTACGGACGCCATTCGTAATCCAGCATACCGTGTTCAAAACACAGCTGCTGGAGATTTGGCAGCAGACTGCCTTGCGCTGGTTTTCATATTTTGATATGAGTACCGCTGGTTCAGAAAGCAATACCAAACTACTGAACGTGAACTTGCCAAGAAATCACACAAAAATGCTGGGATTGACTGCGACGCCCTGTAAAAGATATGCAACCACCCTTTCTCTTCTCCACGTTGCCCCAGATGTTACTTCAGTGTGTAAGACGTTAGCCTCGTCGTCCCAATTTCCTCTCCGTTTTCCGCCAACTGTTACTTCGTGGTTCCCATTTCTTCCCCACTTTCCTCTTGCTGCTACTTCAGTGGGTAGGACGTTCACTTCGTGGTACCTATCTCTTCCCCACTTTCCTCCCGAAGTTACTTCAGTGGGTAGGACGTTCACGTCGTGGTACCCATCTTTTCCCCACTTTCCTCCAGAAGTTACTTCAGTGGGTAGGACGTTCACTTCGTGGTACCAAAATCTTCCCCACTTTCCTCCCGATGTTACTTCAGTGGGTAGGACGTTAACTGCCTGATCCCCATCTCTTCTCCAACTCTACTAAAAGTTAGTTGCATGTCCTTTACAGATCGTCGCAATCAACTCCACCATTTTTTGGCGGTTTATGACTTTGTAGACAATTTTACGTCCAATAGTTTTCTATTGCTTTCTGAACGACCGACGCTCGTACCATAATTACAAACATAAATGCAACGCGGTCTGCTTCCAAATTGATTGCAGCTGATTTCTAACCCGGTATGTAGGATTGTGAAACACGTTCGCTACCCCGTAACCACAGTGGCCGGGGCAAGTATACTAACAAGAATGTGTAACTAGCCTGAGACCAAAACTGGTGTGAAAATAGCAACAACTGGTCTCTGCTGCCGTGTGCACTGTGTCTACACGGTGTGGCCTGTTTTATATGGCTTGAACCGCTAAATCACAATCGTTAAAAAAAAAATCAGAATGTTCACTGCATCACGGAAAGCTCTTCTCCTTTCTCAACACGCAAACAGCGCGAACTTTCCGTTCACAAAATAACCCAGATCATGTGACCGCCAACACCCCACACGGATGCAGCGCCGCTAAGTGAACGCACGAGATCCTTGTCCATTTCTTGTGGTCTGTTAGCTACAAGGTGCTAGTCCCATAATTTATAGATCAAACTGACATTCATGGTTGATGTGTTCAGTATCACACAGGATACCTTTACTTCCCATAACATTTTCTAGTACCCATTTCAGTTTGGGTTAGCCGAGGTCAATTAAAACCAGTCGCCGCATCCATGGAGATTCGTTGACGTGACCTCAGCGCCGGCAGATAAGCTCACTTCTCTAGCGGGGCTCCCCTAGTGCCTGCAGTGTGCTCATAGTGAGACAGTGACCAAGTGAACACGGCAGCAACCGGCCATGGGTCTCAGATATACCAATCAATCAGTTGCCGTCCCCACAAGGAAGGTTGGCTGCAATGGATCTCTAATACTGTTCTCTCACCCTGACTGTACATTCTGTCAGGCTGATGTTCGTCAATCTCTTGATGTTATCTTCCCACTTGTAATGTTGCCTACCTCTTGCTCGCTTGCCCTCAACCTTGCCCTTCAGTATGGTTTTTATAAGAGTATCGTGTCTTTTAAACGTGGCCGAAATATTTCACTTGCCTCCTCTTTATTCTTTCATCAGCTCTCTCCTCATCGCCAGTTTTCTAGAACCTCTACATTTGATTGTTTTTGTTCATGAAAAGAAAATTAATTTTTTTTCAGTTATCAGTTGGGGGTTTTTCATGCACTCCGGGCAGGTCCATAGTACTCAGATTCCCCCCCCCCCCCCCAAGCATATGCATCAGCTGTTAGAAATTCAAAACAATGTTTTCCGTGATGAATTTGAATAACGAAGACACAAACAAAAATTGCACGATTTATTGCCGGCATATTTCGCCCGCATCTCTATCATCAGGTACATAAACACACCCATCCCCAACCCCAAGTAAAAGAACCTGTAGCTTTGTACGCCAAAAAATTGTATTTACCAATTTACATGCAAAGCGAGGGATCTAATAGGCAGAACTGAGCGACAGTTAATTGCAGGGTTTCGGAACATATTTCCCAATGGTTGGACAAGATACTACACACAGAAGAGGTAGCCTAGGCAGGCCGACACACAGGGAAAAATCTGGCTTCATGGTCGGGAGACACGTGTTCGAGAGTGGTCACGTGGTTGAAAGAGACAGTGCCTTCCGTGTGTTGTTCAACACACAAAGTAGTCGATTGTTAAGTTTGCTGAAGTTATACTAATCAACCTTCGTAAGCCGTCCTTGTGTAAGCAGAAAGACATGTTAGTCAGTTTAAAATTACCGTGGTAGACAATCGACATTACTGTGCGAACATGTGTATATTTCAGTTTGAAGGATTTATCTAATTAATTCACGTAAGTTGTGTGATTTCTGCAGTATGTACCTGACGAGATGCAGCGAAATACGCCAGGCAATAAATCGTGCAATCTATTGTTTGTGTCTTCGTTATTCAAATATGCATCAGGGTCCGGTGGCTAATAGTGCCAGTTCTGTGTTGGTTGGAGGCACCTCGTTTTCCCGATGTACCTCTCGGTCTGGCCGTGCCGATTCTTACTCCCAAGTCTTTCATCCTGGACAGCGATGGGATTCACTGAATCAAAGCCCATTTTAAAGGGCGTTAAAACATCGGCACGATCCAAGGGCTGGCCATCTACAGGGGTGCACTGCCAGCCAGTTTATCAGCTCGTTAATTTCCCTTGACCCCCGCATGTCTCCGACGAAGATGAAGGGGACTTTACGGACAACCGCAGCGATTCAGTCCACTGTCTACGTACAGATCCAGCTTCGACCTTCCGAATCATGCTTTTTGAATATGTTGGTATAATGCTGTGATTCCAGCCATATGAAAGCCTGTGTAACTGCCATACGACACATTCGTCTGTATATCCACATCTCCAGGGCCCCTATGCGACTTTCTAATTGCTTGTTCAATGTCCAGGCTTCCGCGCCGTACAGAAGATTTTAATATACGTAGCATTTGTTAATTCTTACGTTTAATGCGTTGTTAATCTCTCTAGATGTTAATACTGATTTCATGCCGTTGAAAACATCAGATATACCAGCACATTCACATTTTGTAGGCCCGAATGCATGGAGGAAAAGGTGGCCCGTCTTTCCCTCACTTAGCGGGGACGAAAGCAGGTGTCGAACCTTCATCCTACCGCGCGCATGACGTGATAAACGTAGCTTCCCTGGCACCTACACAAGCGCACCCGATGATATTGCTAGTCCTCTTCTCCCGCCATTTATCCCCAATCATGCATGCCTCACACCAGCTCACGCCAAACCGTTCTATGATAGAACTTCTATCACTTGCTGTCTACTGCAGCTGCCTCCACGCCCTCCTAAAATTATTCATCTCTGTCTGTAAATCTATTCTCCGTGTGTCCTTAGGTCTCCCGCTTTTTCGTTAGCCTTGTGGGTTCCAGACAAGAGACTGTCTAGTTATAGTGCGCTCAGGTTTTTTTCAGTGCGTGTCCTGTCCAGCGCCAGTGTGTTTTCCTCACCCCTTGGAGTTTGTCTAGTTCTCCCCATGAGCTCCACATTGATGCTTCTGGCATACCATTTTAGTCCCACTGTTCTGCGCAGGCACCAATTTGTGAATGTTTGCAGTTTATAAGTAATTCTTTTAGTACTATTGCTGAGTCGTCTCGAGGTATGGTGTCCGCCTCTAGTGCTTGAAGCCTCGGTGATGGCCGGGATTTTTTCACGTAAACTTCTAGTAACAAAAGTTTCCTCTGGTCACTGGGTAGTGAGATCGGACTACCGGTGCATTGTTGCATTGTTGCGCACGTAAAAGAATCCTTTGCAGTTAGGGATCGAAAATTAGTAGCCTAACGGCGCTGCCCGGGCAAAATTTCGAGTTAAAAATCTACCCAAATTATTTCAGGATCCTCGCCGGTGCTTCGGAGGTCGTGCACTCAGCTGAGATTTTCCGGAGTCAGGCTTGAGTTATGAGTAGAACGGATCAATTATGGGTTACACCAGTGTGCCATGATGTTGATCCGTCGACTAAACTAAACTAAACTTGCATGTACCTACATTGTAGTCTGCAAACAAAAAGTGAAGCAGTCACAGTAGTCTCTTGGTTACTGCGCTTGACTGCCAAGAGAAAGATCTAGTTTAAATCCCCCGCAGCTGCCAGGAGTATCTTCTCCGACCCGTACAGCTCTGGGGTCGACCCAGCTTCATAGAGTGGGTACCACATAGTTTTAGCAAGGCTTTGATAGGCAATACCATCGACTTCATTACACCGGATTTTATCCACTCGGTCTCTGTCCCCAGGACGGTCTGTCGAAAGTGTCGCGCAACGCACGCACTCCGTAGCTACAGCGACGAACCCAAGTAGCCTCCGGGATAACTGCACTTGACAAAAAACTTCAGTAGAGAAACAAACGACGCAGGCCGCAATCGAACTCACAACCTTCGCAGTGCTAGGCAGGCGTCGTTACCACTTTGCCATGGAGTTTGTTTTTTTAAAAAGATAGATTGTGAAATCGGAGGAAATGATAAGGAAATGAGAGGAGCCGAGGGAGGGAACTGGCTAGCATATCTCATTATGCAGTTGTCAGAGGCGTAGTCAGGTTGGAACGTTGAGGAAGATAGTACGAGTAAATAGCTTTCAATAGCTTTCGTAAATCAAAGTCAACGAACAGGATGACATTTCTAGCAGACGTGAACCAGGCGCCACTTTTCACAAATAGGGCACAATGAACCCTTTTACCCCCTTTTTCC